>WOXC01001283.1:0-401557 GCA_011680675.1 Gymnobelideus leadbeateri | reverse complement strand
ATACCACTTCTAAGGTTGTATCCCAAAGAGATCATAGACATGGAAAGTGGACCCATACATAAAAAAATATTTATAGCAGCTCTTTTGTGGTGACAAAGAATTGGAAATCAAGGGAATGTCCATCAACTGGGGAAATGGCTGAACCAACTGTGATATATGACTGTGATGGAATACTATTGTGTTATATGAAATGGCAAGCAGGATGGCTGCAGAAGAAGGAAGGAAGACTTATATAAACTGATGCAAAATAAAGTGAGAATATCATATACAGTAACAGCAATACTGTAAGGATAATCAACTATAAATGATTTAGCTACTCTGATCAAGACAATGATTCAAGACAATTCCAAAGGAACCAAGGATGAAAAATGTTATCCACCTCCAGAGAGAGAACGGATGAACTATGAATACAGTCTGAAGCATACTTTTAACATTTTCTTTATTTTTGTTTGATTTTGTTTGTATTTTCTTTTGCAACATGGTTAATTTAGAAATATGCTTTGTATAACCTCACATGTATAATAAAAATCAAACTGCTTGCCTTCTGAAGGAAGGAGAAGGGTGAGAGGGAGAGAATTTAGAATTTGAACTAGGCAATATTTATAAAAAGCACTTAATATGGTGCCTGGCACATTGTAGATATTATATAAATGTTAGTTACTGTTGTTTTGTAATATTATTATTAATAAGAGGGAAAAAACTATGGGAGAAATAATTTATCCTGTAGATTACTTAAGAATTGGGACTAGTGGGGCGGCTAGGTGGCACAGTGAGTAAGAGCGCCGGCCTCGGAGTTGGGATGACCCGAGATCGAATCCGGCCTCAGAAAATGAGCACCCACACATAAATAATGACTAGCCATGTAACCTTGAACAAGTTACTTAACCCCAATTGCTTATAAAAAAAATTTAAAAAAAAAGAATTGGGACTAGGTGCTAAGAAAGAAAAAACTGAAGGTTTTACCTTGCGTTAAAGAGGCCACTGGCTATATTCTACACAGGTGGAAGGGAAGAGTCTGAAGATTCAGGGTTACCCTTAGGGAGAGACATAGGCATGGGTCAAGGAAAATGGCCACACTGGTGGGAAGGAAATTATATCTACGTTTTCTTCTGCCAGGTGAGAGGGGTTCTATAAGGGACAAGATTTGTTTTAGGTGGTAATCAGAAGTAAATGTGGACACCTAGGGAAGAAAACTTTGGATGTAATCAGTTCAGGTATTAAAAGCATGTTCTATGCATTCATGATATGAACATGGTTTGTAAACATTCTTGACTACTAATGAGAAAGATCTGCTGTGTAAGGGTTGAGTGATACCAGAGTAAGTCTAAGTTAAGGCATTAAATGGAGAGGATCGGCAGAAAGGGAAGGGGAAGAAGACTAGGTGGTAACTGGTCACAATGTAGGAATCAATTACTTCTGTGGGCAGTAATTCTAAACCAAGAATAATACTGTTCACATAGGAATGTTGGAATCCCTCACCAAATTATATGTAATGATGACATTTTATTTCAGAAAATCTGTGATGTAAAAGAAAATATTCTAACTCTCAAAAGCACATGTTACTAAATCTTCTGAGCACAAGAAACCAGGTCTGTTCTGTGGATAATACCAAAACAAGGCTACAAAAAAACAAAGCTTATTCCTGGGGAAAATCAGTCTATATAAAGTGTTATTATTCATGATAGAAAATAGGCTTGTCATCAATTTTTCCCTCAAGTAAAATAACATCAGATTTTCTTTACATGCTTCTAAAAAAAGAAAGAAAGAAAAACAAAAAAGGATCAAGAAAAAGACCAAATGGGACCAATTAGCCCATGTCACTTCCTAATTCTTGAAATCCAGCAGAACTGTACTTGGCAAAATGTAAATGGTTTTATCTCACAACCTTTTAAGGTCAGATCTTCAAAAGATGTCAAATTTGAATTCTGATTATATAAATTGCCCTTTTGGACAACATTTAAATGAGTTCTCTCAGCATTCTAAGAAGGAAAAAACTACCTGCTCAAACATACATCATGTTTTTCTGTTTCTGATTCTTATGCTGTTTCTTCTGCCTGGAACAATCAAAAATTTCTCACTTGATCCATCCATTCCCGTTAGTTATTGTCCCATTTCTACTCTCCTGTGTAGCTAAACGTCTTGAGAAGGCTGCTTTCGATGGATGCCTCTATCCTACTTCCTTTTCTTTTGCCCTCTTTTTAGTTCTCTAAGGTCTGGCTTCTGACCTCATCAATCAAACAGAACTGCCCTCTCCAAAGTTACCAATAATATCTCATTTGACAAAACTGTCTTTTTTTTTCCAGTCCTCATTTTTTTATCTCTCTTCTGTCTTTGCCACTGTCTACCATCCTCTTCATATTCTCATCTCTCTGGGCTTTCAAGACACTGCTCTCTCCTGGTTTTCCCACCTGTCGGAATGCTCTTTTGTGGTCTGTTTTGGTGAATCTTTGTCCAGATGACTATGGGTATGCCAGAAGGCTTTGTCTTGGGTCCTCTTCTCCCTCTATACCAGGACTGTCAAAAAGCCCACAGGCCACATGTGGCCCACAACACTCCCCAAAGCAGCCAAAACCAGGTTAAAATGTAATCAGGCTATATCTAACAAAATAAAAATACAACATAAATAATATTAGTATGTGGTGAATATGCAGCCCCCCAGGGATATTTATATACAACTTAGTGGTCCCCATTTCAATCTAAGTTTAATAGCTTTATGCTATTTCTCTTGATGATCTCATCTCATACATCTTCTATGTATGAAATTATCATCTCTATGTGAATGATTCTCACACCTACTCTTTCAGTTCCAATCTCTCTCCTAAACTCCAGACTCATATATCCAATTATCTACTGGACATCTTCCACCCAAGCCTTCCTCTTCTAACTTCCCATTACTGTCAAGACCACCATAATCCTCCTTGTCACCTAGGCTCAAATTCTAGTGTCATCCTCAATTCCTCACTCTGCCCTGCCCTCCTTCCCCAATATAATACATTATAGAGTCCCGTCAATTCTACCTTTATAGCATCTCTTTTTTTTTTGCCTTTTTTTAGGGCAATTGGGGTTAAGTGACTTGCTTAAGGTCACATGGCTAGTCTTTATGTTAAGTGTCTGAGGCCGGATTTGAACTCAGGTCCTTCTGACTCCAGGGCCAGTGCTCTATTCACTGAGCCACCTAGCTGCCCCTATAGCATCTCTTATAAGCCCCCTTCTTTCCTCTGACATGGCCATCACTCAAGTGCAGGCCCTCATTACCTCTTGCCTAGATTATTGCAATAGCCTTCCAGTTGGTCTCCCTACCTTAAGTCTCTCCTCACTCCTATCCATCCTCCACACTCAGCTGCTAATGGATCTTCCAAAAATACAAATCTGACCATGTCATCCCTGTACTTAATAAACTCTCTATATAAAATCCTATGTTTGGCATTCAAAATCCTCCATAACCTGGTCCTCTCTTTTCTTTTCTACTCTTTTTACATTGCATCCTCCCCTACTATACATATTCCAGTGACCCCCTCACTGTTATTCCTCATCCCAGATACTGTCTCCCTATTCTGTGTATTTTCATTGGCTGTCCCCCATGACTGGAATTTTCTTCTTCCCCATCTCCATCTTCTGGCTTGAAGTCCCAGACAAAATTCTCCCTTCTTACAAAAAGCCTTTCCTAATCTCCCTTAATTCTAGTTCCTCCCCTTTGCTAGCCATTTCCAATTTATCTCCTATATCTTGTTTGTACATAATTATTTGTATGTCGTCTCCCCCATCAAACCATTAGCTTCTTGAGAGAAGGGAATGTCTTCTGCCATTCTTTTTATCATCCAACACTTAGTATAGTGCCTAAAACACTGGAGGTACTTAATAAATGCACCTTATCATCTGACTAACTAAAATTCCTTTCCCTCACCTTCACTTATTATGTATCCTTCAATACTCATTTGAAATGCTTCATCTTCCAACCTACCAATCCTCATCTCCTCTTCACTCTCACAAGTTGAACCACTCATATTCCATCTAACAAATACATGTTGTCTCTTCTGTGCAAAACACTGTGCTAGGAGCTAGATATATAAGGAAAAAATAAGAAATAGTCCCTGCCCTGAAGGAATTTACATTCAACCAATTCTATCTGAATATTGCCTTGTACCATGGATATCTGTGTACATGATTTGACTTGGACAGGTTTCAATTCTCAAAGTACTAACATAGCTCCCCATAAACCATGGGCACTCAACAAAGACCTGCTGCCAATTCTTTTTCCAGTGATTAATAAGTCAACAGCCTAAAACATTCTTAAACTTACATAAAACATTATTCAGATATTCTCAGATACTCAAATGATTCTTAGATCTCATCAAGATGGATATTCCTTCCAATAATGTACATCACAACCCCTCCCAGCCTGTTGATCCTATATAACTCTGGTCCATGTCTTATCCTCATTTCAATACTGAGGATCCACCTGTGAGTGATTATTACTACCATGTGAGTATTAAGAGTAATTTCTTAAGGCTTCTTCTCAGGGAACATCTAATCTTTAAAGGTTCTGAACCACCAACATTGTATGAGTTGCTATAATTTTTCACCAACAAGCTGTGGTTCAGAAAACTATTCTATTTCCACTCAATCACAGATCTTTGACTTCAGGTTGTGACCACTTCTCCCTAATCAAAAGACAAAAGTAATTCCCAATAGGGGAAACCTAGGGAGAAGCTTTTTAAAATGTAAATTATTTTATATCATCTGTTTTTCCTTCCCCCTCCAGTCAAACACTGCAGATCTTTAAGAAAAATTTCTTCTTTTTTGTGTATCTGTTTGTCCAAGATTATGACATTTCTTTTACTAATGTGTTTTATTCTTTGAGAAATCTTATTTCAAGAACACACTAATGTTCTAAACTGAAAATCCAGTTTTTTCATGTCCTTTTTAGCTTTTGGATACACTAATGTGATCCAAATTGAAGTAAATGCTCTGGACATTTTTATCATTAAACTGAGTAGTCAGAGAGTTTGGATAATGTGAGAGCTTTTAATTTTAGGAAAATAAATTCTTCAAATTTGCAGGAAGATAGTACATTCAGGGTAAACTTCCCAAATCTTTAGGAAGGATTGTTTTAAAGAATACAATACATGAGAAAGCTTCAAATAGAGGGATGTTAGAATCAAGTTTCCCCTAATTCCGTAGGGCTCACAAAATTAAAGGCAGGCTTTATTATGACTTCACATTCTGTAGGATATAAGAAGAAAATCTGGGTGCAATTGTCTTTATTATTATTATTGAATATCTTATTTAGGAACTTTGTTACAAAATAAATTAATAATTTCTCTTTGATAAAGATCTCTGGATCTGGACACAATTTTTTATTGCAAAATCCTGTGGATATTTTGTTAGTTAAGTGATGTTTTTAAATGTTTACTAACAAACCAGTTCCAGTTCTTTGGGTCTTTTACAAAGTTTCTTGAAGACAAACAGAATGATTCTTAGGAGTGCTTCCTGTATAAGACTTATGATAAGGACAAGGTAATAAATCCAGTCCCACAAAAAAAAGACATGATCAGGAAATGGCAAATCAAAGCAACAATTCAACAAACACTTTTTAAGAATTTTTTACTGGGGGGCGGCTACGTGTACAGTAAATAGAGGACCAGCCCTGGAGTCAGGAGGACCTGAGTTCAAATCCAGCCTCAGAGACTTAACACTCTTACCAGCCGTGTGACTTTGGGCAAGTCACTTATCCCCAACTGCCCTTCCTCCTCCCCTCCAAAAAAAAAGGATTTATTGCTTCACTTCCTCACCTCTCACTCTCTTTTTAAGACTGTATGTCTGGCTTCCCACCTCATCATTCAACCAAAACTATTCTCGCCAAAGTTACTAATGATATCTTTAATTATCAAATCTAGGTGTCGTGCTAGACAAAAACAAAACAGTTCCTGACCTCAAGGAGCTTATATTCAACTGACATGGTACAGTGAGCACAAGGTATGCAAAAGTAAAAATCAAAGCAACCTGATATCTAAACTGAGCCTTGAAGGGAATTAGGGATGCCAAAAGGCAAAGAGAAACAACATCCCTGGCATGGGAAACAGTTTGTATAAAGGTACTAAAGCAGATATGTAATCCCTTGTATCAGAAAAAGCAAGTCAGTCAGTATAGTTTGAATACAGAATTAGTAATGGTGAATCAGCCTGGGAAGCTGGGTTGGAGTCATATTGTGAAGGGCTTTAAAAGTCCTCCAGAAATGTTTGCATTTTATCCCAAAGGCAAGAGGGAGTCACTGGAGCTTACAAAGAAAGGGATTGACCTGGGCTTTTTTAAAGCCATGTCAGTATGTATGGCCAGTAAGAATGCCCAGACAAATGAATGAAATAGATGTCAGCTCTGAGAAGACTCCCTTCCAACTCTTCCTTTACATATTTTGCCCTAACATTTCACTATCAGAGAATCATTTCCTTTAGTTCTCAATAGTAATCTGATATGAGAAGATATTCTCCACCCTTCCTTTGGAGACAAGGATATGGGTGGGCATGGGTGGGAGGAGAGGTATGGTTATGGAACATTTTTTTAAACTATTGATTTTGCTAAAAATAGTTCTCTTCTCCCTCTTGTTTTTATTTTTTTTTTTAATTCTTTGGGATGACTCTCTGGAAGGAGAGAGGAAGAGGAATCCAGAAGGAAATATAGGAGATGAAAAGACAACAAATATCAATAAAAGTTAACAAGAGCAATTTGTTCTTCAGGAGTCCCATATTAGAGAATCCAAGTACCCCATAAGAGAGATAACACATTGAATTATTATCAGCAAACACCTTACTTAACATGGGTTAATTTAACAACAACAAAAAAAAAAAAGGTCTTTCCTTGTGATAATGAGACAAAGAATAGGCACCTGTGTAGATATGAAAAGGGCAGCAGAAGTGGTAAGGGAAATATGGTACATAAAGAGAAAGAAAAACATTTAATGAAAAACTGCTGGGGCGGCTAGGTGGCGCAGTGAATAAGAGCGCCGGCCTCGGAGTTGGGATGACCCGAGATCAGATCCGGCCTCAGAAAATGAGCACCCACACATAAATAATGACTAGCCGTGTAACCTTAAGCAAGTTACTTAACCCCAATTGCTTTAAAAAAAAAAAAAAACTGCCGAAAATTTTGCTTGGGAATGGCCTTGGTCATCAACAATGCTCAGCTACTAGAAGAAAACACCATGAACTTTACCAAGTCAAAAATGTAGATAGCAATGATAAGACCAGAAATAATTCAAGAAGATAACCATTACTGGCCTATTTTGACTAGAAATTTCATCCTTCATTACCTATTTCAAGGAAGAGGAAAAATGGATCAACAAATGAATTATGCCAAAGATCCCCAAATTTCTATCTAAATTAGTCATTTCTGTCTTCATCAAATTTGAGATGTTAAAGCAGTAAAAACTTATCTTTTCCTTTCCCTCTTACTTGGTACCCAAAGGTCACTCTCTTTGACTATAAATTATACAGGAACTACAGATATGCAACGTTGGGAG
The DNA here is from genome assembly GCA_011680675.1 of Gymnobelideus leadbeateri. NCBI lineage: Eukaryota > Metazoa > Chordata > Mammalia > Diprotodontia > Petauridae > Gymnobelideus > Gymnobelideus leadbeateri. The sequence goes on along the minus strand of WOXC01001283.1, from coordinate 394,041 downwards.
GAGTTTCCATACCAAAAGCTCTTTACACTGATGAAATCACAAGTTGAGACATATATAAATGAATATATATTCAGTATATACACTCCACATACAAATATTATATGTGTATACTATATATACTATTAAAGCTTATTATGTTTATATATCATATTAAAGCTATACATATAGATATAGTATTAAAACTTAAAACTGCACTAAAGTTTTTAGTACCACACATGTTTGTGTGTATATAACACACACACATGTCTGTATTTATACCCCTGCATGGTGTTTTATACACATATGTATATATACATATATGTGATTATGTTTATATATGTGTGCCTTTGTGTATATACACATAATACACATACATGTACATATGCATTATTCACATATCCATGATGTCCAAAAAGTCTTTTGTTTTAAGCTTGAGTTCTCTCTTTCCCTCTCTCTGTATATCACACACATACACACATATATAGCCATTCACTCCAAAAAATGCAAGACTTAAAAATTTTTTAACTTGTGAAAGCTGAACCTTTTAAGACTTATTTATGCACTGAGACACTTAATTTTAGTGAGATATAGTGACATAAAAAGATTGCTTTTTAATGACGATTTTCAGGAGAAAAATAAAAAATGAAGTCGGTTCCATTCAGGCCTTCAAATAACCAACTCAATCTGACATTATTGCAAACCAAAAACTGTTTTACCCCAAAGGCTATTTTTTATTCTGTTCTGTTTTTGTTTTTAAAGGGTACAAGTTGGGGAAATGTTTTGTTATGGACAAATAAATGGCTTGGAGACAGGAAAAAAAGATTAGGGATAAAAAGATAGATAGGAAGTATTAAAATGAGGCCCTGAGGGATTAGTGTTGGGATTTTTCTTTACATAGTGAAACCTCCAATTTTACATATCCCACCAAGCTGTACTAAATGGTGAATACCAAACCAATAGTAATAAACAAAAGGATAAAATTGCAATGCTGTATGAGGAGTACTGAAACTAAACAATAACTTTTAGTGTGACACAGGATCATCTAATCCTTTCAGCAAGAATAGTTATAGAATCTCAGAGTTGGTAGAGAGGTCATCCAGCCCAACCTATTCCCAAGGAGAAATCCTTTCTAAAAATACTTCAACAAGTGATCATTCAGCCTCTGCTTAAGACCTCTGGAAATAAAAAACATTATTTATCATGATAGCCATTTCAATTTTTATTTTATTTTTAAAATTTATTTTTTGTTACATATTAAATTCCAAATTATGTCCCTTCTTCCCTCCCCATCTCGCACTAGAGAAGGCCACCATATGACAGATAAATATTTGTATAGAGAGATATATGTATGTAAATATAAAAACATATTATGCACTTCTATTTGTCAGTTTTTTTCTGAAAGCAGATAACATCTTCCTTCATAGGTCCTTTATAGTTGATTTGAACATTTATAATACTCAGAATAGTTGTTCACAGTTATTCTTCAAACAACATTGTATTTACTGTATACAACATTCTCTTGGTTCTGTTCATTTCACTCTTCATTACTTTATACAAGTCTTTCCATGTTCTTCTAAAATCAACTAGCTTATCATTTCTTACAGTAGAGTAGTATTCCATCACAATTATGTACCACAGCTTGCTTAGGCATTCCTCAACTGATGGGCATCCTCTCAATTTCCAGTTCTTTGCCATCACAAAGAGCTGCTATAAATATTTTTGCACATAAAGGTTCTTTTCCTTTTTCCTTGATCACCTTTGGAAACAGACCTAATATTGGTATTGCTGGGTCAAAGGGTATTCAGTTTTATAACTCTTTGGGTATAATTCCAGAATGGTCTCCAAAATGGTTAGATTAGTTCACAGTTCCACCAACAGAGTATTCGTGGCATGGCAGCCATTAGATAGTACTAACTGTCAAGATTTTTCTTTGATCAGCCAAAATCTGCCTCTCAGAAACTTCTGAGGGGTGGCTAGGTGGCACAGTGAATAGAGCACTGGCCCTGGAGTCAGGAGGACGTGAGTTCAAATCTGGTCTCAGACACTTAAAACACACACACACACACACACACACACACACACCTAGCCATGTGACCTTGGGCAAGTTACTTAACCCCAATTGCTTAAAAAAAGAAAAAAGAAAAAGAAAAGAAAAGAAACTTCTGCCCTTTCCTCCTAGATCTGCCCTCTTCAGCCAAACAAAATGAGTCTAATCTGTCTTTCACATTAATCTTTAAAGCTTGGAAAATAGCTCTCATGCTTATAATCCTCTTGAACCTAAGTCATTTCTTCTCCAGCCTAAACAACTTTTGGTCATTCAATTGAAACTCCTACAGCATGATCCAGTTCTTTCACCATACCAAAACTCCTCTTTTGAACACGTTCTAGTTTGTCGATGTCTTTGTTAAACTGTGGCACTCAGAGGTGGACACAGTATTAAAAAAGTAGCATTGTATAGCAAAGTGCTGAACCTGGAGTAAGGGAGACTTGAATTCAAATGTTGCTTCTGATATTAGCCAAGTGACTACTGGAAAGTCACTTAACCTGAACTTGTCTCTTCACTTTTCAAAGAACAATAATATCCATATTACCTACCTCACAGGGTTTGTGCAAGGCTCATGCAAGATAATTTATATGCATCATAAACTGAACACAGCATGCACAGAAATTCCCTAATCCTAGCCATCCTCATGAAACTCGGCACTTGGGTCTTCAGGGGAATAAGGAACTTCCTAGCTGCTTCAACCAAGCAGTAACTGAGCACTGTAAGGATCTGTAGCCTACGTACCACATAGAAGGTCCTGAGTGGCTTCTGAGTCCTCCTTTATCTGACAGAGGAGGAAGGGGATCAGTCAAAAAGAAACAGATTCTGGTTTACATTCTTCATGCCCCTTTCCCATGTGGCAAATAGTATTTTCTATTACTAAACCCTCTTTGAGGTAAGTGAAGGGATGGGTGATGTTCTTTTTTCCTACCCCTCTTCTCCCATGTGGAGCATGGGCTCAACTAAACAAGTTTATAAATGGACCTTTGGTTCCCTTTTCCACTCTATTTCCTTTCCTAGACAGGTGACCAAATATCAGTCTCAAGGTAAACATATCCTAGCTTAGAGGCAACCTCATGAGTTCTAGCAGTAGACTCGAGGTTTTGAGTCCAATGAACAGAACTGAAAAGGAAATTTGCTTATTGTACAAGATGTAAAGCATAATACACAGGGAACCAATTTACTGTTACAAATGCTTATTAAGGTTAATAATACACCAACAAGATTTATATTCACCACTGCACACAATCAACCTTTATTGACTATGCAATGATACCTGTAAGTAACATCAACCCCTGTATGTAAGGAGATTTTGTTATCCTTTTTAGAGTTTAGTTTCTCAGGATCCATGGGCATGGCAATGTCAAGTTTCCAGGTGTTAAATAATAACTCCCAGAATAGCCTCAAGGATCCTAGATAGTAATTCCTAGAATCATAGTGACAGGCAGTCCTACTGAGACTGTGCAGTTGGATAAGAGGTAACACAAGGACATATTTACTATATTTGCACAGAATGACAATTTTGTTAAAGTTAACCTGTGAGCTTAAGGTTGGTAAGATGCCTTCTTTGCTGCCCTATAAATCAAGTGGGCACTAGTCAGTGTGTTGGAAGTCCATAGGGAAACCTATGAGGGAACCCATTTGGGATTTGGGTAATGCATAGAGGGAATGCATGTACCTGCCTCAACTGGTCCCCATTGAGGCTTGAAGGGATTTAGGGGAATATATAAGCTGTGCCTGTCTCAATTAACCCATTGAGACATAGGGGTTAGCTGCTCCCCCTTCTGTCAGCCCTTGAGAGAAGAGTGATTAGGAAATGCCATAGGAGCTGGTGCTTCTATTATCAGCAACTCCTAGTCTAGAAGACTAGACTAGAATAAAGTAAGATTATTAACCCCTCCAAAGCTGTCTTCCTGTTCTTTCTGTCTGACCAGATCAAGAATGAACGTGTTAGAGGCTGGAGTCCAAAAATTCCCATGCCTCCTATGTGTTATTTGTGAAACAACTCCTTTAGAAACAAACCACCAACCTGATTCCTAAAGGTTTCAGTAATCTTACTAACACTCATAACATAGTTCTTCTCTGCCCAGATGAAGTATTGGTCTCCATGGTAGCAGTCTGACAATAGCAATAGTAGTAAATAGTAGCACTTCCCGTTCTAGATATGAACTGGAATCAATGACCCCTGAGGATCTTTCCAACTTTGAAAAATCTATAATTCTGTGAATGCTCCCCTCTCCTTCCTTTGTTAAATTTCAATACATTCTTAAAGCCCAAATCAAATCTGCTTCTTCCATGAAAGTGTCTATGATCCCTTCAAATGATCTTGACTTTACAAATGCTTATTAATGCTATTGGTCTTGCACCTCTATGATGCACTTGCCATGTAATATTGTGAATTACAATTATCTTTGTTTGTGGCTTATTCCCCTACTAGACTGCAAGCTTCATGAGAGCAGAACCATGTCTAAACCAACTTTTTAATCTTTAATTGTTGTTGTAATTACATGCAATTGTAGTTACTGCACTCTGGGATCCAACCAAAACTCTGGTAATATTCTGTTGATAAAGAGTCTTGAAAGCTTGAGTTTCATCAGACTATACAAAGAACAAAATTTGAACATCTAAAGCAAAGAGTACAGATGGCTTCATATTTTCAGCTTAATTCAAAATAATCGTACTTTTGAGGCTGGTCCAGATATTCACAGCCATTATAACGCAGGTTTAATAATAGCTAACATGTATACAGCACCTATATATGCCATACATTGTGTTATGCACTTAACAACTATCTCATTTGATCCTCACAATGACACTGAGAAGTAAGGACTATTTTTATCCCACTTTTATAGATGAGGAAAACAGAAGTTAAGTGATTTGCCCAGGTTCACACTGCAATGTCTGAGACTATATTGAAACTTGAATCTTTCTGACTCCAAGCATGGCTCTCTGTGCACTAAGGCGCCACCTAGCTGTTTAGAGTGCTTCTAATAATAACATTAAACCTGCTTGGTCGTGGCTTGGAGAGGCCCACTTCTCTGAACTGGTCCAAAAGCCAAACTGTTCCCAAGATGAAGGGATTTCCCTAAATCATCTTACAACTGTAACAAGGTAAACACTAGATCGGATCAGATTCCATAGTTATAACTGGGATAGGGAAAAGGGTTCATTCCCAGGGCACAGAGAGAGAGATATTCAAAGCACTGTACTCTTTCAACAGATAACTTAGTACTTTCTTAACAGAAATGAATGAAACAATGAAAAAACATTTGTTAAGTACTTACACTTTGTGCCAAGTAGTTCCGCAATGCTAAGCATTTGGGAAACAAACAGAATAAAAAGACAGTCCCTTCTCTAACTAAGCTCACTTTCTTAAAATGTGGAGACAACACAGATAGGAGGGTTCAGCTGCAGGGAATATAAAAAAGCATAAAGGTCCCAAGGTGGCATCAGAAGAATGGATGGCAAGGTGCAGGAATCCAGTAATGCTTAAAAGAGAAAGCTACTAAATGATCAAGTTTTTCCACCCTCTTTGGCCTAAACCCAGGTAAGCTTTCCCAGCCTGACCCTATTTCTTTCCCCAGTGAGTGAACTCATGTTATTTTAGGGGTTACTTCTACCCATTCAGCCAATATCCTTTGCCAAGTTCCACTTGCCAATGTCCCTCAAAACCTGAATTTTCCCTGAGTGCCAAAATTGTTAGTTATGGCTCTGACAGATCCATATCCCTAAGACTGAGCCAGAACTAGCTCAGATTTCCAAAAGACAGTTATGTGGGGGTATCTGGGATGGGGTAGTACAGTTATGCAAAATAAATTCACCAACAAGCACCACTTATTAGGGAACTTTTTAAAATGTCAATATCCTGAACCAAGAAAAAACTTTCCTATTAATGAATGAGTATGACCACCTCAGTAACGAAACAAGATGGCAGTGAGCTCAAACAAGTATGTGTATCAGAGCAAATATAAATAACTCATCTTAGCATTCAAAAGTTCTACAGCCGGGGCGGCTAGGTGGTGCAGTGAGTAAGAGTGCCGGCCCTGAGTCAGGAGGACCCAGGAGGACACGAGATCCATTCTGGCCTCAGAAAATGAGCCCCCACACATAAAAATAACTAGCCGTGTAACCTTGAGCAAGTTACTTAACCCCAATTGCTTAAAAAAAAATTCTACAGACTAGTCCAATCTTATTTTTTTTGAAAACTCAAATAATTTATTAAAATAAACCTACTATTAATAACAAAATAAGCAAAACATATCCTCCAAGTAAGAGGCGATCAATTTCAGACATAACCAATCTTACTTTTCATACTTTATCTTGCTACTCACTGATATGTATTTTCTCTTCAACCTGGAGTTCTCATATGTACCATATTGCCTATATACTTAGTGTTCATTTATTTCTTCCTCCCCATCTGTGTCTTTTATGCTTCCTGAAAGTATTGGGCAGACAGAAGGCATTCAAAAAAGTAGTACTGAATTGAATGATAATGCCTTTCTTGGAACCATAAGATCACAGATTTAGAGCTTGAATGGATCTCAGAGGTAATCTATTCCAACCCCCTCATTTATATACATATATATACATACATACATATATATACATACACATGCATGTGTATGTATGCATGTATATAAATGAAGTAAGAGATGTGATATGACTAGCCCAAGGTCACACAGAGAATGTGGTGGAAAGGAAAGCTTTCTCAAGGAATTTTTGTGAGAAAATAAATGAGGGAACTATTCTCAACCATGGCCTGAAGGTCAGAAGGTCCTAATAAAGAATGCTCAGTCTCCAATCAAATCCAAATAAATTGCTCATCAAGGAGATATGATTTAATATTTTTTCTCCAAAAGTACATTCCTATATTTATATATCATGAGGAGGAGTCTTGTGTTAGTAGAAAGGATAATTAACATGTACTAATAAAAGAAGTGAATTCAAATCTCCCCTGCAGCTATCACTAGCAGTGTAACCACTCTATTTCTCCAAGCTTTCACTTTTTTTGTTGCAGAATGGAAATAATAAAGCCTGTAGGATTCACCTTGGCTGATGAAAGCATCAAAATTGCTAATGTGTGAAAAGCATTTTGCAAATTTCCAAGTGCTATATTACTATAAATATGATTAATTATAAAACATTCTTCACAACTGAGGTAAAGGTTTCATTTTTAGAAATTGTAATGCTGATCAGTTCTTTAGCCTGATTTTTTTTTCCCAGCTTAATTTTTTTTTGGAGGTGGGGAAGGCAGGGCAATTGGTGTTAAGTGACTTGCCCAAGGTCACATGGCTAGTAAGTGTTAAGGGTCTGAGGTCACATTTGAACTCAGGGCCTCCTGAGTTCAGGACCAGTGCTCTATTCACTGCGCCACCTAGTTTCCGAGCTAAATTTTTATAACATCAGAAAATAAAATGATGGTTTGTTACTCTAGAGGCAAGAATTTATAAAGTGCTGATAGAGGGATATTTTTCCCTCCTCTACCATTCTCCCTTTCTCCAAATTCATAAAACATATGGTTAATTTTCAATAAAGTACAAGGTTTCTATATTCTAGATATTTTTCTTCAACTACAAATATACATAGCTATTTAAAGAAATAAACATCTGGGGTTTTTTTAGCTCCCAAACTATGTTCTTTTTTTTTTTTGCTTTTTGGGGGGCAATTGGGGTTAAGTGACTTGCCCAAGGTCACACAAGCTAGTTTTTTGTGTGAGTTAAGTGTCTGAGGCCGGATTTGAACTCAGATCCTCCTGACTACAGGGCCAGTGCCCTATTCACTGTGCCAGCTAGCCGTCCCCCAAACTATGTTTATTCTAAACTCAAAATCAAAAGTTAAGTATCATTGGATTTATAGCTGAAAGAGACTTTAGAGTTCTGTGTAGTTCAACCCTCTTGTTTTACATATGAGAAAATCAAGGACCTGAAAACATCACCTTAAAACATCTCATATGAAATAAGAGAAAACAGAACAGCTAGAATAGGGCAACAAAGATAGTGAAGGGTCTCAAGTTAGTTCCATGCAATGATCAGTTAAAGGAACTAGGAATGTTTGACACCAAGAATAGATTTGGAGCAAACATGATACCAGTCTTTCCCAACACTTTATAACCATGAGATCTACTCCAAGGTGGCATTGATTGACTTAGGAAACGGTTTCTTTCTCAGTAGAGGTCTTGAAACAGAGAATGTACAACCTCTTATTAGGTATGTCATAGAGGGGTTTGGTCATTGCTCCAACAGAGACTGGACTAAATAGTCTCTGTAATTCCTTCCAACTCAGATTTTGTGAAATCTGTACTCAGCTTCCATTGGTCCTAAAAGTCCAGACAAGGTATCAATAATCACAATTGTGAATTAGCTGTAGCTATGAGGTGTTAAGGAATGTTAAGGGGTCCCCTGAATTTGTCTTTTTGAGTTGCAGTATTTTCCAGAAACACTGGACCCAGAGTATGAAGAAGGCCTGCATGTGTCAAGGACAAAGCCCTCCTTGAGCTAACACAATTTGTTGTCTGCAATCCAAATATGACTCCTTGTGTATCCCTGGGAGTCCAGACAGGTACCAGTCAGTGTACACTAAGCTGAAAAGCTGCCGAGAAAAGCAGAGAAGTAGACCATCGTATCTTTATGGTCTAACAGTTCCCAGCGGAAAAGAATGAGGTTTGTGCCATCGCCTTGCACCTCCCCTTTGGGAAGGGTTTTTTCCCACATTTAATATGCACACTTCTATATGGATTGTGAACTCTTTGGGTTCCATATGCATGTTCATTCAGTCCCATGAAGTCGTGATTGCCTGAGGACAGAGGTAAGCAAGAATGGAAGCCACGATGAAAGGGATGCATCCAAACAAAGCCAACCAGATTTAAGCATATCTAGAAAGCAAAATCAAACTATTTATGGTGTGTGATATGTATTTTAACATGTAATCAGTGTGGTTTCAATGAAGCCTGAAATCTACAGCGAATGTAGCACATTCCTCTTTTCTACCTCTAAAGTTCTTTAAGACCCAGGACATATAGGCACAATGGCAAACTTAAGTACTCACGGGTACAAGGGATTCGTATTGGTCAGGTGGAGAATTTGACTTTTCACAGGTTTAACAGCTATTAGGATATCCTGCTCTACAGCCATAGGAAGGACAGCATAGCCACAATAATCTATGTGCTCTCCTAGAAAAGAAAATCAAAAGCATTTTGTAATCATCATGGCCATTAAAGAACAACTGGCATGCCAATATCAGAGAAAAAATTTATACAATATCAGGTTTTAAGGAAAAATACAAACTTAAAAAAGAAAAAAAAACAAAAACTCCACTAAGAGTGGCAATGTTCTTCCATCCTAGACACCTCTGCCAGGAACCTCTGCCAACTACAAATAATATCCTGAGCTCTTTGCTGTTCTTTCTGGCATTCAAATATGTACATGAGTTGGTCTTTCTCTGCTGTTGTTTCTAATACATAATCATCCTTTTCAAATCACTATGTTTACACATTAACTATAGCTAGCCAAAGAAGAAAGTTAATTCTGTGCTGGTTTAACCAAAGCAGCAAATCTCATTCCAAGCACTATGTAAATCTTCCTCTTTTCTCTCATAAGTCTAACATTTTCTCCAATTACCACCATAATCATTGATATTAGTCACAAAATTTAAATCCAAAACGACATCTGGAGAAAGCCAGATGAAGAAAGTCCATCTGTATTTTGCAGTAAGCAAAGAATCTTAGATTGTTTCTTTATATAAAAAAAATTTTTTGATACATTAAACCCATAGAAAGTTTGATGTAGTATTAAATTGCTTAATTACTCTTTCAAAAGAATGTTGCTTTCCATTTTTTAAAATGCATATAGTATAATCTACATCAAATTGCTTGCCTTCTCAAGAAGGAAGGAGGGGAAGAAGTAAGAAATTTTGTAACTCAAAATTGTTTTTTAAATTTTTTAAATTATTTTTACATGTAATTAGAAAAAAACATAAAATTTCCAAAAATAATAATAACAATAATGCAGGTTGTCATCTAATGATGAAACAGATGTGTTTATTCATAATTGGGATTTAAGCTGAAATTAAATCAGAACTTTTATCCTCTGAAATAAAAGGCATAAAGAGAAAATTACATTCATTTCAAACATTAGTTACCCATAACTTTCAGAAACTATGTTTTTAAAGTTATCCATACATGTTGCCAAACACCCACATTATCCTACCGGACACTTACTACCACTGAGTTTTTTAAAAAAGTACTCTACTGAGCAATTTTGCAACTCTTTTTATTCCTACTGAAAGATAAAACATAACCATCTCAAACATCAAAACATGAAAATGAAAGGTGTTATGGATGGGAAATCATGATTAAAGTGAGGAAGGCTATGCACAATGCCTCATACATTCAACTACAGTCATAATTTAGTTTTTAAAAAAAATTAAAAAGACTGGAGTCAAGTAGATCTGATTTTGAGTTCCAGACCTATAATTTAATAACTGTGACCTTGATATTAACCTCTCCAAACCCTAGTTTGCTCAACTCTAAATGGGGGTGATCATCTCAAACCTTCCTTTCTCACAGAGTAGCTGTCCTAGAGAGTTACCAATCATCAGAGGTGACTTACAAAGTGTGATAGTGCCATTATGCATCAGAGAAAGGACATGAACTCAAGCTCCTAACTTCGGGGCCTGCTTTTTAGTCAGTAATCTATACTGTACTTGTTTATTATATTAAATATCCTTTAAATTATTACTTTGTTAGTTCTCTAGGACCTGTAACTTTTAGAATTAGCTTTCATGTATAGAGAGTGGAATTTTTTAAATTGCAATTTATTACAAAAATGGATTTCAAATAATTACTTTAAAGTGGCTAGGTGATACAGTGAATAGAGCACCAGCCCTAGAGTCAGGAGGACCTGAGTTCAAATCCACCCTCAGACACTTAAACACAAAAACTAGCCACATGTCTTTGGGCAAGTCATTTAACTGCCCTCCAAAAAAAAAGATAACACTCAAATAATTACTATATTATGCCACAGACCATAATATTTTGAAAATTTCCAGAAAAAGCAACAAAAATTTTAAGTATTACTGTGCATCACTTTCAATACAAACAATGAAACTGAGCTAGAAATCACCAATGGCGTAATTTCTGTCTTTTTATTAAAACACACACCTCAACAATTATATCAGATATATAATCAAAAGACCTTTACCCTACATCTGTCCCCTCCATAACTCTGCCCCCTCTATAACTCATACTATAAGCCAAACAAAGAGTTGTACCATACCAGAACCCCTGCTTGGGACCAGACCCTGAACCATTTTTCCCTTCCCTCCCACTCCCCTCCTCATAAGTGAAGCTTATGAGGATACCAGGCCAATGGTGGAAAGAGAAAAGCAAATATGTATTGGGGAGGGGAGGATAAGGAGAAAGACATTTCCCAATTCAAGTCTCTTTCTGTCTACAACCTTTAACATGATAGATAATTTTATGTCCAAATTCCCCCCAAAAGAAGGTAAAGAATTTAAGACATGAACAAAGTAAGAATTTAACTTTATATTACAAGGATTCATACACACACAACCCCAAATTAAGCTGGGGGAGAAGGGAAGATAAATGAGAAATAAAAACAGATTTTTGTCAAATCTTTTAAAATTAAAATGTTCATTTATATAAAGCTTTGTAAAGTGAAACCCTTTCATAACTGCTATCTTATTTGACCCTCATAACAATCCTAGAAGGTAAGCAAGGCAGGTATGTGCTCCCATTTTAGAGATGAGGAAAATGAGGCTCAGATTAAGTAACTGGCCCAAGGAGACACAGAGCTAATAAGTAACCGAGTTAGGTTTCAAGCCCAAGTCTTCTACCTTCAACTTCAGAGGTCTTTCCTGTTTTCTTCTGCTCAAGCTTAAACTACATTTGCCTTTGTCATTTCACTGTACAGAATGATGTTTTTCTTTAAAAGGCTTATTAAAAAATGAAATAGGATTAGTTTATAAAGAGACTAGAAGCTCCTCCTAGTGTTCAAGCAGGGCAAGATTTTTCATAACATGGAAAAATAGAAAATAGCAATATAAATAAAGTAATATAATATGATAAATGTGACTTTAAAAAGGGAAAATTTTAGCCTCAGGTATATACCTCAATCTACCAATCCAGTTCCAAAATTAATTTTAAAAGGAAATTTTTATACAAGAGGTTGCCCCCTTTCTTATAAACACCCTATGCATAGGGAAGGGCTTGGAATACATTATAGAGAAGGGAAATAAAAGGGGAAGCAGTGAAAAAACGACATGAGATGTGAATATCTGGAATTCATTTGTAAAAGTGAAGAACTGAGGAATGATTATTTAAGCACAGTTCATTTTTTAAAAAAGGGAAGGGGGAGAGTAAAACTGGCTAGACCTCATTACAACAAAATAAATAAATTTCTAGACCATGTAATGCTAACATGGGATATTAATTTTTGTAAAATTGGGAAAATACAGCAGAGAAATATGGAAGCTAATGCAGCATGAAGTAAGAAAGGGACAAGATTAAAAATAAAGCAACAGAAATATATATAAAGAATAAAGAAAAAAAAGCAAAGTCAAATATTTAAAACAAAAAACAAATACTTCTAGTTAAAACAGCAGAATGTGGAGAACATTACAGAAGAAAGAAAAGAAGAAAGAAGAAAAAGAAAACATGAAACATTTGCAAAGAAAGAATAAAGATTAGAAGACAGGTGTAAAGGTCAAATGAGAAATAAGGCTCTACCCATGAACATTCTGGAGCATGCAAAGAGAAAAGGAAAGATTGCAAGTCATTATGAAGGATAAAAATGGATAGACTAAAGCTGAATCTCAAGTAGAGTTAAAACGAATGGGAGGATTTTCAGTTAAATTAGGAAGGCAGGGAGAAAAGGAAGAAGATCACAGTCTTTCTGAGATTGTTTCCTGATTTATATGTAAAAATAACTGATTCTGGGCGCAGGCTATTCATCTTCTCCCTCTACCCTAAGTTCCACTTGGCTCTAGATAGGGTTTCAGTCCTGGGGAAGCCTGATCTTAAAAGAGAGGTCAGGTTCTTTTTCTTAAATACTCTTCTTTAGGGGGCGGCTAGGTGGCGCAGTGAATAGAGTGTTGGCCCTGGAGTCAGAAGGACCTGAGTTCAGATCCGGCCTCAGACACTTAACGCACACACAAACAAAAAAACCTAGCCGTGTGACCTTGGGCAAGTTACTTAACCCCAACTGCCCTCCAAAAAGCAAAAAAAAAAAAATACTCTTCTTTAAGACCCCCTCCCTGGAGTCCCAGAAAGAATCACTTAACGTTTAGGTCTGGCTTATATCTGGGATCAACACAAAAAGTGAAAAAAGAAGGGAAAGTAGTCAATATACTGTAGATAAGTTTAAGTATATCTATGTATTTCTTCCTCAGAAAAGATATGCTAAACATAAGAGATTCATGAGTGTAGGACATGCAAACAGCGGAATAATTTATAAGTACTATTATACTCTCCTATGAGATTGATACAAAATCCTGGCAAATATACCCAAATTTTCAATTCTGAAAAATTCTCTAGGAATACTCAAGCACTATCCTTTCAATTGTCTCTCCTGGTACCTTGCACCAAAGAATAGAATATAGTCCATGTGGCATACCATCCACTCACCATATTTCTTAAACTAATCCTAAAATTCACAGGTGTTAGGAGGGTCCAGCTCTACCATAACTGATGGGCCTGGAGATTATAGTTATCCACAAATAATCAAAATGTAGAATGAGACATGCATTTTTGGATATAACCAATGAAGGAATTTTTTGGGGGGGGGAAGAACCTCCAATTCAAGGAGGCGGCCCAGGGGTCAAAGATGTTTTCATTGTTGTCCATGTTGCTCTGACTCAGATCCACTGGACCCACCATTTTCTCCCCCTAGGTAACTTATTCTGCCCTATTCCCTCCCCACTTTTCAGCTCCCTCACCTGGATTTCTTTCCTTAATAGAATGTAAACTACTTGAGGAAAAGGACTTTCAGCTTCTATTTATATTCCCAAAATTTGACTAAACACAGTTTATCACCCTAAATCCATTTCCCTAAGAAAGGCTTTAGTTTTGGTTCTATCTACTTTCCTAAAAGTAAAAGTTTTGTTGTTAGGTTTTGTTTTGTTGGGGTTTTTTTTGGGGGGGGTTGTTTGGGGTTTCGTTTTGTTTTGTCTTTTTGGAGGGGGGAAGGCTGGGCAATTGGGGTTAAGTGACTTGACCAAGGTCACACAGCAAGTAAGTGTTAAGTGTCTGAGGCTGAATTTGAACTCGGGTCCTCCTGACTCTAGGGTCAGTGCTCTATTCACTGTGCCATCTAGCTGCCCCTTAAAGGTGAAAGTTAAGAAAGAATTTTTATTTCTTATTTCTTAGTATTTCTAGAGAAACTAATATTATTGTATTATTTCTTAATATTTCTAGAGAAACTAAAAAGAATGTTTTTAATATGCTTCCACAGAAATAACCTTGTGAGCCTGGGACACTGGGTACTTCCGGGTCCTGGGTAGATTTGAGTTGCACTTCCAGAGGAGCCCAGAGAACTAATCCCAAGGCAGCTGGGCCTGCAGTCCAGAAGATTTGAGTTCAAATGCAGCCTCAGACACTTACTCACTGTATGACTCAGAACAAGCCATTTAACCTCCATCTGCCTCAGTATCCTCATCTGTGAAATGGGGATAATAGTATGTATACAACAGGGTTGTTATGAAATAATATTTGTAAAGCATTTAGTACAGCACCTGTCACAGAGTAGGTACTTGAAAACTGTTCATCCCCTTCTTTTTGTAGAAGATGACAACCAGCAGGAGGAGGAGACCCAAGTCTGGCCCTGCCTTACCAGAAGACAAAGATGTAAAAGGACTCATTTGAATGGTGCCAAGCTAAGGTGAAACAAGAAAAGCCTATTTAGTAGTTCTATAAGTTTTTCATACTTTGTCATTTAAATTTTGTCATCATTGCTATGATGAGTTACTACTTAACTGTTGTTAATGTGTGCTTATGAGAATTTTATGCTTAGCATTTCTTTTCTGTAGAGAAAATAAGCAGCTGCCTTCTGCCTGATCTACATTGTACTTAGATACCTTTCTAGATCCCTTTCTGGGAAAAGTCTAACTGAATCAAATTACCTAACCCTTATATAATTTTCCCCAAGGTCTCTAGGATGAATTAAAAAGTCAGTAAGCTTGAGAAAAAATTTTACATCCCTCCCTTCAGAAGTCAGTCTCCTTCAGAACTGGACCTAACTATCCCACATATCCATTTGGGTTCTCTGGTACCTACCTCCTAAAAAGATCCCATTAGTCGTGTATGTTGATGATGTGTTGATGAGGATGAGTGCTTCCCCCACTTCTCTAACCTCAAACAACAGATATCATTGTTTACATATAATACACACATAATAATTCTTCTACTACTTACCTTACAAGCTTGTCTTAAAAGTATAAAGCATTATACAAATATGAGCTTGAGGAGTGAAATTATTTAAATGATACACAAGCTATTGGTCATTTTTTAAAAAACTATTAAAAAGGATTTTAGAAATTGGCAGGACAAGGATTTAGATGTTAGAAATAGGCATTTGCTTAAAACAAATGATTAGCTTTATAATTCACACAGGTGACATAGTACTATAAAAACACCAGCTTTTGAGTCAGGACCCTAAGCTCTGTAAGACTTACTACCTGAGGGACTTTGAACAAAACACTTGCTCTCCCAATTAATGAGGAAGATAAGAGATTTGGAATGCAGGTCCTTTGAAAATAAACCCACAGTTTGATAAAACTGGCCAATCCACATAAAAAGAAGTCCTATTACAAAAAGGAAGGTATCAGTCTACCTAGTCACCTTAAAACCAAATGGGGAGTTGAACCAATGGTGGGAGTAGAAAAAGCATTCAGCTGAACTCTCCCACAATTCCACTAAAAAAAAAAAAACTTTAAAACAACACTTCAAATTGAATTCTGGAGTGGTAGAGCCAACAAAAGGTCAGAGTGAGACATTCTTCCAGCCCAAGACAACACAGGGGGTCAGAAAGAGAGATTTATAACACCTCATGAGGCTGACCCAGAGCCCATACGGATGAAACTCAAATGGAACTGATGAGATACAGGCTCTGGGAACCCCCTTGAACTCTGATTGAATTTTCCTATTTGATGAGGCATTTGCCAGAGGCCATAAGCCTTTCATTGTGGCTGGGCCCAAACCTTGCTTACTAGCCTAGCCCTCCATTATCCAGCTAGCCCCAACCCTTGATCCTCAATAGTTACACCTTTGAGCTGTCCTAGCCCACCACTGTCTCCAGGTAGCCTCCAGCAACTTCACTAATTTACTGGAGTCTGACCTCATCTGACTCCTCCTGAAGACCCTCCCCAAACTCCTCCTCTAGACCACATCTAGATTCCTCCCACAACTTTTCTGGTCTTGCCTCCATGTGATGTGAGAGCACCATAGAATTTTCTAGCGCAGACTTGCTCTGTGTCAGATGATTCTGGCCCATTTGTCCAATGCAAGCATCACAGATACTGAGGCTCCTTAAGAGCCTACCCATTATGGTGAACTTTTAATACACTTTGCTTTTCTTTGAGTGAGAGAAGACAAGTCAAATTCATTTGGCAGGACCCGCCATGTTGGTATTTTGGGGTCTCGAGTACCCCTAACCCTATACCTCATCAGAACTAGGTGATAGTGATGACAGAAGCAACAGCAGCTTTGGGTGTTCTAAAACTAGATACCAAGAGAAGGCCTAGTAACTGGTCAAAAGAGATGGCAGGGGATCCCATGCTAGCCTTCAACACAGGACAAGATGCTATTTAGCAGCTCCATAGAACTTATATCCACTTTAGAATCATAGCTTAAGGGCAAGGAGGAACATTTTCAAGTCAAGAGGGAGTGGAAGCCCTAAGGAACAGTATTCCTTCCTAGGGGTTTCAAGAAATCAGGGGCCTTGAGGAATAAAACTGGTAGAGTAGAGTACGGACAGATAGCAGTGACCAAACCTCTCCCCAGATCATACCACCTAGGAAGTAAAGGAGTCCTACCAAATTTCTTTTATAACACAAATATGGTTTTGACACCTAAACCAGAGAGAGCAAAAGCAGAGAAAGAAAATTATACGATTCCCTTAATGAATACGGAAACAAAAATGTTATGCTAGCAAGATTATAGCAGTATATCACAAAGATATGAGCAGGTGGGCTTTATATACCAGGAATGCAAGTCTGGTTCAAAATCAGGAAAACTTTCAGTATAATGGACCAAATCAATAACAAATCCAACTGAAATCATATGATTATCTTAATAGATGCAGAAAAAGCTGCTGACAAAACATCAACATACAGAGGGAAAGGTCTTTTTTGGTTGGGTAGAGCTAATGCTGGAGTGGTGGTCAATTTAGTTTTCAAAATCTCAAAAGTTTTAGCCAGGTTGGGGTTCCACTCTAGAGGGAATGAGTCTGGGCCTTGAGTAGCAATTAATGGTTGCAGAGCCTCCTAGGCCTTGGGCTTAATTGGATATAGGCAGAAATGGATGAACTCCTTAGGAGCAGCAGGAGGGGCTGGGGGAGATTGGGGTGAGGATAGGAACTTGGAGGGTGGTAGGAACTGAGGTAGCTAAGAGGAGGGGGGCATAAGAAGGAGATCATTTAATTGGCCCCCATTCTTCCTTTTTGGAACAGCTCTAGCTAGGAGCATGTTACAATCTTTCCTGAGAATGAGTTCTGAGATAACTCAAAGAAACTTCTAGGAAACTTCTATCCATTTTCCTTCTTGGAAATAGTATAATTCTAACTGCAAAGGAGGTCAGAAGTCAGAGTGTAAGTGGAGGCATGTTCCAGGCATGGAGGACAGCTAGGAAAAATGCCCAGAGCCAATAGATGGAGCATCTTATTCAAGTAAAGTTCACTAGATGTCATTGTATCAGAGTACATGCTGGGAAATAAGGCATAAGAAGACATGAAAGATATGAGAGAGCTAGGTTATGAAGGCTTTAAAAGCCAAAGAGAGCATTTTGTATTTGATCCTGTAAGCAATAAAGTCTGCTGGAATTTACTGGGTAGGGGTGACATGAAAAGACCTGCATTTTAGGAAAATCACTTTAGTGGCTGAATAAAGAATGGATTGGAGAAGGAGAGGTTTGAGACAGACTACTGCAATAATCCAGGCATGAAGTGATGAGGGCCTGTACCAGTGGTGGCAGTGTTAGAGGACAGAAGGGGGCATATGTGAAGATGGTGCAAAGGTGAAATCAACAATTAGCAATAGCTTGGATATAGGAGGGAGGAAAGGTAATAAGGAGTCCAAGATGACAGAGTGAGAATCTAGGTTGCAAGCCTGAGGGAATCCTCTACAGTAATAAGGAAAGTAGAGGGGCGTTGGCTTAGGAAGAAAGATAATGAGCTCTGCTCCAGACATGTTGTTTAAGATGTCTACTGGATATCCAATTTCAGATGTTTGAAAGGTAGATTGAGATGAAAGATTGGAAATTAGCAGGGATGCTGGGACAGGAAAGGTAGATTTGAAAATTATCAACAAAGAGATGATAATTAAATCCACAGGAGTTGTAAAACCTGAGAGGTTGGGCAGACACATCCACTGAAAGTTCCTCCAGCTTTATATCTAAGAGCTACCTACTTTTCCCTCTGAAAGATCACTCTATTGAAAATCCATGAGTAATAGATGCTTCACCAGGTGATCTCAACAGAACAGGAAATGTCATATAATAAGCATTGTTACAAGAGATCACCAGTCTGTAGCAGGAAGATGGCCAAAGACCTCCAGATCATACCACATATTAAAAAAACAAAATCATTGATTTGGATAATTTCTCAAGTATTCTCCTAGTCAAGGGTGTGCTGGAGCCAGCTAAAGCTAGTTCAAAAGAGCCAGCTATTAAATTTTCATTCTGAGCATTTTATATTTCAGAAATCAATAAATGCTACAAATTAGGCCTACATTTTTGTTGTTGTTGTTGTTGATTGTCTAGACTTAAGTGACAGAGAAAATGTTAATAAGGCAGATTATTTTAAAACGTATCACTGTATCCAATTCTTCATGACCTTGTATGTAGTTTTCTCGGCAAAGATTATATAATTCTATCTAAATTACCTAATAAGTACTATAGATATAAGGGAAATTTCTAAGTAACATAAACCCCATAAAATATTTTCTGTCAGGTTATTCTGTATAAACAAACCAGCAAAAGAAGTAATGAGCAGACAAACCGAGTCTCTGGATTTATAAAGTGAGCCCCTGAGGGGAGGCTTAAGCACTCTAACAACCATGTGTGTCATATAATGTTTCCTCAACTCCCCTCCCCCAAGGAAAAAATAAAGAGCAAAATATCGACAAATTTAGAATTCACCAGGCTTTATTTTACAGCAAAAAATTTAGGAGAACGAATTTTCTAAGTACCTATTAGATTGACTCGTCCTGGTGCCCGAACATAAAATTCCGGGATGGATCCAAACTTGGAAATGAACATCTCCTTCAACTTGAGCAGTCTGAAAGGCAAAGTGAAATATTTCAGAATATTTTTTAACTAAGGACCAAAAAAAAAAAAAAAAAACACTGTGATATAGTAGAAATAACACTGTTCTTGGAACCAGGTGACCAAAATTCAAACCTGGGCTCTGACACTTATTAGCTCTGTGATTACAGGGAAATATCACTTTGACTTTTCTGGACCTCATTTTCCTCATTTGTAAAAGAGGGATAATGATATATATAAATTACCTACCTCAGAGGATTTATGTGGGGAAAATGCTTTATTAACATTAAAGCACTCAAAAAATATTATTATAAGTGATTCTTCTTTTGAAAAAGAAAGGCACTATCTTCTTGCTATAAATCAACCAAAATTTACTTGGAATCTTCCTTCCTCAGAGTTTTATTTCCCAAAGACACAAGAAAGCAATTATGAACTATTTTTAAAACAAATAACTTCAGTAAATACTTGCTAGTCATTTTCCTACAAATAGGAAATTAAATGGATGACCTCAAACTACTTCTTGTTGCCAAAGCATGTCTGCAAATGATGGAATACCACAATCTCAGAAGAATCAAAGATACAAATAATCCAAAGGGTATAATACCTTTGGGGCTGCAATTGATGCTTTGCCCTTTTTTTTTTTTTTAAAGCAACTGGTGTTAAGTAACTTGCTCAAGGTTACATGCCAGTCATTTCCATGTGGGTGCTAAGTCTGAGGCCGGAACCGATCCCGGGTCCTCCCTACTCTGGGCCAGCACTCTTACTTTACTCACTTCTCCCCTAGCCACCCCAGATGCTTTGCTCTTAAGAAGTGTAAAAGATCTCATCTAAATCTGATAAAAGTTATTTAGGAAGGCATATTTAATATGGACTAGAGAGAAGAAACAAGGCAAAGAGAAAGACAATTGTAGCTTCCCATGTAATACTTTAAAAAAAATAACAGAGAAATATAAACATTTGTTCATTTTCTTGATATCCTGATACTTTGATGAATCTATGATTTCACTGATATCTGTACTTCTCTCAATACAGAAAGCAACCTTCTATACCTTGTTACTTGGGATGATTCTTGCCCATATCTTTCCATAAATCCTCTTAAGATCTCACTCACACATGTGAAGCTCTTTGCTTATTCTTTCAATATCTTGGTGATGAGGTACAGGTGATGAGGTACAGGCTCTGGGAACCCCCTTGAGCTTTCCTTGAATCTCCCCATATAAGGCATTTATTTGCCTGAGGCCATAGGCCTTTCATTGTGGCTCCGCCCAAATCTTTAGCCCTCCTTTGTCCAGCAATTTCCCACCTTTGATCCTCCCAATACCCAAATCTGTTATACCCTTGAACTGGCTGAGCCCACCATAGTCTGTGGTCTCCAGCAACTTCCCACCCTTAATCACTCATTACTGGAGTCTGACCTCATTGACTCCTCCTGAAGACCCTCCCCACACTCCTCCTCTAGACCACCCCTAGATTTCTCCCACAACCTTTCTGTATATAAGACCCCATCTTGCCTCCATGAAAGGAAGGCCAGAGAATGATTTAGCACAGAATCACTCTGGGTCAGATGATTCTGGCCCGCTTGTCCAATACAAGCCTTACAGATACTGAGGTTCCTTAAGAGTCTACCCAATATGGTGAATCTCTAAAAAACTTTGCTTTTCTTTTTTTTGGCTGAGAGAAGACTTGAGTCAAATTTATCTGGCAGGGCCCAGCATGTTGGTATTTCAGGGTCTTGAGCACCCCTAGCCTAAACCTCATCATTTTACGAGGCCCTCTTTGTTTTTATGGTTCCCTGTGAAGAGCATAAAGGAGCTAGACAGAAGATCCCCGAGATTAAAACCGGAAGTGGATTTTATTGCAATGGGACTGTTGGGGTTACATACCCAAATCAGACAGTGAGCTGGCATTGACAGTGTGCTGGTTTTTAAAGAGATTCTATATTTGAGTTATATAAGCCCAAACTATAATCAGTGATTGGTCTGTACATTTGAATTTCCCTCACACTAAGTTTACCCTAGGCTGAGAGACTGGGATGGAGATGGGGAACACCCAGTAGTGGGGTGGAGGGGTGGGGCAAGGGAAAGAATGGAGCAGGGATTTTACCTTAGGCTGAAACTCCTGCTCACAGATCAATTAGGGGAGGGGAAGGGTGGAGTTGTGCTCTACACTTGATACCTGGATACACTGCTAATCTTAAGCTCTTCTCCAGCCAGGGCTGGAAAGTAAATAGGCCTCTCTCTATATTCCCTTGCTCTCCAAGGTGTTTTGGGGTTTTTTTGTTTATTTTGGGGGGGGGGGCAGAGAGTCCAGTTTGGTTATGTTAGAGGAGATGGACCTGGACGCAGCTTCTGAAGAATTTAAGACAAGGACAGACATCCCATCTGGAGGTGTAAGCCAGATTCTTTCAGTTCTCTTGGTGCTGGGGAACTGGGAAAACTTCAGGTATTTTTTGTGGGTTGTTTGTCTTGTTTTGTTTGGTTTGTTTTTCAAGGCTTACTCCCAAACCTTCCATTATAGAGGAAGGGACTTCCAGGCCCTATGCCTGTTTTGGATCTATCCTTTTTAGTTCCCAAAAGTTCACCTTTGGGTTGTCTTTTACAACACTGGGAAAATTTTAGTTTTTCTAGAGAACATAAGAAGGGAAAGTTGGGGTTTTTTTTGCAACACTCTTTGGCCTCAATATCACCTAGAGGACCACGAATCATAGCCTGTTTGGGGGATTTTAAAAGATAATACTCGGGGGCAGAGGCAAGAAGGCAGTGTAGAAGCAGGAAAACTCCATGCGCTGCCCCCATAACCACCTCAAATACCTATAAAATATGACACTAAACAAACTTTAGAGGTACAGAACCCACAAAGTAACAGAGAGAAACAAATCTCCTGCTGAAGGCAGGCCAGCAGGAAGGGTCCATTGCAGCCAGCTGGGAGCAGAGCCCAGCCCAGAGTCAGCCCACAGTTTTAGCCCCAGGGCAGCCTTAACCAGCCTTGGCTGGAAGGTCTTCAGGAGAGTGGATCACCAGCAGTTGTGGTGGATTCCAGAATTATCAATCCATAAATGCCAAAGACAAAGTGAGAGATCAGTATGGACTTTTGGAACACAGGGTCCAGGAGGTTGGTCAGGCCTATGCCCCCAGAGGGAGAAGCAGCTGATGCACTGTGGCCACCACCCTCATGGCTGTGTCAGACTCCTGGCCTGCAGATTGTAAAGAGACCAAGCAACCACTCTAAGAGGTAATCACTCTTGCTTAAACCTGCTTGGATCTGGATTGCTGTCTTGGGTGAAGGTCATGGGGTATGTGATCAGGTGCCAGAGCCTGTGGAGGCTTCTGAGACAGCACCCAACTAATAGCTCTACCAGCTGAGAAAACCCCAGCGATTTGGGACAAAGCTCTCCTCTCTGGAAGCTGAGTTTTACTGTGGCAAAGAGCTCAAAAGTCAAGTAACTGAGTGGCAAATGAGCAAACAAAGGAAGCATGGCAATCCGACTTTAGATTCCTATTTTGGGGACAACAAGGATCAAAGCATGGAACAGGAGGAAGACAACAAAGTCAGAACTACTGTTACCAAAAGCTTCCAAGAAAAATATGAACTGCTTACAGGCCATAGAGGAGCTTAAGAAGGATTTTGAAAATCAAATAAGAGAAGTGGAAGAAAAATTGGGAAGAGAAATGAGAATGATACAAGAAAATCATGAAAAAAAGAGTCAACAACCTGAAGAAAATAACACCTTAAAAAACAGACTAGCTCTCCTCGTCCTCCTCCTCCTCCTCCTCCTCCACCTCCTCCTCCTCCTCCTTCTTCTCCTCCTCTTCCCCACCATCACCACCATCATCTTCCTCCTCCTCCTCCTCCTGCTCCTGCTCCTGCCGCTGCTGCTTCTCCCTCCGTTCCCGTGGAGCGGACCATCCTGGTGCCTCTTTTGTGAAGCGGCGGCTGAGGAGACCCCCGGACTCGCCATGGCCGACGAAAAGCCGAAGGAAGGAGTCAAGACTGAAAACAACGACCACATGAATTTGAAGGTGGCAGGGCAAGATGGTTCGGTGGTGCAGTTTAAGATTAAGAGGCACCCACCACTTAGTAAACTAATGAAAGCCTATTGTGAACGACAGGGCTTGTCAATGAGGCAGATCAGATTCCGATTTGATGGGCAACCAATCAATGAAACAGACACACCTGCACAGTTGGAAATGGAGGATGAAGATACAATTGATGTATTCCAGCAGCAGACAGGAGGCGCTTACTAAAAAGAGAATCTACAACTCTGCTCCAGAACTGTGCTCCCAAGGAAAACAAGACATTCACAATTAGAAAACCAAGATTGGGTTCATCCACATCCTGACTACTGCAGTATAGTTTTCTCTCTTTGATTCCCTTCCCCATTCCTTTATTGTACATAAAGTAACTGGTATATGTGCACAGGCATAATGCGTATTTTTTTTTTAACTAAATGGCCGATGGTATGTTTTGATCAACATCAAATGGAGATGGGGAGGGGAAAAAACAAACTGGTTCTGTGAAAAATATCCCTTTTCTCCATTAGTGGCATGCTCATTCAACTTTTATCTTTATATTCCAGTAAGTTATTTTGCTCTCACTGTTTAACAACAAAAAAAACCCACAAAAAAAAATCCTTGCATACCTTGTTTGATTGGATAATTTCAATGTTTTTCTTTTATCATTGTAAAACCGAGGACGATTTTATAACTTTTTTGTACGTAGCTGTTACATGTAGGGCAATCTCTGTCTCTCAGTAGGGATAAATTACTATAAAGAAATTGATCCTAGATAGTTTTCCCTTCAAGTCAAACATCTTGTTGTTTAAATAAACTTCTTGTTTAAAATAAAAAAAAAAACAGACTAACTCAAATGGCAAAAGAGGCTTGAAAAGTCAATGAGGAGGGGCAGAGTCAAGATGGTGGGGTAGAAACAGCACTTCCTCGGAGCTCCAGCCACATCACTTCAAAATTATGTAAAAGGGGGACTCTGAACGACCTCTGGAGCTTCAGAACCCACAAAATGACACAAAGAAGCTAAACTCCCACTGAGGACAGCCCAGCAGTCTGCCAGGGAGTGGCCAGCACAGCGCTCTGGGAGCCGAGCCCAGGCCTGAGTGAGTCAGAAGTTTTAGCCCCAGGGCGGTCCGACCAGCAGGCAGCTGGAGAGACCTCAGAACACCAGTAGCTGTGGCGTTTCCAGAATTATCAACACATAGATGCCTAGGACAAAGCAAGAGGTCAGCGCCCTATGGCAGGATAACACAGGATCTGGCAGCTTCTACACTGAGGGACTGAGGGGCTTGGAATATGATATTCCAGAAGGCAAAGGAGCTGGGATTAAAACCAAGAATCACCTACCCAGAAAACCTGAGTACCATGTTTCAGGGGAAAATATGGTCATTTAGTGGAATAGAGGACTTTCAAGCATTCTTGAGGAAAAAAAACAGAGTTGAATAGAAAATTTGACATTCAGACACAAGATGCAAGAGATGGTTGAGAAAATAAACAGGGAAAATAAATCATAACTTATCAAAGTTGAACTATTTACATTCCTACATGGAAAAACGATAACTGTAACTGATGAAACCTTTCTCAGTATGAAAATAGCTGAAGAAGTGTAGGGCATATGAATACATATGTAAATGTGTGTATATATGTTTACAGGTATACATAGATAGAGGGCACAAGTCTAATTTAATGGGAAGGGATGATACTTAAGGGGTGAAATTGAGAGGTGAGAGAGGAACATAATGAGAGGAGATGGGGAGAGATAGAATGGGATAAACTATCTCATGTAGAAGAGGCAAGGGAAAGTGGTTGCAGGGGAGGGAAAGAACAGGAAGGCAAAAAGGCAAAACCATATTCTCATTGAATTTGGCTCAGGGAAAGAATGACATACATACTAAATGGGATATCTCACTCTACAGGAGAGTAGGGGGAATGGGATGAAAGGGGGGGATAATGAAAGGGAGGGCAGGATGTGGGGGAGGGAAGTTGGAAGCATCCACTTTTGAAAAGGGACAGGATCAAAGTAGGGAATAGACCAAGTGGGAGGCGGGATAGGAGGGAGGGAAATATAATCAGTATTTTACAATATATCTACTATGGTATTGTTTTGCATAGCTACACATGTGCGACACATACTGAATTGCTTATCTTCCCAGTAAGGGTGGGTGACAACAGAGGGAGGGAATGAAGCTGGAATTCAAAGTTTTAAAATCAAATGTTTTAAAAATATATAAATACTATTATTAATACTATTTTACATATAATTGGGAGATAAGATGTGCAGGCATTGGGGCAGAGGGATTCACCTTGCCCTACTGGAAAAGTCGAAGGGGTATGGGAGAAGAGATGGGAGAGAGCAGAGTGGATGAGGGGATATCCTGTGGGACTGCTATTCTGGGGTGGTGAGTAGGGGAAAAATGGGGAAAAAATTATAACTCAAAATCTGATGGAAATGAATGATGTAAACCAGAAGTTAATAAAGCATTTGGGGGGGGAAAAAGTCAATGAGGAGAAGAATGCCTTAAAAGGTAGAATTTGCCAGATGGAAAAAGAATCTCAAAATCTCACTGAAGAGAATAATTCCTTCAGAATTAGATTGGAGCAATGGAAGCTAGTGACTTTCCCCCAGTCTTACAGTCTGATCTAGTACAGCTAGCACCCCCCAGTCACTCCCTCACAGGAAGTGGGACTTCAATCTCCCATCCCAAGACCCAGTCCCCACCCTGCCTTCATGGCTTTTTCCCCTAAGGAAAGTGGTTGTCTCAGGTGAGACAACTAGAGTGCATGTCTCATTCTCCATTTGGATCTCAATCAAATTTTTTTTAAATGGGGTAAGTTCTCCAAAAATCCAACAAAGTTTACTGAAGGCTTTCAGGACATATCCCTACAATTTGAGCTTTTTTGGGGTGATTTGTATATCCTCTTCTCTCCCTGTTGTTCCACTAAGGAGGAGAATCTGGGAACAAGCCCCAAAATTTGGGGATCATGGGGCAGCTAGGTGGTGCAGTAATTAGAGCCCCAGCCCCAGAGTCAGAAGGACCTGAGTTCAGATCCGGCTTCATTCACAACACATACACACACAAAAAACTAGCCATGTGACCGTGGGCAAGTCACTTAAAACCCCAAATGCCCTCCAAAAAAAAAACAAAAAAAAATTGGGGGGATTCTAGCTAGCAATAACCCCAGAAAATACACCAGGAACAGCTGCTGTTCCCAGTGGTGACCCAGGATGGGATTAGCAAACCCAGGAGGACAGGGGAGAAAAGAGACCATGTGGTACTTTGCCTGGTAGAAGGCCTAAAAACTGAATTTCAAAAGCAAGTAAATTATCAGAAAATTAGGGAAATTCCTGGACAAGGGAGAGCTAAAAATTTGGGCAGAGCCACAATGAAAGGGCTATGACCTCAGGCAAATGCCTTACATGGGAAGATTCAAGAAAAGCTCAAGGGGGTTCCTAGGGCCTGTACTTCATCATTGGGAGTTATCAATGTACTGAACATCTCATCATTTGTTCTTAATTGTAACCATCCCACTTCTTTTCCCAAAATTATACTTACTTTCCCCAAAAAAACCTACTCCTACTTCTGACTTAATCATTTTTCTTAGTGGCACCACCATTCACCAAATCTTCCGTGTTCAAAACCTTCATGTTATTTTTGACTCTTCCTTCCTACTCATCTCTCATGTGAGAGTGGTACAGAGGAAAGGGCTAACTTTGGAATCAGAGGACCAGGGTTTGAATCCTGGCTTCTTGAATTACTTTTTGTGTGACCTCAGACTATTGATTCAGCTTCTCCAGACCTCATTTACTTCATCTGTAAAATGAAGGAATTGTGTACTAGGTAAGGAACTTAAAGGTCCCTTCAAGTTCTAAATTTATAATCATATTCAATCAATTGCCAAGTTGATTTCCATAATATCTCAACTCCACGTTCTCCTTTTCATTCCTTTCAGCATCACATTTATAATGGCTCTTACTATCACCAGCCTGAAATATTACAATAGCCTCTCTCCCACTTCCAATCCATCCTTCAAATCTCTAACAGATTAAACTTCCTTATTATGCATAAATTTGGTTACATTATACTTCCACTCAAAAATATTCACTGGTTTTGATGAGGTATAGGCTCTGGGAACCCCCTTGAACTCTGATTGAATCTTCCCATTAGATGAGGCATTTGCCTGAGGCCATAAGCCTTTCATTGTGGCTCTGTCCAAATTTCAGTTACTACTAACCCTCCTTTGTCCAGCTAGCTCCCACCCTTGATCCTCCCAAACCCTCCATTGTCTCATCTCCAAGTAGTCTCCAGCTACCTCCCATCCTTAAGGTCCCATCACTGGAGTCAGACCTCATTTGACTCCTCCTGAAGACCCTCCCCAAACTCTTCCCCTAGACCACCCCTAGATTCCTCCCACAACCTTTCTGTATATAAGACCCCATCTTGCTTCCTTGAGGTGTGAGAGCATTATCTAGAGCATTATCTAGAGAATTATCTAGAGCTGACTCATTCTGTGGCTTGTCCAATACAAGCTTCATAGATAACTGAGGCTCTTTAAGAGTCTACCCAATATGGCGAATCTTTAGTAAACTTTGCTTTTCTTTGGCTGAGAGAAGACTTGAGTCAAATTCATTCAGCAGGACCTGCATAAGTTTTACCTAGATAAGGGAAAACTTCAGTTGAGAGCAAGGGGACCTGATTATTATCTTCAAGTATTTGAAGGACTATCATGTAGAAAGAATAAAATCTAATCCTTCTTGACCTTCAAGCCCAGAACTTGAACCAATAGGTAGAAAGTTATATTTCTCTGAAATCTGTCTCCCTAGAAAGGAAGAACTTCCTAAACACAAATGGAATGGCCAGCCTTGGGAAGTAAAAAGTTCCACATCACAACCAGTCTTTCAGGGGAAGCAAGATGATCATTTAGTGACTGGAGAAAATTATTTTTCCAAGTAAGGGTTAGACAAAATGAACTCTAAAGACCCAACAATATTGTTCTAGGATTCAGCTTCATTTTACTTTCTACTGTTGCATTCTATTTATTCAGTGTGTTTCTGAATATAAAATCTATAACTCTCCAATAAGGCACAATATATCTTGCTTAAAATTTTGGAAGTAGCTACACTTCTATTATTCTGTACTAGTCACTGGGAACACACTAGCCTTTAAAATATGCTGCCAACCAAAGTGCCAAAAAGCAGTCTAACGACCTCAGTGTACTTTCAGTATGAAAAGGGTTCCCACAAAGGTCCCACTGTTTATGGTGAAATTTGCCAGAATAACTGAAACAAACTGCTGACTGTGAGGCCCTGAATGCTTTTTTGACTTAAGATTTATTTGATAGCAGAGCTAGTGACTGAGCTTAAGGAAACAAATTTATGGGTGTAACTACCTTTGAATGACTATGGATTTTATCTTTGGGCCTAAGGGAAAGACTAGCCTAGTTGGTCTTGCAGCCCAGCACCTAGATTAGGAGATAAGATTTTCTTGGCAGATGTGACCAAAGACATCTAACCTCTGCTTCAATTTTCTCTTTCAAAAAATCAGGCTAGCAGATCTTAACATCTCATGGGACTACTTTGTTTGAAAAAATTATTTCTTCCAGGACCCTGGAGAAAGTTATATCAAAGGAAATAAAATTTTATATCCCTATACTTTATTAAGTGCTTTTTCAGTTTTTAAATTTTGCTGTCATTCCATAAGCAGAATGATATTTTTATGTATATTTTGTTCTCTATATAGGAACTTGCCCCTCTTTTAAAAAGCTAATGTATTTTCAAATTCCAGATGGGCCCTGATAAAGTGAGATGTACTATTTAGGGGAATATTAAAAAATAATAATACCTAACATTTACATAGCACTTTAAGGTTTACAAAGCACTTTACATACGTTAACTCATTTGATAAAAATTGCTGGATTTCATTTTCTCTTTGCTTCTCCAGCACTCTAATGCCCAACACTTAAAAGATAAACAGCAGTAACAATTATTATAACACAACAAAGTTAAAATTTATACAGAACTTTCTATGTGTTAAGCACTCTAAATTGCTATCTCATTTGATTCTCACAATAACCCTGGGGTAGGTGTTATTATTATCTGTATTTTATTGATGAGGAAACTAAGGCAAACAGGGTTAAGTAACCTGCCTAGCCAGGATCACACAGCTAGCAAGTGTCTGAAACCATATTTGAATTCAAGTCTTCTGAATTCAGTTGAATTCAAGTCACTTTGCCACCTAGCTACAAAATAATAAATGGCTGTTGTATGAATGCAGTGATATAGACAGACAGACAGACAGACAGACAGACAGATAGACAGATAGATAGATAGATAGACGTTACTAGAAAATGCTGATCTGTTTAGGGAAAAAAAGCTAAGAAACAACTGTTCCATTTTTCAGTAATATGTATTATTTGCTTTTATCACATCCATTCTTCTCTAAAAAGTTAAAGTACCATAGAATTCTTAGAAATATTCTACATAGGCTGAAATATGTCTATCACATTCCATTTAATTTGAAGAATCTTTACTAGGCACCTATGTATAAGGTAGAGACTTCATTAAAAAGATTCATTATTTCATGACATCTTATCATAATGTATAAAGTACTAGACCTGGATCCAGGTGCTGCCACTAACATATTGGCTCTGGGCCTCTGGCAATGCATTTAACCCAGGTGTCAGTCAAAATCAGATTAAAATGTAATTGGGAAATGTTTAACAAAATAAAAATACATACAACATGGACAATGTCAATTTGTGGATTTCAAAGACGATATGCAACCCCTAGAAATTCATTCTTTTTTTTTTCTTTTTAGGCAATCAGGGTTAAGTGACTTGCCCAGGGTCACATTGCTGGTAAGTATCTGAAGTCAGATTTTAAATCAGTTTCTTCTGACTCCAGGAATCCATTCTATTTGATTTTGACACTGTGGGAAGTGAATTAATAAAATTACCTTTCCCAAATGAAGCCCAGATTTCAACAAATTTCCAGTGAGCCTCCTTGCCTGCTTTGTTTTTATATCCCTTACCAAATTCCCTGATATTGCACCAAGAACTTCCCTAATGTGTTTGTCTAACATATAGATTTTCTCCTCCATAGAAAGGGATATGCTCCAAGCCATGCTGGCTCTGGGTGGTTCTGTATCAGTCTTCTTGCTGTAAACAACCCCTAGTGAACTACAAGACCAGCTGCAGCAGTTACCTGTCCTTCAGCAGCTCATTTTCACTTCCTATTGGGTATAGAAAGATTTAACTGCTAGATGTGGAAGATGCCAGTAGCTTGGGAAAGTTCTCCTCCCTGTATGAGCAGATTTCTTTGACCTAGTGAAACTAGCAATACTCGGGATAACTCCCTTATTTGTCTCCTGTAGCTAAGAAGAATATATTTTTTCTCCAACAAGTATACCTTCATTTTTGCATAACCAGCTATGTTTAATGAACAGCCATCTTTCTTTTCTGTTTCATTCGATACCTGAATAACATTGAGCTTACTAATGCTCCCCTAAAATATATATGGAACCTTTTGTAGATGCTCTCCACGTTGCTATCTCTTTGATTCACTCTTAATTGATTCCTTATGGCTATCATCTCAAAAACCCACATTGATGAGTAGTGACCTTTATGGGTGCCCTCAAAAAGTTCCATTATGACAACACTGATAACATATCAGTGCCACAACAGAATTCTTCAAGAGTATAAATTGTGAAATAGTTGCTGATCTGTATTGTTGGAGGAATTGCCTATATTATGAAACCCCTAGCAAAAAAAAAAAAAATCCTTCACATGTTTGGGTGAAAAAGTATATACCTATGCCACATCCAGCTGGGGAGTATGTGGATTTTACCAAAAATGTCCCCCAACATATGGAGCCAAGGATGTCAAACTCCTAAATTACTTCTATGGTTCTTGAAGAACCAAGAATCGTTATATTTTGCAAAAATCAAATATACTAAATGAGCACCCTACATTATCTCTCTCTCTCTCTCTCTCTCTCTCTCTCTCTCTCTCTCACACACACACACCACACACACACACACACACACACACACACACACACACACACACACACACCCTTGGAGGGGGAGGGATGAGTCTCAAGGACTCAGCTTTATCCTTGTTCCTTTCTTTTACCAGTCAACAAAAACAAAGACAGACACATTCCCCAAAAGATAAACTGACACCCTTGACAAGTAGCTACCACAAGATTGAAATAAATAAAATTTCACTCCTACTTTCCTAGCAATAGCAAAAGATACTTACAAGTGCACCATCAACAACCTGTAAACTAGAATATCAGTGATCCATTCATTCCTGCTTGATTTCCAGCAGTAGTAAATGGTTTGTCAATTTCAAGGCAGGAATTCTGAAGTGGGAAGAAGTCTACAAAAACAATTACACACATTTCTATAGTGTAAACAGAATCTTGAACCAAAGCCACAAACACTGGGTTCAAAGCCTGCCTCTAATACTTAGCTTTTTGGCCACGGGCAAGGCATTTAACCTGAAGTTCAGAGTCTTGATCTGTAAAATGGAGACAATACCTGCTGCACCTAATTCTCAAGGTTGTGTGAAACTAAAATGAAATAAGATACACGGAACATTATGCAAATTTTAAAGAACTTTGAAAATGTCCACTACTATCGTTTTCCACAATACCTCTGCAAGATAAGTTTATTACTTCCCTTTCATAGATGAAGACAAAGAAGGTACATAATTTGTCCCTGAACACACAGCTGGTAAATGTCAGTCCAGCATCTGAATCTGTCTTCTTCATAACTCCAGCATTCTATATAGCTACCCTGCCACTGACTTTCCATGGGCTCAAAAATGCAAAGATGAATTAGGGCAACATGAAATGAACTTGTATCAGACAAGAAAGAAGGGTGATGCCTCACATTACACACTTTATAACAGCACTTTGAACAACAATTGCTTGGCTTTTTTAAGTGATCATAGTTTTTCTAAAAAATCAGTTCCAAGAAATAAAATTGACTCATGGAATAAATAGGTCATCTAACTAGACTGTATATTCTCCTTTGGGGCAAAAACCCTTATTTTTCTTTGCAACTGATAGCCAATTTCTATGCCATATCCCCAATATTTCCTTAATCTAAATGTCCTCCCTTGGGATCATGAAATTGTCCAGGTGAAGCCAGTTTGGACTAGATCTATAGTTGCTAGGCAGAAACTGAAATTTCAGTTCTGGAGACCACTAGTTCCTACAATGGTTTTTTGATGAAAATAGAGGAGGCTCAGAAAACTATCCTTAGCATTACTAGGACATCACAGAGAAATATTTTATCATACTCAGTTCTTCAAATGATCTAGTCCACCAACCCAGATCACCACATTTTCAGGCCCCAGTGTATACTCTTCCTGAGCTGTTGGGACTAACAATCTTCTGATTTTCTAATCAGAAACTGGTTCTCAGATGACACTGAATTCAACTTTGGGGCCTGCTGGAAATCATTTCAGGTTGGTAGAGCTTATGCTTAGCTGCCACAGCCTTCAAGAACCCAGGGTTACTCCACCTCATAACAAGGCATCTAAATTGGGTTTTAGGGCAGAGTATTTTGGCATTCTTCTTTAAAATGTGAGGGGAGAAAAAGTTATAACTTCAGGTAGAATGGGCCTGCTCATGGTTCACCTACAAAAGAAAAAAGGAGGGATGGAATAACAGAGAAAACCAGTGTTTATGCTTAGAGCACAAGCTTGGCCCTCCCCATTTCTTCCCTGGGGTAAAAGGAAAAGGGGAGGGAGAGGGTTGACTGCTGTTCTGTCATCTGGCAGAACAGCAGGGAAACCTTTAATTATTCTCGACAGAGCAAATGCAGCATTCAGGAAAGAAGCAAAGACTGGGCAGGGCCATGACCTCAAGCAATGATAAAAAAGCGAGAGCTCAAAGCACGGGATCCCCATTCTCCCACCTGGGATGCTCTGCCACCTGGATCAGACGGGTGTCCGGACCTTCCGCAGCCATTGCTCCTGCTTCCTTCTCTCTTCAGCCGCTTCCACAGGCAATGCAGTCTCTCAAGAAAATCATGGGACTGACAGCAGCTGAAAAGCCTCTTCCTTCCGGGCACTATTTGCAGTACTTCGCGGAAGTCCGGCTACTTGGAGTGGGCTAGTTCTGCAGCTTGCTGCTCCTCCCCCTACCCCTCCTCCGTAGGGTTCCCTCATCTGTCCCTCCTGGCCTCCCGGTCAGGTGCAGTGATGTAGAGCTGGCAGACGTTTGCCTTCCGGGAGCCCCTGCGTAAAAGTACTCGTGGAGCTGACGAAACATCTCGGCACTCCCAGGGAGAAGTCTGAATGTAATTATCACCTTGTACCACCCCCTCAACCACAAAACCACACACCTCTGGCCCACGGGTTCCAATCTGCACTTCTCCCTTCAACATTACTTTCTATTCAAGTAAAGTATTGGTTGACATTGCATAGCCTGGATATAAATCATTCCACCCCAGGGTCAGCAGAAGGTCCCCCAAAGGATGCAAAGGAAAGTTTGCTTCAAAGCCTAGGAGGAAAATGAAGTCTGTAGTGGTAGTTACATTGTAAAGTCATTAAAATTTAATATTAAATATTAAAATTTAAAAATTCCTCCAAAAGGAGAAAGGCATTGAACTTAGTACAACATTGCCTTGTCCCTCTCACATTCCTATTCCCGACTCCCCCCATACCCTGTCTTATGAAAGTGGTTGAAGGGTTCTCACAATTCAGAGAGCTATAGCTCAACTTTTTTTTTTTTACTAAAGTGATATACTCTACTTACTAAACAGTAAAGTTCTAACTTTCCTTGGAATGTATGAGTAGTTGTACATCTGGATAGTATCGAATTTATAATTTGTATATAATTTTGAGGAAGACAATGTAGATATATAGTTCTGGTTTGAAGTCAATTTCAGAAGAGTAAAGTACCAGTATACTATTTTGGGGAAAATATGCCAACTGGTAAAACAAAATTGTACTCACAAAACTCAAAGTATGGCATCTTTGCTGTGTGGGAATGAAAGCAAGTGGGAATTGCAAATACTTTTGCTTCTAAATTACAGTAATGTTGCTAAAATTATGTTTCTCAAACTTACCCAAAATAGAGGCATTACTAACAAGGGATAGTCAGAATTAAAAAAAAAAAGTTAAATGATTAAAAATTCTAGCAAGAATATTTACTCACATCCTTCTAAGCTTTTTCCCACCCACTCCCCAATTTTGAAGAAAAAAGTGTGAATTATTTTTCTACAAAGTGTTACATTTTAGGTAATTTACCTGGAGGTCAGAACTAGGCACTAAGAAGGCTTAGTAAAAGTAGTAAGATAGGAATGACTCTATTTCCTAAAAAGAAAGCACCTTTTAAACTATTCTTAGTGAATTTTCAAATGCCAGAGTTGGGGAATGAATGGCGTAAAATTCTAAATTCAGGCTGCCGCTATTTTTGCATCTCTTCTTAACAATTTACCTGCAAAATTCTCTCCTCCCGGTCTTAATGGCAAAGCCTTCCTAAAAAGAAGAGAAATTATGCAAATGAATTTGGAATCAGTCAAGAAACATTAAGTGCTACTGTGGGCCAGGCACTGTGTTTAGTATTGGAGATTAAATCCCTACCCACAAGGAGTTTATATTCTATTGGTGGATGCATTTTTAGATAAAAGTAAAAACAGGATATACACAAAATAAATACACAGTGATGGAGAGGGGGAAAACTAATAACTGTTTTTTACAAAGGGAAGGAAGGAGCATTTGAACATAACTTGAGACAGTAAGGACAAAAGGCAGGAAAGTTATGTTGAAGGAAAAGGCTCTTGAGCTGAGCCTTGACAGGATCTGAGGTTTCCAAAAAGAGGGAAAAGAAGAAAGGGAGGAGAAAGGAGGGAAAAGGAAAGCATTGTTGGGGTAGGAGGGGAGGGCAGCCTGTGCACAGGAACTGAGAAGAAAATAGAATGTGCAGGAAACAGCAAGAAAGCCAATTTGTTTGTATTGCACAGTGGGTAAGGAGTAATGTATAATCAGGCTGGAAAGAAGGGTGAATCTGGACTATGAAGGGAGGATCATTAAATGCCTCATAGAAGGGTCTGCATTTTAATGTAAAGACAAGGAGCCTCTGAAGCTTCTTTAGCAGAGAACCAAAGTGGTCAGGGCAGAATTTAGGATTATAGGGTCATAGATACAGGGTTGAAAGGACCTCAAGAGACCTCATTTTATAGATTGGCAGTTGTGTGGACAGATTAGAGAGATGGGTTATAGGTGCATAAATTTAGAATGAAAAGGGATCCTAGAGGTCAAAGAGGTCAGTATCCTTGTTTTAAGGATGAAGAAACTGAAGCTGAGAGAAATTAAGTGGTATGTTTTCTCACTACATGAGTAGGAATAGAAGTGGGACTGGAATTTGGGTGCTCTGACTACAAATAATAATAATATTTACATAGGGTTTTAAGTTTACAAAACACTTTATAAATACCTCATTCTATACTTAGAAGAACCATAGTAGGGAGGTGCTTTTATTGTCTCCATTTTATTTTTTTTTTAAAGCAACTGGGGTTAAGTAACTTGCCTAAGGTTACGGGGCCAGTTATTTTTGTGTGGGTGTTAAGTATGAGTCCAGAACCTATCCGGGTCCTCCTACTCTTTGCCACCTAGCCATCCCTATTGTCTCCATTTTAGATAAGGTAACTAAGGCAGACAGAGGTTAAGTGACTTGCCCAGGATTATCGAACTAGTTATGTGTCTCAGACCGGATATGACCCGAGGCCTTCCTGATTCCGGGTCCAGTATTCTATTCCAGAACCACCTAGCTAAAAGCAATACACTTACACTAACTGTGGCCTTTCTGTGAAGAGGGAGAATGTATTCAAGAAAATAAATGACTGGATTATTTGCCAAAATTGTTATCTGTTTCTTCACCAAGACTCTAAAGATAAGCTTTGACTAATCAGTTCAACTCTTAACTTTTAACATTTCTTAAACCCCTCCAGTCTGCTAAACTCTCATTTTGCTGTAGTTGTGTCAGACTCTTTGTGACCCCGTTTAGGGTTTTCTTGGCAAAGGTACTGGAGAAGTTTGCCATCTTCCTTTTCCAGCTCACTTTCCATACGAGGAAAAGTACGAGGTAAACCGGGTTAAGTAACTTGTCCAGGGTCACACAAGCTAGTGTTTGAGGCCAAATTTGAACTCAAGTCTACCTAATTCCAGACCTGGCACTATCCATTTCAGTATGTAACTGCCCCCAAATTCTATCCTAGGTTCTTTGAAACATACGATTAAATAGTAGCACCTCCCTCAAGGGATTTGAGATCCAGTATGGGATACAAAAACAGCACTTTTTTTGCACATGGTTCAAAGCTGAAATTTGTTCTATGTTTGTACTGGTTTTCTCTTTCTCAATTGACTTGGGGAGAGGGAGGAAGAAAGGAAAGTGAGAAGGGAGAGAGCTGATTTTTATTGATTATAAAATATTAATTTTTAAAAATCTAATATTTAACATTACAAAATGGGGCTGTAAGAAATGTTGATTTTTCCACTTCAAAAATTCTACTTTCCAGCCATACTAGACTATTTACTGTACATAGTACTCCATCTCATGCCTCCATTCCTTTTCTCATGACTAGAATATCACTTCATCACTTCTACCCTTTAGAATCTTTAGCTTCCTTCAAGTATCACCTCCTACATAGGCTTTCCATGATCCCCAGTTATTAGTGCTGTCAACCAGAAAAATTACTTGTATAATTTTTTCAATTACTTACCTGTGCTTCTCCAACCTTTCCTCCTAATAGAATATAAATTCCTTGAGGACAAAGATAGTTCTGATTTTTTTTTCTTGTCTTACCATACCTAGTACAGACAATATATTGCACACAGCAGGCACTTAATAAATGCTTTTAAAAATTGAATTTGAAGTTCAAAGGAAAGATTACTATGCTCATTACAAAGGGAAGGAAGGAGCATTTCAACAGAGCTTGAAACACAGTCCAAGGACAAAAGGCAGAAAAAGCAGAGGTCCTGAGGGGAAGGCAGGTGTGAATGGTGGTGGGGTCACAGGGCAGATTTGACTGGGGCCTTAGAAATTATCTTGTCAAGGCCTCAACCTTTTTCTGTGTCATAAACCCCTTAGCAGTCAAGTGAAACCTATAAACCTTTTCTCAGAATGTTTTTAAATACATAAAACACCAAGGATTTCAAAGGGAAGCAATTATTTTAAATACAATTATTAACAAAATTTAAATGTCATGGATCCCAAACTAAAACCCCCTAATAGTCT
The DNA here is from genome assembly GCA_011680675.1 of Gymnobelideus leadbeateri. Classification (NCBI taxonomy): domain Eukaryota; kingdom Metazoa; phylum Chordata; class Mammalia; order Diprotodontia; family Petauridae; genus Gymnobelideus; species Gymnobelideus leadbeateri. The sequence continues at coordinate 356,269 of WOXC01001283.1, read as the reverse complement.
AACCCAGTGGTGTCAAACTCAGAAAGAAAAAGGTGCCACTAAATCTTACATAAGGATCCCTTCAGGTCACATATTGACTTAGAAAACCACCTTAACTTTATGTTCTATTACATTCTTATTTATTTTGCTAAATATTTCCCAATTACATTTTAATCCAGTTCTAGAGCTTCTCAATGGGCTATAACAGAAGGTATGTGCCCCACTGGTGTTAGATATGCATGGACTCAAACCTTTATTTAACAAATAAGAAAATAGAGGCTAAGAAAGATGAAGTGAGTCACTTAAACTATAGCCAACTTCTAAAGGCTTTTCAGAGAGTACTTCTTGCTCAATAAATCTTTGTTATCCTGAGATTGCACGTGGAGTGGTGACTAGAAAGCCTACTTCTATTGGGAAGATCTGAATGCAAATCATAAGATTTAAAGCTACAAGATTTAGAAGTAGAGGGGCAGCTAGGTGAGTAAGAGCACCTGACAATAGGTTCCGTCCTCAGATACTTAACACTCACACAAAAAAAACTGGCCTTGTAACCTTGGGAAAATTATTTAACCCCAATTGCTTTAAAAAAAAAAAGATTTAGAAGTAGAAGGAGATTTAGAGACCAAAGTCCAATGCCCTCATTTTAGAGATAAGAGATGAGACCTAAAGAGGTGAAGTGACTTGCTTAGGCTCACACAGGCAGGATTTAAACTCAGGAAGATAGATCTTTCTGACACTAGGCCCCATGCTCTATCCACTGGGCCAGATCTCTGACTCCACATCCAAATAACTATACCACCTACTGGCTCTATAACTCTTTCATAATCTGACTTCCAACTATATTTCTGGCCTTATTACACATTACTCCCCATCATGCACTCTTCTTTCCAGCTAAACTGGCATATATGCTCTTTTTCATATACTGAAAATATATCTTCTGTCTCTATGCCTCTGCACAGCCTGTTGCTACATGGTCTGGAATGCCCTCCCTTCTTACTTTTGCTTCTTAGAATCCCTACTTTCCTTCCAAAGCTCAGTTCAAGAACTACCTCCTACACTAGACATTTACAGATCTCCACAGCTGCTAGTATCTACCCCCACCAAATTATATATTTACTTTGTAATCAGTTAATCAATTTATTTATTGTGTCTACTATGTGCCAAGCACAGTGATAAGGATGGGGATACAAAGAAAGAGAAAAGATCATCCATGCTCCCAGGAGTTTACAATCTAATGGGAGAGAGACAACATGCAAATAATTACATACAAATAAGTTATATACAGCATAAAATGGATATAATCCACAAAGGGAAGATACTAGCTAGCATTAAAGAGGATCAAGAAAGATTTCTTGGAGAAGATGGGACTTAAGGAAGGCAAGGAGCTAGAGGGTAGAGATGAAGAGGGAGAGAGTTCCAGGCATGAGTCACATGCGGTGAAAAATGATGGGAATCAGAAGATTCATGGTTTGTGAGAAACAGGAAGGCCAGTGTCATTAGATTGCAGAGTACATGAGGAATGGGGGATGGGAGCAAACCAAAGAGATTTTATATTTCCTGTAGGCAATAGGGAGACACTGGAGTTGACTAAATAAAAGCTCGGGGGATGTAGGGGTGTTACATGGTCAGATTTTAGCTTAGAAAGATGAATTTGCCTCCTTAGGAGATGGACTAGGAGTGGGGAGATACTTGAGGAAGAGTGACCAACCAGAACGCTATTGCAATAGTTCAGGCATGAAGCAATGTCAGAGGATAGAAGGGGACACATATGAGAGAAGTTACAAAGGTAGAAATGGCAAGACTCGATAAGCTTTTCCTGAAAAAGAATAGCACAGATATTGTAAACCCAGATGCCTGGTAGGGTGCCTCTCAACAGTAAAGGGGAAATCAGAAAGTAGGGAAGGTTTTGGAGGAAGATAATGAGTTCAGTTTTGGACATGCTGAGAATAAAAAAATGTCTAAGAGTCATCAAGTTCCAGATATATGCAGGGTGTCCCAAAAAGCCACTAAAGCTTAAAACGCCCGCTAAGATTTTTGGGATGCCCTGTATTTTGTATTCAGGTATGTGTGCCCGTCAGAAGAAACGGAAGAAAGTATGCGCCTGGGGTGCGGGGGCTCATAGAGATAAACAGATTCTTCGGTAGACATCATGCATACACACACACACACACGTGTGTGTGTGTGAATATAGATATAGATGGATGGATGGATAATCTCTGCACCCCCAAGCCTAGCACCGAGTACCTGACACCAATAGAGGCAGAATATATGCCTTTTCATTCCTTGATTGATAACCTCTCAGTGCCCATAGGCAACTCTCAGAGAAGGTAAATTGCAGAGTAATTGCTTAGGTAAGGGGCGTTTTCTAACCAAGTCTAAGTCAAAGAAATCATAAGTGCCAACAAAACAACGATCTGCTCTTAAATACCACGAGCACACTGCTTTATAAGGTATCTGCTTTTTAAAAAGCTCTTCTCCAGGACTACCGCGTAAACTCTCCCAAGAATCCGGGACGACGGTAGACACGTGGGGCAGAAGGGTCTCATTTCTAAGGCCATGCTTCTCCTCTACTTTCACCAGCCTAAGAGTGTCCCCAACCTCCCAGGCAAAGAAGGGCAGACGCTTTTCCCTCTTCTCAAAGCTGGAGCCGGCTCAGGCAGCGTGTCAAGTTTCCAAAAACTCTCCCAGGGTTTCCACAGCCCCAGCTTCCGGCCGCCGGATCCCATGGTTGCTAGGCTCAGTTGCTAGGGTAAGTTGCTAAGGCACCGACCGCCTCGCAGGAAGGGCGGGCAGCCGAGCTGCGCGCTCCCTTTCACTGTCGTAGCGGATCCCTTCAGCTACAAGCACGTCCGTTCCGCATGGAAACGTCCCGCTTCTCGCCTCTACGAAAAGGAGGGCGGTGCGGAGGAAGAAGGGGGTGACTCCGCTCCGCGCGGAGCATTGTGGGAGGAGGTTGTCTCCAGTTTCTCCTCCCCCCCTTTCCCTTCCCCCCCTCCCGGCCAAGATGTCTGACATGGAGGATGATTTCATGTGCGATGATGAGGAGGACTACGACCTGGTGAGGCGCTGGGGACGGGTATCCGGGGCTGGTGGCAGCGCTTGGCTCCCAGGGCGGGAGCGGCGGGGGGCCGCGGCCTCGCCCCCTCAGAGCGCGTCCCCCTTCCAGGCTCTCCGGATGCAGTGACAGGACGAGTTTACCTCCTCCGCCCCCTCCCCGCATCCGGCGCTGGCCCGACTCCCCCGGCCGGCGGGAGGAGGGAAGGACGAGTGAGGGCCGAGAGGGACGGGGCGCCCGGCGCGGAGGGGCTGCCCGGTGTGGGCCGTCCCGCGCCCCCGGCCCTCGCCCGGTCGGGCCTGCCAACGCCGACCGGGCCGGGCCGCGTTCCGCCCGCTCCCGCGCGCCCGCCAGAGCTGCCTCGGGGCCGGCCGGCTGCCTAGGCCCGAGCGTTGCCCTTTCAGGCCCGGCCCAGCCCGGGCCCCTCCGCTCCCCTCCCCCCGGAGACTCTCGGGTGGAGGGGACTGGGCAGCGTCCGCCAGGCCAAACCGAGGCTGCCACTTAAGGCATCTTCTCTGGGATCTTTGAGGGTCAGGCCGAATTTGGGGGAGCAGCGCAGGTGGAGAGGTCAGGAGATCGAGCCTCCTCTATCTTCCCTCGACCTCGTAAAAAGGAGGAAAAATGGATTTACGGAATCCTTCCTTCTCTCACCTTCGATGAAGAGAAAAGCAGGGCATGTTTCGTTTTTATTTACAAATTGGGGGGGGGGAAAGGATCATCGGTCCCCTTTTTTCCTCCCCTTGACTTAAACATTCCCAAGATTCTTAGTAAAAAGTATCTCCTGTGCAGAAAACCTTCAGTTCCACCAGTTAAATTCTTATAGTAACTAGAAAAGATTGAGGAAATAATTCGGGAAACGCCTGAAATATAAAGTAGAACTTAGCAAAGTTTTATACAGTTTACTGTTATACAAGAAAACCTGATTTGGGGAATAAAGAGGAGTTGGAATCCGCTACCTGAGCTACTTTGCTGTTGATGTTTATTACGTGTGTGTGGCTTGTTGCACTTTGTTTTCTTAGATGATGCTTCACCCATGTTTTTTAATTGTGAAGTTTTTTTTTTAGCAAAGTATGTAGTAGGTGCCTAACAAAAGCTTATGTCCTGACTACTGACTAATGTAGTTTTATAAAAGGTTTTTGCCCACCATATGTGTAAAGTGCAATGGCTATTTAAGATCCTAATAAAATACTTTAAATTAATGAATGGCTTTCTGTATAGAGATAAAACCTGTTTGAAATCCGTATCTTCCATTTTTAGAAGGAGCAGTTGTGTCATAATGATATGGGACTGCTATTAATGTGGGTTTGTGAAGTCCTTGAAAGTTATATTTTACAAAGTTTATTCATATGCTGATATGTGGGATGCTTGTGCATTATTTAGTATATATTTTAAAATATATAATTGGGAAATTATAGATTTAAAACCAGAAGGGACCTTTTAGACCGTCTAGTTCAGTGTCCTCATTTTACAGATGAGGAAACTAAGACCACCCAAGATAGTAATTTACAGAGACAATGTTTGAAACTAGATTCTCTGACTCTAAATCACTTAACAGTACTATACTTCCATCATTGTTGGAAAGAAAGCTACTTGTATATTAGTTTTTAAAAAATAATGATAATAAAATCAGTTCCCTAAGAATTTGTTGTTAGTTCTTTAAACTTAGCTACCTTTTCTTTTTTGGGGAATCTTTACTTTTTATTAGATCCTTTCTTAACTATTTAGAACAAGAGTTCTTAAGGCCTTTTTTCCCATAACAACTCCTTTGGCAGTTTGATGAAATTTGTGTACCTCTTCTCAGAATAATGTTTTTCATAATTGGAGGAAATTCTAAATTTCAGTTAGAAGTTAGTAAAAATTAAAATGTAATTCTTTTCCCTCACCTAATAAGTTCTTGTACCCCTGGGTTAAAAAGCCTGATCTAGAGTGTTTCTCAGATGCTGGCTTACCTCTTTTTATTCTTTTCTACCTAAAAAGGATTTAGAAACAAAGGTTTTTATTCTATTTCATGGCTCATAATCCTATGATTAACTTACTGTTATTTTGAGAATTTATTTAACATTGATGACATTGTTTTTGTTGTCTCTTTAAGTGGTCCTGTCATTTTCAACAAGAATCTTGATTAAACATAAGATACTTGAACTTTGCCATACATTTTTCCACCTTGAAATAAAAATCAATATAACAACATTCAATAAGTAACTCTGATTTGGGGAGTAAATTTTCAGAATTAAATAATTTTCTTAACTAATCCTATATAATGAAAGGGAATGTTTTTTTTTTTTCCAATCAACAAGTATTTAACACCCACTATGTGCCAGGAACTGTGTTAAGCACTGTGGAGATAAAGATGAAAGTGAAACCTCACATGTCTTCAAGGAGCTTATATTCTTAAGGTAGAGGCAGTGTATACACACACACACACACACACACAACATTTGTATATTGTTATTCAGTAGTGACCTCATTTGGAATTTTCTTGACAAAGATTTGCCAAGTGATTTGCCATTTCCTTCTCCAGCTCATTTTATAAATTAGGATACTGAGGCAAACAGGGTTAAGTGACTTGCTCAGGATCACACAGGAAGTATCTGAGGCTGGATTTGAAATCAGGAAGATTTCTTCCTGACTCTAGGCCCAGCACTCTACCCCAATGCACAACCTGGATGCCCTTATTTATGTATATACAGAATATATACAAAATGAATACTCATTAGTTTTGGAAGGGAGTTAAAATGCTAACTAGGGTATATCAGAAAAGACTTGATGAAGATGGTACTTAAGCTGAATCTTGAACGAAACCATCAGCAAATCTAATGGGTGGAAGTGAGGAGGGTGTGCATTCCATGAATGGTGGTGAGTCCAAAGGCACAGGAGACTAGAAGTGGAACCCCTGTGTATGTGGGACAGCAAACAGAGCAGTATGTGTGGATTGGAGAATGTGTAGAAGGTATTAGTGTGTAGAGAGTGTGAAAGTAGAAAGGGGCCTAGTTGTGAAGAACTTTAAGTGCAAAACAAAAGTTTGTCATCCTCTAGGTAATCAGGAGCCATTGGAATTTATTGAAGACATGGCATTATAAAAATGAATCCTTCAGTTTAGGAAAGTCACTTGGGCATCTGTGTAGAGGATGTCTTAGAATATGGAAGGGTTTGAGATAGGGAAACTAAATAAGAGTCTATTTCAGTATTGTAGGGGAAAGTGTCAAGGAAGTAAAATTGACAAGAGTTGGCAACTGAGTGGCTATGTGAGAGATGCGGTGATGTAAATAATACAAGACTAGGTAACTGAATGGATACATGAAATGAATCAAAGTGTTTACTATTTTTATTTTCCCATTTAGACTAGAAGCTCTTAGACTCTAGGTACTATGTTTTATTTTTTATTTTAAAATTTTTGTTCATCTTCACACCAGGACTATCTCCTTAGCCCTGGGTAGAGAAGGAATAAAAGAAAAGACTAGGTGTAGGCTGATTTCAGTGAATCCAAACTGTTTATTTTTCCAAAAGTCTGTCTCATTAAATCAATATTCTTACACAGATTTAGAGAATAGTATCATAGAAAATATCTGAGAAAGTAGGATCTGTGTTTATCTAAAACTATATCATTAAATCACTTATGAAAGTAATCACGGACATGTGTTCCCAAGGTCTAAAAGGAATAAAAACAGGCTTAATTTAAAAAAAAAAAAAATAGGCAACAAGCCTAGAAGAAATTCAGTGTATTTTATCTCTCCATTCTGGTATGTTCTTATTTGTTTTACATGGGAGCATGATATTTGTTGTTGGCTGACATGTGTTTTCTTTGCCTCATGAGGAGCAGCAATAGGAGGGAAAGAAAGGATTAATAAATGTGTTTTAGATTAGTGCAAGCTTTGCAGATCTATAGCTATGTTCCATATTTACAACACAATATTTATTGCAAAGCTAATTTGTGATATTTCTTATAATTAAAATAATGTCATTGATGAGTTTCCTATACTGAAATTTGCTTACAAACTATCATGATTTAATGAAGTTGCCAGGTACTTCCAATACTAACCTCTCTGAAAAGGATTCAGTAGAGCTCTGTACTATACCAAGTGCCATACTGTAATGAATCATGTAATTAGATTCTAATGTATTTAGTGCAATACCTGCAGATCGTAAGCATTTAAATTGCTCTTGAGTATAGTTATGTGCATTTATTTGAATAAAAATTAACAAGAAAATATAGTAATCTAGTAGAATGTTTACTAGTATTCCTCTTCTTATATTATTTAGCATGTTTTTCAGAATACTTTGATCACTTTTTATTGGTTTTGTTTGTTTTTTTGCTTTTTGGAGGGGGGAGGGCAGGGCAATTGGCGTTCAGTGACTTGCCCAAGGTCACACGACTAGTTTTGTGTTAAGTGTCTGAGGCTGGATTTGAACTCAGGTCCTCCTGACTCCAGGGCTGGTGCTCTATTCACTGCACTACCTAGCCACCCCTACTGTTCACTTTTTAAAAAGTGAGTCAGTGGTCTTATACACTTTATCAGTTGGGGTGAATGTTATGAGAATCTGGTTTCGTCTCTATTAACATCTCTATTAACAATTTCATCACAGAAAATTATTTTTCTGCATATTGGAGATTGATCTCTAATGTTATAATAAGGATGTAGGTTTTAAGTTAGCAGATAATATGTTTTTGACTGAGAAGAGTCAGTTTGATGGAAATAGAATACAAAATCATTCTTAAACAGAGAAGTAGCAGACAAGTTTTAACAAGAGTGTATAGTCCATTTCAGAATAAAAAACACAAACCATGAACGTAAAATGAAAGGCCCTGAATGAACTACTGCAATCCAGTATAGGAACCTAGAGTTGTAACTTCCCAAAGGATGGAGGCCTCCTATCCTACTGTACTTGTAAAAGGTCATTTAAGTGCTGGGCATCATCAAGAAGGACATCACATCAAAACAAAAAAATTACTGTGTCCTTATGTAAAATGTGGTGTGGTCATTCTTGAAATGTGTGTGGGATTAAATTTGTATTATTTCAAGAAAGGGTGACTATAAATGACTGATTTAAAAAAAATAAGTATACATACAGAAGAGTATGAAGGGTTCCCTTCAAAGTAATCATATTGGGAGGCATATGTTTTAATCTGCCAATGGTGAAAACATTTTTTAGAAAGCATTTAGAGAGGTAGCACAGTGCAGTGGAAGGGGTGCTTAGACCTGTAGTCAGAAGACCAAGGTTTTAGCCTTAGCTCTATTACTCCAATAACTATGTGACCCAGAGCAAGTCTCTCAACCTCCCTGGGTCTATATTTCCACATTTTTGAAATGAGAAGATTAAATTAGATTGCCTGAAATTGTTTTGAGCCCTAAATCTATGGTTCTGTGAACACTTCATTCAAAATGATTTTCAGCATTGGCTGCTTGATCTTTTGAATTACTAGTGAATCTTCATGCTTTGAAAATCATTTTAATTTTTTGAAACATCCAAAATTGATTTCAAAGCCAAATCTAGTGAATAAGCATCATGACTACAAAATAATGAGAGTTTTTTGTTTGGAACATTTTTGAAGATAGTTTTAAGCAAAGAAGACATTGTTGAATAAGGCTATGGTGTCATAGAATCGTCATCAGTCTGTATCTGGTAGACACATTGGAGGTCATCTTGTTGAGCCTTCGCATTTTTAAGAATGAGGACACTGAAGCCCAGAACAATTAACTTGGACCAATGACATACAGATAGTAAATTAGACGCAAGACCCATGACTCCAAGTTTAGCATTCCTTCTGTGCTACTCTCCTGGTACCTCCCAAAGTGTAGTGGAAGGAGCGTTAGATATGGAGTCAAGAGTTCTGATGTTTATTAACTGTGTGGCTCTGAGCAAGTCATAGTTTCTCCGAGCCTCAGTTTCTTGATATGTTAAGATGGTAACATCATGTGGTACCAAATGGTAACACCACCTCATTTACAGAATAGATGTTAAGGAAAGTGAGGAATACTTAAAATACTACCTGAATGTGAACTGTTTGGACAAGTAAACAACTACTTTTTGGACTTCTTCAATTAGATGACTTGTAGATCTAAAACTCAACCTGTTCAGAACTGAGCTTATTATCTTTTCTCCCCAAGCCTTCTTTCCCAGAAGTTCCTATTATTATGGATATCACCACCCAGATTTGCTTAGGTGTTAGCTTCTACAATTCTCTCTCTCTCTCCACAGTCAGTCTGTTGCTAAGTCCTTTAGCTTCTACCTTTGTCAAGTCTCTCATATATTCCCCCTTAGCTTCTCTAACACTGCCATATGCAGGCTCTTAATCCTCTCACATATGGCCTGGGACAACAGTTTTCTGATTAGTTTCCCTTCCTAAACTGAAGATCTGACCAAGTCACCTCCCTGTTCAGTAAATAAATTCCAGTGGCTCCTTCCCACCTCTAAGATCAAATATAAAATTCTGTTTGGCACTCAAAAGTTCTTTATAGCCCAACCCCTTCTTACCTTTATTGACTTCTTACATCTTGGTTCTCTTCCCCGCCTTTCTCACACATTCCATCTCCCTACTAGGTGCGTTTTTACTGACTGTTCACCATACTAGGAATTCTCCCTCCTCATTGCTGTCTGCTTTCAAGTCCTAGTTAAAGTCACATCTTTAACTAGAAGCCTTTCAGATCTCCTTTACCTCTAGTGCCTTGTCTCTGTTTATGATTGCCAATTTATCCTGTATATGTATCTTGTTTGTACATAATTATTTATGTGTCTCCCTTATCTATGAGCTCTCCTTGAGAGCTAGGAATGAATGTTTTTTTTTAAACATCCAAAATTGATTTCAAAGCCAAACCCCAACCCACCCTGACTGGTTCTCTATCTTGGCTAGACTAGAAATAGAATGGCTACTCTTGGCTGGGTCCCACTCTGGTCAGCCTGGGAACTTTGACCTACTCAATTTCCTGTCTGAACCTAGGCTGGTGCCCTCACCATCTTTTTTCTGCATACTGATCTCACGCTAAGTGCAGACACCCTACTATTACAAGGAGTGGAAGCACAAGAGATCCTCTAGTCTGTCAGAAGCTAGGATTACAGGTATGCATTCTCATATACAGCTTTAAGCTATCTTTTAAAAGTTCTTCTTTTAATAGCATTATTTGCAATTTAAAAAAAACTGGAAATAACCCAAATGTCCAGCAATAAAAGAATGGTTAAATCATTCCGTGTTCATAAGATGTAATACCACAGAACAGTTAAGATAACATTCTTGAGGAATATGAAGAAATATGGAAAGGCCTTTGTATTAAATAATGCAGAAGAAGAAAAAGCAGAACCAGAAGAATAGAGTATGCACTAACCACAACCTAACTTCTGTGATAAAAAAGGTAAGATTAAATGGGAGTATATAAAAAGAATGCTGATGAGACTGAAAAGTTCCCATTTAATACATTGAAATTCATTAATTTAAATGTAAAAAGTTGTAAAGCAAATTTAATCCTGCCAGTGGGTCTCTCCCACCTAGTAGGTAGGAGTTATCTCTTCCCTCTCTAATACTAGTGATTTTCCCAAGGACTGGTTGGTCTGCCCTTGTCATTCCCCTATAAATACTCCAGTGGTTCCCTATTGTCTCCAGGGTCAAATGCATATTCAAAGCCTGTCATAATCTTGCCCCCATTTCCAGTCTTCTTACATCGGACTCTTGGCCTCCTTGCTCTTCCATAAACAAGACATTATGTGTCTTGGCTTTGGGTATTTTCTCTGACTTCCCCCAAAGGCCTGGAATTCTGTCCCTCTTTTCTGCCTACTAACTCCTCTGACATCCCAACTAAAGTCCCATCTTCTACAAAAAGCCTTTCTCAAACCCTCTTAATTCTAGTGCCTTCCCTCTGTTTATTTCCTACTTATCCTCTATATAGCTTGCTCTGTGTGTGTGTGTGTGTGTGTGTATTTGGAAATAGTATTGCACTTTTTCTAATTACATGTAAAGATAGTTTTCAGCATTCATTTTTTATAAAATTTTGAGTTCCAGATGTTCTTCATCCCCCTAACCCACCCCCAACGGCAGGTAATCTGATATAGGTTATACATGTACAATCATGTAAATATATTTCCACATTAATCATGTTGTAAAGGAAGAAAAAGAACAAAAGGGATAAGCCATGAAGAAGAAAATGAAAATAGTATGCATTGATCAGCATTCAGAATCCATAGTTCTCTGGATGTGGATAGCATTTTCCATCGTGAGTCTTTTGGAACTGTCTTGGATCATTGTATTGCTGAGAAGAGCTAAGTCTGTCATAGTTGATCATTTCACAGTTGCTGTTACTGTGTGCAATGTTTTCCTGGTTCTGCTTACTTCACTCAGCATCAGTCCATGTAGGTCTTTCTAGGTTTTTTTCTGAAATCCACCTCCTCATCATTTCTTAAAGCATTCCATTATATTCATATACCACAATTTGTTCAGCCATTCCCCAAGAGATGGACATTCCTTTAATTTCCAATTCTTTGCAACCATAAAAATAGCTGTCATGAGTATTTTTGTATATCTAGGTCCTTTCCCTTTTTTTTTTATGATCTCTCTGGGATACAGACCTAGAAGTGGTATTACTGGATTAAAGGGTATGCACAATTTGGGCACAGTTCCAGATTGTTCCCCAAATTGGTTGGATCAGTTCATAACTCCAACAACAATGTATGTATCCCAGTTATCCCACATCTTCTCCAACATTTATCATTTTCCTTTTCTGTCATATTAGCCAATCAGATAGGTATGAGGTGGTACCTCAGAGTTGTTTTAATTTGCATTTCTCTAATCAGTGGTGATTTAGAGCATTTTTTTTATAACTATAGAAAGCTTTAATCTTTTTGTGTAAAAATTGCCTGTTCATATCCTTTGACCATTTATCAATTGGGAAATGTCTCGTTTTATAAAATCAATTCAATTTTCTTTATATTTGAGAAATGGGGCCTTTATTAGAAACACTGGCTATAAAAATTGTTTCCCACTTTTCTGCTTTCTTTCTAATCTTGGTTGTGTTGATTTTGTTTGTGTAAAATCTTTTTAATTTAGTGTTATCAAAATAATCCATTTTGCATTTCATAATGTTCTCTATCTCTCGTTTTCCCTTCTTCAATAGATCTAACAAGTAAACTATTCCCTGCTCTCCTAATTTGCTTATTTCTAAATCACAGTACACATTTTGGCCTAATCTTGGTATACAGTGTGAGATGCCTAGTTTCTGCCATACTATTTTCCAGTTTGCCCAGCTGTTTTTGTCAAATAGTGAGTTCTTATGCCAGAAGCTGGAGTCTTTGGGTTTATCAAATAGTAGATTATTATACTCATTTACTACTATGTTTTGTGTACCTACTCCATTCCACTGATCTACCAATCTATTTCTAAGCCAATACCAAATTGTTTTGATGATTGTTGCTTTATAATATACTTTTAGATTTGGTGCAGCCAGGCCACCCTCTTTTGTATTTTTTTTTTCATTAATTCCCATAATGTTCTTGACCTCTTGTTCTTCCAGATGAATTTTGTTACTATTTTTTCTAGCTCTATAAAATAATTTATTGGTAGTTTAATTGGTATGAAACTGAATAAGTAAATTAATTTAGGTAGAATTGTCATTTTTATTATATTAGCTCAGCCTATCCATGAGCAATTGATATTTTCCTAGTTGTTTAGATCTGACTTTGTGTGAAAAGTATTGTGTAATTGTGTTCATATACTTCCTGGATTTGTCTTGGCAAGTAGACGCCTAACTATTTTATATTGTCTACAATTATTTTAAATGGAATTTCACCTTTTTTCTTTTGCTGCTGAGCTTTATTGGTATTGAAATGCTGATGATTTATGTGGGTTTATTTTATATCCTGCAACTTTGCTGAAGTTAATTATTCAACTAGTTTTTTAGTTGATTCTCTAAGCATACCATCATACCATTTGCAAAGAGTTTTGTTTAGTTTCCTCATTGCCTGTTCTAATTCCTTTGATTTATTTTTGTTAAAATTAACATTTCTAGTACAATATTGAATAATAGTGGTGATTATGGGCATCCTTGTTTTACCCAGATCTTATTAGGAAGGCTTATCCCCATTACAGATAATGGTTGCTGATGATTTTAGATAGATACAGCTTATCATTTTAAGGAAAGCTCTGTTTATTCCTTTGCTCTATAGTGTTTTTAATAGGAATGGGTGCTGTATTTTGTTAGAAGCTTTTCCTGCATCTATTGATAATCGTGATTTTTTGTTTTGTTTTGTTATTGATGTGGTCAATTATGTTAATAGTTTTCCTAGTATTGAACCAGCCCTTCATTTCTGGTATAAATCCCACTTGGTCATAGTGTATATTATCTTGGTGATAAATTGCCACAGTCTCTTTGCTAATATTTTATTTAAAATTTTTGCATCAATATTCATTAGGGAAATTGGTCTATAATTTTCTTTTTCTGATTTAGATATCTGTATCATGTTTATGTCATAAAAGAAATTTGGTAGGATTCTTTCTTCACCAATTTTTCCAAATAGTTTATGTAGCATTTTAATTGATTGTTTTTTAAATGTTAGGTAGAATTCACTTGTAAATCCATCTGGTCCTGAAAATCTTTTTCGGTTTTTTGTTTGTTTGCTTTTTGGAGGGCAATTGGGGTTAAGTGACTTGCCCAAGGTCTAGTAAGTGTCTAGTAAGTATAAGTGTCTGAGGCCAGATTTGAACTCAGGTCCTCCTGACTCCAGGACCGGTTCACTATCACTGTGCCACCTAGCTGCCCCCCAAATCTGATTTTTAAGGAATTACTTTCTTTAGTTAACTTTTGTACCTTATTTTCCACTTGGTCAGTTCTACTTTTCTTTTTTTGGAGGGCAATTGGGGTTAAGTAACTTGCCCAAGGTCACACGGCTAGGTTTTTGTTTGTGTGTGTTAAGTGTCTGAGGCTGGATCCGAACTCAGGTCCTTCTGACTCCAGGGCCAACACTCTACTCACTGCGCCACCTAGCCGCCCCCAGTTCTACTTTTAAAGGAGTTTTCTTCAGTGGATTTTTTTTTCCATTTGGCCAATTCTATTTTTTAAGGACTTGTTTTCTTTAGTCAATTTTTGTGCTTTCATTTCCAAACTGTGAACTCTTTTTTCATAATTCTATTGTGTATCTCATTTTTTCCCCAGTTTTTATTCTACCTCTCTTAACTTGATTTTTTAAATCCTTTCTGAGTTCTTTTTTTTTTTTAATTTTAATTTAATTTAATTTTTAAATTTTTTTGGTCTTTATTAATTTGTTTACTTTTAGTTTACAAGATTCATTTCCACAATTCCTTGAGTTTCAAATTTTCTCTCCATCCCTCCTCCCCCCCCCCCATGGTGGCATACAATCAAGTATAGTATCTGCAAATACTTTCACATTAGACATTAGTCAGGTTATAAAGAAGGGCTGTATGAGATGGAATGAACAATGGGAAAGAGGAAACAAAACCAAACAAGAAAAAGAACAGGTAGTCTGCTTCAATCTGGATTCAAACTCAGTTCTTTCTCTGGATGTAGACATCCTTTCTGAGTTCTTCTAAGAGGACATTTGGGGCTTGACCCATTCATACTCCCTTTTGAGACTTCACATGTGGGCATTTTAACATTGTTGTCCTCCTCTGAGTTTGTATTTGGATCTACCTGGTGCCATTAGTAACTTTCTATGGTCAGGACTCTTTTTTGTTTTTTGCTCAATTTTTTAAAAGTTGAGGTCTGCTCCTGGGTTACAGAGAGCACTGTCCCAAACTGCTTGGTTCCTAGTTTTCTACTCCAGGACCCCTGGGGCTGGCAGTTTGCCACTGAGCTAGGGTGGCCTGGCTTAGTTGTACCTCTTGTACCCTGGGTTCCAGGAATGGCAGTTTGCCTGCTGTGCTGGGACTGGAGACCTCATAGCTGACCTGCTGTGCCACTAACCTTTAGAACCAGAAACACTGAGCCCCAGTGTGCTGTGGCTTAGAGCCTCCCACTGGCTTGCCTGAACACTGCCTGTAATGGGCTGTACTCACCATTTGCCCAAGTTAGATAGACCTTTTCTGAAGTCCTTCTAAGTTATCTTGGGCTAGAAAATTGTTTCACTGACTCTTTTTGTGGATTCTGTCACTCCAGAATTCTTTTAGAGGCTTAATTTAATGTTTCTGAGAGCTCAGGTAACTTCCTGGCTTCTCTCCACCATCTTGGCTCCCAAAAAACACTCTGTATATATTTGTTTGTAAGTTGTCTTCCCCATTAGATTGTGAACTTCTTGGAGGCAAGACCTGTCTTTTGCCCCTTTTTTTGTCCTGTAGGTGTATAATGAGTGTTTATGCTTAATTGACTTGTATTGATGATTAAATACTAAGTTTATTATAAAATAACTTTTTGAAAGTATTAGGATTATTCTACTTGAAAAGTGATCAAAAAGTACAAGATTTAAACCTATGAAATCATGAGGAGAATGCATGTTCTTTAACAAATTTAACAAATCTAAAAATCCCAGGATAAAGGATAAAATCCCTTTAACACATTAAAATTAGACTTATAAAAGAAAGTACCATTACAGATGTGAAATATGTAACTTACTAATAACCCTAAGAGGTGGCACCAGCAAAAAATTAGTTCAAAAAGGGTTTTGACATTTATGAATAAACCACATATTTCTAGTAAAAAAAACTGGGATGTGTACCATGACTGTATTTTCTGATGTTAAACTACTTGAAGATTCTGCTGTTTTTCATCTTTTTATTCCCCAGAACCAAAAATTGGGACACATAGTCTGACAAAGAATATTCATTTTGTAAAGCTTCAATATAAAATAAAATTTTTATTTTTTTGGAAAGGGGAATATCTCTTTCTGAGACAGGTCATCTTAAGGGATCCTAATCATCGAGAAGGGCAGTACTGTATCCCACACAGTATCCTGATCATGGTCCCAAAAGTTAGTGAGCACTCAGTAAATATTTGATTAGTACCAGTGCCCTTTTCAACTTCTTGGGGCAAAAAAAAATGTAAAGCAAATCCTGTGACTTGACTCTAGTGCTGTTCCTATTTTAAAAATTATGCCCATTTTTTAAAACTTTGGGAGTGGGGAAGAAAGACAACTTATCTTATTTCTTCCCTTAAACCCCACTCCCACAGCTTGCAAAACATTTTCTGTTACCTCTCTAGTGAATTTACTTTTATTATTCTGAACTCTAATGATTTATGTCATATCTCCATATTAATCAACAAGTATTTATTAAATATCTACTATGTGCCAGGCTCTGTTTTGGTACTAAAGATAAAAACGAACAAACAAAAAAGAGTTACCTACCTTCAAGGGGTTTACCTCTAACTGGGAATATGGAAGAGTATGCATCACATAGACATTTAAGTATGTACAAAATAAATATGTGGTAATTTCATCAGTTGGAGGGGAGGCAATAGCAGTTGTGGAAATGAGAAAGAATATCCTGTGGGAGGTGACACTTGAACTAAGCCTTAAAGAAAAGTGGGTTTTAAGAGGCAGAGGAAGATAATATCAAGGGGAGAGTAAATTTTTAGACATGGAGAAAAGCCTGAGCAGAGGGACAATGATGGGAACTGTAATGTTATATGTAAAGAACAAGGAGTTATAGATTTGCTGGACCAGAAACTGTTTGAAAGACATTAACATATTATCAGACTAGAAAGGTAGGCTGCAACTAGATGATGGAGGACATTAAATGCTAAACAAAGGGGTTTTTTATGATCCTCAAGTCAGCAGAGATGCCACTGGGGTTCTTTGACCAAGGAGAGTGACGTAGTTAGGCCTTCCCTTTAGTCACTTTGGCAGGATGAATGAAAAGGAAGAAACTTGAGACAGAGACTGACTATGAGGCTATTAATGGTAGGCCAAGGAGAGAAGGTGAAAGCTTGAATGAACTAGAATGGTGACTGTACTGTATATGTGTAGAGGAGAATGATATAAAAGGTGACAGAGATATCATTAAATAGGCTTGGCCCCTTATTGTGAGGTTAATCAAGTGAGGAGTCACCCTGAATGAGAAGAATGGCTGTATTCTCAATAGTAGACCATAAGCTCCTTGTGGACAGGAATATTATCTTACCTAAATTGTTTTCTCCCAGTGTCTTATCATTTTAATCCATTATAAATAGATGCTTAAAAGATATGGTGAATTGGATTTCAAATCTCTTCCACAAGTCTTTTTGAATATTTTAATTAGTTACAGACTCACAAAACAAGGACAGATTCTGATTCTCTTACATCTTGTCATTCCACCATACCTTCATTAATATATGTTAATGTTCTTATAAGATTGTTACACAGAATTGTATCCTTGAAGCACAGTAGTTATTAGTATTGTAAAATGCTGAGCTTTTTATAACTATTCTTCAAAGTAAATTTTAAAAGGAGATTATTAAAGATTCAGTAAGAGCAAAAAGTTCACTTAGGACATAGTTCCTGGGCCTCCTCTTAGAAAATATTGTGAAGACTCCCAGACTTTTCCATGCTGAGCAGCCAGGTCAGTTGTAAAAGTGAGAACTTCAAATTCATGAAGAGTTTTATATAAAGAAAATCTACACTGGGGCGGCTAGGTGGCGCAGTGAATAGAGCACTGGCCCTGGAGTCAGAAGGACCCGAGTTCAAATGCGGCCTCAGACACTTGACACATGTACTAGCCCTGTGACCTTGGACAAGTCACAACCCCAATTGCCCTGCCTTCCCCCCTCCAAAAAGCAAAAAAAAAAAGAAAGAAAGAACAGAAAATCTGGAGATGAGTTTAAATGTATCATGACAAGGTAGGGTAATAAGAGAAAGTTTATCTGTATTATAGAAATTTTGTCATTAAATTTTATGTAATTCTCAAACCAAGAAGAACTCTAAAAATGGATTGATGTTTATAATAAATGCTGTATTTTCTATATTATAAATACCTATATTGAGGAGGGGGACTGGACCTGTGATTTTATTGATATAGGGAATTCTCATATAAAGAAACTCTTCTTACCAGTGCAGATAAGTGCATTCTCTACAACTTGAGGTTTTTGAGGGTTACTTAGAATACCTAGGGTCACACAGCCAGTATACATCAGAGATGGAAGCAGACCCAGGTCTCCTTGCCTCCAAAGTCACCTCTCTTTCTATCACACTATAGCTGTCTCTTATTTTGATAATAATTTGTTTTCAGATACTGACTGAATTTTGTCATATGTGCTTATCTTAAAGGAAAAAATTTTTTTATAATATTTTATTTCAGATTTTTTCCTAAGATCTCCATAAGTGGGGGGGGGGTCCTTTTGTGTAAGTTGATTAGTTTCATGCTGCTATTTTAGGAAACTTTTACAAATTACAGTAGTATCTAGTTATCTGGCATTATCAGAATATGTAAGAACTCTGCATGCATGAATTTTCCTTGATAACTGAAGCTTGCCACCAAAAGTACCAAAACTTTAAATATCTTTGATAGTATGTAACATATCTTCTTAAACAGAGGAAATCGAACCTATTGTAGTACTTTTCACTAAAAACCATTGTTGTCTTTACCTCCACTACTCCTTTGTTATCTCTCCTTTTTCAATACTCTTTCTACCGGTTCCTCTACTTCCCTTCTAACTTTGATTCTGCTTCATTTCTTTGCTTTTGTGGGTTTTAGGTTGTTTTTTTTTAATTTAACTTTTTTTTTCTTTTCAATTCCAAATTTTGTCCCTTTCTCTTCCCCTTTCCCTCTCCATTAAGAGAGCAAGGAAAAAAATCTGTTACAAATATAGTGAAGCAAAACAGATTCTTGCCTTAACAAATTTGCTTCGTTTTGTACTATGAATCCATCAGTTCTCTCCCTGGAGGTAGATTGCAATTTTTTTTTCATTGAAACTCCTCTGAAACTGTAGTTGGTTCTATTAAAATTGTCAAGAATTTTATGTTAAACAGTAGTAGCTTCTGAGTAAGAAGAGTCTAAAAAGCTCTCCTTCATAATAGAACATATGGAACTAGAGCTAGGACTTATTACAGCTATTTGATTCTCAGACACCATATTTATCCACTTTTTTTCAAGGCTATGTTCCTTAAGGTTGTGATTGCTAGATGTCTGACTTCTGAAAAAAAGGAGTTGTTCCTATGTCTCAGATTGAGAAATTTTACCTTTCTTTCATTTACCTCCACTGAAGTAAAAATAGTAATTATAGCTAGCGTTTGTATATCTTTTTAAGGTTTTTACAGAGGCCTTTAGATGTCATCTCATTTGATCCTCCCAGCAACCCTGTGACATAGATTTTACAGGTGAGGCTGGGAGAGTTTAATGTGGCTTGCCCAGGATCATGGAGCTGATAAATGTCTCAGGCAAGATTTGAACTCTGATCTTACTGACTCATAAGTCATATATTGTATACATTCTTATTAAGCTGCCTAAAGTCCTATTTCAGTTCCCATATGGGATGTGGGACAGCTAGGTAGTGCAGCACCAGGCCCAGTGAGGAAGACCTGAGTTAAACTCCAGTTTCAGACACTTAGTTCCTGGCTGCTGAAGAAGGAAATGGCAAACCACTCCAGTTTCTTTGCCAAAAAAACCCCAGATGGGGTCACAGAGTGTCAGACACAACTGAAACAACTCAGTAACGATAACATGGGATGTGCAGGTGACCTTGGATCCTTGAAATA
The DNA here is from genome assembly GCA_011680675.1 of Gymnobelideus leadbeateri. Lineage (NCBI taxonomy): Eukaryota > Metazoa > Chordata > Mammalia > Diprotodontia > Petauridae > Gymnobelideus > Gymnobelideus leadbeateri. The sequence continues at coordinate 336,636 of WOXC01001283.1, read as the reverse complement.
TGCCTGCTTGCAGAGGACAAATTCTGGTAGGGCTACTTAGCTGGAAGGACTACATGCAGGGGTAGGGAATCTGTGGCCTCAAGGCCACATGTGGCCTTCTAGATCCTTGGCCTTTTGACTAAGTACAAGTTTTATAGAAGAAATCCTTTTATTAAGAGGTTTTGTTAGAGGCGGCTGTGGCGCAGTAAATAGAACATTGGCCCTGGAGTCAGGAGGACCTGAGTTCAAATCCAGCCTCAGACACCAACACTTACTTTACTGTGTGGCCTCGGGCAAGTTGCTTAATCCCAAATGCCCTGCCTTCCACCCTCCAAAGAAAAAAGTATAAAATAAGGGGATTTGTTCTGTGAAGTCCACCCCTGGACTAGAGTATGAGTTCAATAATAGTTTGTTGTCTTTAGGATCAGGCTAGCTAAGTTTGGAAAGGTATATCATGAGATGAGCCAACAGGTGTTGGATGGTTTGAGGTTTTTCATTTTTTTTTTAGCCATTTCATCCATGAAAATTATATTTACTGAAAGTGTGGAGGAGTTGGAATTTTTATAGGTAGAAAGAGTGAATATTTATACTAATGATACCATGGATGTTTTATTACTATTAAAGTATTCTCATCCTGTCTTAGATTGAATTTTTTAAAGATTTTTTTTCTTGAACGATTTTCTCTCTAAAATGAATGTTAGAGAAAGGAAGTAGATGAGGGTACTGAGTATTCATTCCAAATGAGAGTTTTCTAAAGACAAGTTGATCTCACTTTTAAAAATTCATGTGAAAACTGGTCATGAATTATGTGATGCTAGTATATTCAGACTCCATCTTCATCATTTATAGATTTATTTAGATCTATAGCCAGAAGGGAAGAATCTCATAGGTCATCTAGTCCATTCCCATTTATTTTATGAATTCTGAGGTAATGAAGGCTCAGATGGGCTAAGTGACTTACCTGTGCATGGTGTCACAGTAGCAGAGCTGACTTTCAGATTCAGTTCCTACCTTTGTGATCTTGGATCAGTGTCTTAACTTTCCTGGACTTTAGTCTCCTTTTCTTTAAAATAAAAGGATTTAACTAGATAATAGTCAAGATTTCTTCCAGCTTAGGGTCAGTGTTCTTCTGACTCCATAAGCCAGTGCTGTTTTCCCCTTTAAACTATGGCAACTTCATGAAACTTTAGTTAACGCATGTTAGTCCCTCAGATAATCCACTATTTATGACATCTCTGAAAAGAGTTCTTGCCAGTCTAAGAAAGTGCTGTATGAACATATTTATCCACTTGTACCTTAGCTGGTGCCTATCCCTGAATTTGGACCATCCATCAGTAAAAGTAGAAATAAACAATTCTGTTAGTCATATATTATAAACCTTAAACCCAGAAGTTGAACCATTTCCAATGTGCTTTGTTTTTATTTCCTCTCTCCTCAAGGACTGCTGTAATATGGGACATTTGTCAGTTTCAACAGATAAATTGATATTTTTATTGAATAATATTTCATGCCAGTTTAAAAATAAAAATAAGTATTATTGTCAAAGTTTTGGTAGTATTCTTCCCCTACTCTCAACTTAAATGTTCAACTTAGACCAGAGATTTTCTTCAGGTCCTTTGTTGAGTTTTCATTTACTCATTTTGGCTCCTTTTTAGTGGTATTTTCACTTAAATTATAGTAGTCACTGTATATTATTTTGATTCTGCTTGCTTCACTATCAGTTCATTAAAAACTTACCATATTTCCCTGAATTTCTCATATCTGTCATTTCTTAATGCACTAAATATTTTTTACATACCATATTTATACTGCATTTTTAGCCATAATTTTTATCCATAATCCAATTTGTTACCACAGAAGTGTTGCTATGAAGATTTTCTATCTCTGACTTCCTTGGGATATACATGGAATTATGGAATCTTAAGGTTAAAGGATGTATATGGTTTTTGACAATTTGCAGGTTAAAGAATATGAAGACTTTTTGTGCACAATTCCAGTTTGATAACCAAACAGTTGGATCAGTTCCCAGCTTCACCAACAGTATCCATTGTACTCTATAATCAAGATTAATCAGAACACCTTTGGGAAGCACCCCCCCCACCCCGCCCAAAATCATCAGCCAGAGGTTTTGAGGCTAGTATGCCAAGATCTGAAAATGTCCTTTTTTTCTACTTATTAAGTGAAAAACTACTGATTATTTAGCATTCCCCCCCTTTTTTTTTTAAGAGTTCTGGTATAGCATACCACACTTTATGTGTCTGAAACAATTTTAGATTTTATTCCAAGAAAGAGTTTGTTCTTTGTATGCTTAGGTATGGTGATATCAGGACTGTGATCTTAAACAGTATCTTCTGCGTGTGACATTTTCTCCAAATTGAAACATACCACTTATTCAATTTGTTATTTGAGTTTAGCAAACATTCATTAAATGGTTATTATAGGCAATGCACTATACTAGCCACTGAAAATACAAAGATGAAGTATGCTTGCCCTTAAGGAGCTTAGAGTCTAATAAAAAGGGATACATGGGTGGTCCCCTGACTTATAAATATTTGGCTTAAAAATTGCACACATACACACCCATCTAACAACAGCTTGACATTTTTTCCTTCCCACTTTAATAATTTTCTTCCTGGTTTGCCATTCCCCACTTGAAACACACAATGCCAATTATCTCTTCTCAGACTTTCTACTCAACTACATTTCAGAATTGGAAATGCGGTTGTTACACAAAGGAATCAGTATCTACAAAGCCCCTTCTATATTCTGAGAGCTATAGTTATTCCTCCTCTAACTCTAGCAGTCATTTAAACCCAGGGCTTCTTATCCAGTGTCTGTGGATAGATTGAGGGATAGAGGTTTGTGAGTTTGGATGGGGGAAAAAATACATCTTTATTTTCATTAACCTTTGTTTCCCTATGTAATTATCTACATTGTATTTTAGACATTTAAAACATAAGAAGGAATTTATAGGCTTCAGGACCTTATTACCAGAAGAATTGACACAAAAGGTTAAATACCTCTGCACTCATCCCATTTATTAGACACATTGGGATCATTCACTTTAAAGACCCCTGCTTCTTTAACCCTCTCTGACCATTTAAGCACCTATTTCCTGTAAGTTACTAACATACCTCCCTACCCCTGCTCCCTATAACCAGTTGCCATAATTAACACCATCACCCAGAACCACCAAGGGAATGGATCTAATCCCTACTGGGTGAATGGGAGGGAAAAAGGAAACTATTAAGTACCACCTATGTGCCAAGCACTGTACTAAGTGCTTAATAAATTATCTCATTTTATCCTCTTAAGAACCTTGGAAGATAGGTGCTTTAATACCCATTTTACATTTGAATAAACTGAGGCAGACTGACCTGACCTGGGACCAGCTAGTTAAGTATCTGAGGTTGGATTTAATTTAGGTATTCCTGACTCTAGGTCCTGGGCTCTATCCATTGTACCAGTGGTATGAAACTCAAATAGAAAACAGAGTGACTAAACATTAAGAATCCCTTTGGGCCATTTAGAAAACCACATACTAACATAAGTCTGTATTTATTTTGTTAGATATTTCACAGTTATATTTTAATCTGGTTGAAATCCTGCATGTTTGATACCTCTGCACTGCATCACCTAGTCGAGTGCATATTACTGAGCATATTACTACAATTACTGCAAGGAGTAGTGTTCCAAGCATTACCAGTTAGAATTAGGAATACATTTTCTTGGGGCAGTCTTGGGACAGAATTTGGAACTCAAAGCTTTAAATAAAAATGCTTTTTAGGGGCGGCTAGGTGGCGCAATGAGTAAGAGCACTGGCCTCAGAGTTGGGATGACCCGAGATCAGATCCGGCCTCAGAAAATGAGCACCCACACAAATAATGACTGGCCGTGTAACCTTGAGCGAGTTACTTAACCCCAATTGCTTTAAAAAAAAAAATGCTTTTTTTAGGGGTGGCTAGGTGGCGCAGTGAATAGAGCACCAGCCCTGGAGTCAGAAGGACCTAGGTTCAAATCCGGCCTCAGACACTTAACACTTATTAGCCATGTGACTTTGGGCAAGTCGCAACCCCAATTGACCTGCCTCCCCCCCACCAAAAAGCCAAAAAAAAGGAATACATTTTCTCATATAATACTTCAGTACATAATTGGATCCTTTTTCTCATCAGTATGAGTTCTTAATAAAGATCACAATCCATCCACACCTTTTCATCCTATGTGATTCTTTTTTTTTTTTTAAAGCAATTGGGGTTAAGTAACTTGCTGAAGGTTACAAGGCTAGTTATTTTTTTATGTGTGGGTGATAATTTTCTGAGGCCAGAATGGATCCCAGGTCCTCCCGACTCTGGGGCCGGCACTCTGCGTCACCTAGATGCCCCATCCTATGTGGTTCTTGACCTTATCTCATAAACCTTCCCACCATGTTAGAGATCTTCCAGGTCTTAACATCTTGTGGGACAAATGCTGGGCTCACCCCTTCACTCCTTTTACGTAACTAACCCATCTCCTTTTCCAGTCATTTATTTTACACTACTTCTTGCACAAAGGTTGCCATTGAAAATATGTTGGAACCAGCACATCTAAAAGTGAATTTTGGGGGTGGGGGACAGGCTAAGAGTTGAGGAAAGTCCTCATGTGGGAAGCAGAATTCTAGCAGAACTTTTTTTTTTTTTTGCTTTTTGGAGGGCAGTCGGGGTTAAGTGATTTGCCCAAGGTGACATGGCTAGTTTTTGTGTTAAGTGTTTGAGGCTGGATTTGAACTCGGGTCCACGACTCCATGGCTGGTGCTCTATTCACTTCGTCACCTAGCCTCCCCTCTAGCAGAACTTTGAAGGAAACAAGTAGTGCAGAAAGGCAGAGGCTGTGGAGATGTGGTCATATGAGGCATGGAGACAACATATGAAAACACAGAAATGGAAGGTAGAATGTCATATACAACCAGTAAGTGACTGATTTGGCTGAAACAGAACTTGTGTAAAGGAGAGTAACATGTATTAGGACTGAGGCAGTAGGGGCCATTGGAGCCACTAGAATTTTTTGAGGAGGTTTGTGAAGTGATTAGACCCGTCCTTGAACCGTATTGTTTTTCATCTTTGTATTTTCAGTGGCTAATATAGTGCATTTCCTAGAGTAGCCATTTAATGTTTGCTGTACTCAAATAAGAAACTTTGTCAGTTGTGTGGAAGCCAGATTGAGAGAGGAGAGATTTGAATCAAGATCAGTTAGGCTATTGTAATATAATGGTTATATGCTAAGCAGCATACTGGCTACTGGAAAAAAGAAAAAAAATTTAGATAAAATATCGTATTCTCCTGGTGCCTACAGACTCATGATTAGATCAGACAACACATGCTCATTATATACTAAATTACATGAGAAGTGCATAACCTGTGGCTTAGAGCCCCTAAAGACCCTGGATCACATGGGCTAGTTCAGGTCTTGGGGTCTGACACAGAGGGTCATTTTTTTCTTTTTGGCTAATTGTCTACATCTGAAGTTAATATATGAAAATCTCCAAACTGAAACTTGGCTATAACTCAAGTCAGTATCTTCCCAATGTGGATGACTAGATCCCTAATTCTCTCAAAACCAATTGGTGTACAGTATGAATATCTGGTATAAAACATCCTTTTTTCCCCCCTAACCCTTAATATAACATGTTCAGGACTCTTGGAAACTTTCCTTTCCCTCCTCCCTACCCCCTAAACACCCATCAAGCTATCGCAATTAAACCTTCCTCAACCTGAAACATTTAGTCTTTTCTCTCTTTTAGCATCTGCTCTTCCTCTTTTGTATTACATTTATCTGCATATAATTTACATTCTCTAGTACAGGGGTTAACCTTTTTTGGTGTCATGAATGCCTTTCTATCTGGCAACATTCATAGAAACCTCTTCCCTCCCCACCCCCCATGTTTTTAAATGAAAATAATATGCATAGGATTACCAAGAAAACCAATTATATGAAGTTAACAATTTTTTTTTAAGATACTGATTCCCAGAATCCATGGCCATAACAATCTCTAGTTCCCAGGCTCATGACTTGTAAACAGTTCTTCTGTAACTGGGCAGTGAGATATGGTGGTGACATAATGTAGTATTTACTATCCTTGCGCTGAATGATGATATTACGAAAGTTAACCTGTGAGCTTAATGTTGGCAAGATACCTTCTTTATCTGTTGCCCTCTAAAGCAGGTGAGTATTGGTCAGTAAGTGGGGATTTAAGTAATGCATAGAGGAATGTATTTATCTGTGTCAACCAGCCTCCATTGAGGCTTAGGGGACCTATAAGTGTTGTGACTCCTATTATATTCTCACCTACCCCTGTGAGAAGAGTGATTAGGGAAGCTGTAGGAGTTGGTGCTCCTGTTATCAACAACCTGTTGTAAGAAGACTAAACTATAATATTTATTTATTAATATTTATTTATTTATTTAACCCCTTTATATGACTCTGTTCCTGTCTTCCTATCTACCCAGATCAAGAGTGAGCCTGTACTACAACACCTAACACCTGGTATAGTTGGTGTGACCTGTGTGTTGGGTGTTAACCTGTGTATTATCCTTGAAACAGTAGAACAGCAACTTTTTTTTTTTTTTGCTTTTTGGAGGGCAGTTGGGGTTAAGTGACTTGCCCAAGGTCACACAGCTAGTTTTGTGTTCCGTGTCTGAGGCCACATTTGAACTCAGGTCCTCCTGACTCCAGGGGCAGTGCTCTATTCACTGCGACACCTAGCTGCCCCCTAGAACAGCAACTTAAAAAAAAAAATCCTTTAGTATCTCTAATATGGTATTTTGTCCTTTGTAGTTGTCCAGTAATAATTATTGTTGAGTCAGTTCATTGATGAACTTGCATGCCAATATACAGCTATACTTACTGGCTTTAATTGGCTATAACTGTCTACTAGAACTTCATTACATATAATGTTGTCCTGCGTGGTATTAAAAGAAAATAATAAAAGGAAAATACCTCACTTTCCTATAATTTTAATGTCCAGATACAAACTTTATTGAAATTTCAATTAACTTTTGAACATTTTTTTGAATGAGCCTTGAAATGACGTCAAAACTTAAAGGTTATTATTTGTCTAGCATGTGACTGAGATTATGCACTAAGCCAGCTCTGTCTCAAACCTGAAATAGAGTTTTGAGAGAGTAATGATACACAAAGTTCTCTAGATGTAATTTAAATATGTATTCAAAAATTATATTGTTAAGACTTTTATGAAGTAGATCATAGCTTAAATTCACTAGAGGAATATGCTATTTAAAAGATTATCTCCTGACTAGGTGGCACAGTGAACAGAGCACCGGCCCTGGAGTCAGGAGGACCTGAGTTCAAATCCGGCCTCAGACACTTAACACTTACTAGCCATGTGACCTTGGGCAAGTCACTTAACCCCAATTGCCCTCCCAAAAAAGCCAAAAAAAAAAAAAAAGATTGTCTCTAGGGGAATTCTTTCAAAAAGTGAATAAATTTTTTGTCAAATAAATAATATCCCCATCTCTTTTTATAAAATTAGATTTTTATATACAGTATGTAATTTACAAGAGGATACTCATGCATATACCACATGAGACTTAGATATGCCATCAGTGTCTTACAATTAGTTTCTGTAAAATTCTATTTTATTATGTTTAAGGGGAAACTTCATTAGGGGGATCAGAAAGTACTTTCTGCATAGGTGTAAAAGCCTTTCCCACTTATTGATCCTAAGAGGTAATGGCAAAAGCAGAATGATATGTTTGCTTTGTAATAGACTAAAAGTCATAATTAAAAGCAGTGGAAAATATTTTTTAAATTTTATTTTAAGTAATGGGGTGGTTGTGAGTTAAAAGATTATAGCAACTTAAAAATTAAGCCAAGTGAAGTGGCTCTTTTTCAGTAAGGGCAGTTGTAAACTTTTGATTTCATTGATTTAGGGAACTCCTGGGGGAGGAAATTCCCTCTATTGGGGAGGTACAGGTTTGCATCTTCTTTGAAATTTATGGTCTTGAAAAATTGCCTAGAACACTTAAGAGGTTGTGACTTGTCCAAGGTCACAGAGCCACTGTGTGTCAAAGGTAGGATTGAACCCAAATTTTCCTGGCTCAGAAACTGGCTCTACCCACAGTTTAGCTGGAGTTTTGTTTATTGAGACTTCTTAATTTGCCCGAAGTTATAAAAATAACAGATATAAAAAGGTAAAGCCACAATTGAAAATCCTGTAACATAATGAAAATAGCACTGGTTTTGAAGTCATTGCACTTGAGTTTCAATCCTGGTTCTGCTACTTATTGTACCTATATGCTCTGACCTTAGACAAGTTGCATAACTTAACTGAGCCTCAGTTTCTTTAATTATAAAATGAATTTTATAATAAAATTATAAAATAATAAAATTTCATAAAATAGACTAGAGTCCTTTAGTTCCTATGACACTAGTCAAAGAATAGGATGTAAACAAAGTAAGAGAGACAGCCACCATGAATTACTCCTTTTCAGTAATTCTTTAGAGAGATAACAAAATTTAGATTTGGCCAAAATCTTAGAGAAAATCCAGTCTGACCCTCTGGACTTATAGCTGAGGCACCTGAGGCTGAAGGGGAAAAGCTCAGTCACACAAAGGGAAAATAGCAGGGCCAGAGTTTGAACCTAAACCTTCTGCTTTGATTCAGTGTGTTTTTCTACTTTACAACTGTCAGCATTAATATCCTGAAATGCTAACTTTGTAGATAATTGTAATTGTAACTAACTTTGTAGATACTTGTTAATGCCTGTCATGAAGCCTGGGCTTCCTTACTCCTCCTCTGGAAATAATATTGGTAATTTCATGTTTATAGCAATGTGAATGGATAGATTATTAAGCCCCTGTATAAGGAAGTAGTAAAGTGGATTTTTACTTTGAGATCATTGCTATTTCAGGTCGTACTGACAGAATGTATCCTCCTTGAGAGTAGGGATCATTCACTTTTTGCATTTGTATCCCCCATTACATAGTATAATGCTTAGTAGTTGTTTAATAAATGTGTACTGCTTGATTATTTTATATATGATTCATATAACCTTCATGATGACAACTTCATTTATAAAGTGGTGGTGAAAACATTGCTCCTATATGCAGAACCAAACCCATTTCAGTCATTCAGCAGGTTTGTATTGAGCAACTCCTAGGTTTCCCTGCAGTAGGTACATTGAGGGATATGGAAAGTACAAAACAGAGTCCTTGCTTTAAATTTACTTTCTTTGTTAGTTATTAGGGAACCCACATCTAATGATATCACAGCAAAATAGAATAAACATTCTTCTGTCCTGCTCTTGATCATCTATGGTTAGATGTCACATTAGGGCACTCATTACAGTAGCTGATACTGGAATAACCTTTTCAGGTTAGACCATGTGTGGAACCTCACCCTCAAAGGAAGTAATAACCATATTGGGGGTGATGGTGGTGATGGTCCCTCATTTTAGAAGAGGACCAATTACATCATGATAGGAGAATGTCTTGACTTGCACACGAATTGGGTTTTAAGTGAGGCAGAGTTACTCAGAATTGTTAGCCTCTCTCTTCCAGAGTCATCCAGCTCTTTCACGAGGTCACCTCCTCTAATTCCACCTCTTTCATCACACTGCCAGTGAAGTATCACTTAATGTTATTCCCAACAGGAATCAGTACCAGCTACCTACTGTTTAAGGAAAGAATTTAACACTGATTCATAGTAAAGAAAACATTTGAACCTTTGATTAAAATTTGCTACATTGGGGCGGCTAAGTGGCACACTGAATAGAGCACCGACCTTGGAGTCAAGAGGACCTGAGTTCAAATACGACCTCAGACACTTAACACAAAAACTAGCTGTGTGACCTTGGGCAAGTCACTTAACCCCAATTGCCCCTCCCAAAAAAAGGCAAAAAAAATTTTTTTTGCTAACATTAACTTCATCATACTCTGATCTATCCTTAATTGTTCTCTTTACCATCATGTAGAACATTATAGAGGTTGACTATATTGCAATTTATTGACTAAAGATGTATTATATTCTCATCTCTACACCCTTGCTTTGGGGTGTTTTTTCCTTATTTTGCTATTAACTTGTCCTTTGTCTTCTGACATCTTGCCTGTGACCTTGTAGCTGAGAAGGAAATTTTCATCTTATTTTTTATAAAGCAGCATTTTTTTTGTTATTTTATCCCAAACTAGATGTATTTTCCATTTATTAGATTAAGGGCAGCTGGACAATAGAGTGGATAGAGCACTAAAGCTGGAGTCAAGACCTGACTTCAAATCCGGCCTCAGACACTGACTGTCTGTATAATCTGGGCAAATCATATGTTTCATTATGTGTAAAAAGAAGATGATAATAGCATCTCCTTCCCCAGTAATATGTGAAGTGCTTTGCAAACCTTAAAGTGCTACAAAAATCACAACTATTATTATTATATTTCTTGTAATGGTTTTTAAATGTTAGTGCCATTTTAATACCTCAGAGGTGCTGCCATGTCTGGTAGAATAATAAATTGGAAAACGTGTTTTCAGAATCCAATTTTTGTTAATTTTCTGTTTGATCATAAACAGCTGTATCCCTATTTTTTTTCTTCTTGATTTCCCAGTTTTTTCCCCCAGAAGCTAAAATTTACATAATGGCAATGTCCAGTAAGAAGTATGTCCTGGAAATATTTAGTTCTCATAAGATGATATAAACATAATTGGTTATATTTATTTTTATTTTGAACTCCTTGGTTTTGATCCAAAGCTGGTTAGCCTTTCTGTTAAACCGTGTTAAGTGAGTTCAAGATATAGAGGAAATTGTGTGAGCTGTCTGTATCTCACAGCACCTTTTGAAATAGAAACAAGGTTTTAAATGATGTTTAGTTTCAATAATCCAGTCCACAAAAACCAAAATTTATTTAACCTGCATTATACTAATGCTGCCATATTACCTGAACTCAATTTATTATCTTGTTTCTGTTACCAAATGTTTTGAGTTTCAGCTTGGGGGAAAGAAATGAACCTACTGTGTGACAGGCACTGTGCTAAGCACTTTACAAATATTACTTCATTTGATCCTCACAACAGCCCTGCAAGGTTGGTGGGATCTTAGCTACACACAAGGACTCCAAGCTCCAGGCCACAATAATGGCTCCAGCTGCCTAGGATAAGGGTTAAGTGTGATTCCTTGGAGAGGAGGAAAAGACTGCTGCTCTAAGGACCAAGAGCTAGAGATTAGTGAATGACTCTTAAACTTTCTGAGTCATAGTTTTGCTGGGTTGAGAAAGGAAAGTGGATAGGTAAAAGGAAGTTTTGAATTTATTGAATGCCTGCTACATGTCAGGCACTGTACTAAGCATTTTATAGATATTATCCCATTTGATCTTTACAACAGTCCTCTGAGGTAGGGGCTATTATAATCCCCACTTTATAGCTGAAGAAACTGATGCAGACAGGTTAAATGGCCATCACACTGCTAGTGTCTGAGGGTAGATTTGAACTCAGGTCTTCCTGACTGCAAGCCCAGCACTCTTATCCTCCACCTACCACTTAGCCCCCTCTGTTAGCCCTGGCTAGCCCCTAATGCTAGTTGCTGTTACTGGAGGAAGAAGGAGAAGCATGGGTACCAATATAGTATCCAGCTGGCTTTTTTCTCTCACATCTCTTTGACAGAAGTTTTTCCCTCCTTGCTACCAGGTGAGGTGGAAACAAAAGAAAATTGGAGTTTGTGGGAGGAAGGCAAAATTGTTGTAAGGTGACTTGCCAGTGCAGGCAGCTAAGAAGGGTGGCAGAGGTTTGGTCAGCTCCAGGAGATAAAAGGAAAGTGAATTCTGTTTGTCACAGGAGAGTATGGAATTTGTTTGGATGGCTGCCCTGGTGCTGTTCTGTAAAAGTGAGTGAGACTGCGTGTTCTTCCCATACATACAAGGTCTACAAAATTTTTATTTCAGTATCCAGGCTTGAGAGTTGAAAAGTAGTAAATAAGACAAAAACACCAGAAGATTGGGAGCTAATATAGTAAATTTACTGCTCATTTCCTAAGAACTTCACGTTTTCCTCCCATTTTGCTTCTGGGCTTTCTTTCAAACTATAGAAAATACTCTTTTTCTCTGAAGAAGGAAAAAGTATTTGTAGGTAAAGTCTTCTGTCCAAGTAATTCTCAGGATACTTAAGATTTACATCTCTGGGGCGGCTAGGTGGCGCAGTGAATAGAGCGCCGGCCCTGGAATCAGAAGGACATGAGTTCGGAGCCGGCCTCCGACACTTAATCCGCACAAACAAAAACCTAGCCGTGTAACCTTGGGCAAGTTACTTAACCCCAATTGCCCTAAAGGGGCGGCTAGGTGGCGCAGTGAGTAAGAGCGCCGGCCTCGGAGTTGGGATGACCCGAGATCAGATCCGGCCTCAGAAAATGAGCACCCACATATAAATAATGACTAGCTGTGTAACCTTGAGCAAGTTACTTAACCCCAATTGCTTTAAAAAAAAAAAAAAAGATTTACATTTCTTCTGGGGCCTTGATATTTGTATAAACCTTCTTTTAGCAACTAATTTTAATTCCTTTCCCCCCATTTTTCTAAAAAGTTTATTATGGTTTGTTATATTTAAGTTTCTTCAAAACCCATGCCCTGTTTTACCTTTCTCTCCCCCTTTTTCATTTTGACACACCCCTATAATATAGCACAGATTATATTCATAGTAAATATGTATCGAAGTGAACCAAACTCTAGCTTATTATAATCAAAAATTACCTGTATAATATTTATATTTGCTGTGGGCCTCCAAAACTTTCTACCAGTATGACATTTTAGAGGGAAGAAACTGAGAATGGAACTTTTTTCCCATTTAAGTTTATTTGCCTTAACTAAGTTGTCACAGACAACTTTAGAGTTTGTATTTTTTAGGAGTTTTTTATTTATTTTTACTTTTCAACATTTACTTCATAATATTTTGAGTTCTAAATTTTCTCCCCTTCCCTCCTCTCCCATCTCTCCAAGATGACATGCAATCTGATATAAGCTCTATATATACATTCTTGTTAAACATATATTTACATTAGTCATGTTGCAAAAAAGGATTAGAACCAATAGGAGGAACCACGTGAAAGAAGAAACAAAAAAAGAGCAAATAATATGCTTCAGTTTGCTTTCAGACTCGATCTTTTTCTATATGTGTACAGCATTTTCCATCATGAGTCTTTTGGAGTTGTCTTAGATTCAGGAGTTTTTTAAGTCTACTTACACTGGATATCAGTCAGTAGATTACTTATACTTAATTTTCCATTAGAATTCAAGGCAAATTTTTGCTAGTATCTTGATTTTCTGTGTTCATTTTTCTTTCTCAAATACAGGAATACTCTGAAGATAGTAACTCTGAACCAAATGTGGATTTGGAAAACCAGTACTACAATTCCAAAGCATTGAAGGAAGATGACCCAAAAGCAGCATTAAGCAGTTTCCAAAAGGTACTTACTTTTTTTTAAAACTTCTTATATTAGCTTATTTGTGAATATATGCACATATCTGTATAATTTATGTAGAACAAATGAGATTGTTTCTTACATACAAGATATCTTTAAATATCTTGAAAATATCTGATAAAATAACCCAATGCAGACAGGTTAAATGGAAATGGCCTTTAAATGTCTTTAAAATACAAATATTTTTAAAACAGATATTCATAAGTGTTATTCTATAGTCACAGTAAACCTGTTAACATGAATTTGCATTCTACTTAGCAAAAATTTAATAAGGACTATCTCATTCTTTGTTAATTATGAAATAGCTTTCTACTGAATCTATTTAAGGCAAGTATTCTAAAATACTGAGAATCTTTGAGCAGTATCCATGTTTTCCTCTTTGTAGAATTAGTCATAGAAATCTTTAGACTTCATAGTCATAGATTTAGAACTGGAAGATTCCTCAGAGGCTAGATAGTCCAAATCTCCATTTTATAGTTGAGGAAACTGAGAAACAAGGAGTTTTAATGAGCTGCCCAAAGTCACACAGCTAGTGTCATAAATGAGATTTAGGAAAGCAATCCCCTGACTCTTTCAGCTATACTCTGTTCTACTCTTTATATAATTTTAATTTATCATAGACTGGGTCATAAATATCTTAATTTAGCACTGCAAGGGACCTTAGTGATCATGTAGGCCAAATTCTTGATGGATTTCAGGAAGTCCATGACTTTGAATGGGGATGGCCGCATGGGGGAAGTGTAGCAGGGGTTAGCTTTATTTTCAGTTAGCTGATAACCTTTAACTACTGTCTGAAATTTAGCATTTCCTGCAATTGTGAATTTTTTTTGAGGGAGGGAAAGGCAAGGCATCTGGGGTTCAGTGACGTCTCCAAGGTCACACAGCTAGTAAGTGTGTCAAATGTCTAAGGCTGATTTGAACCCAGGTCCTCCTGACTCCAGGATGGGTGCTCTATTCACTGTACCACCTCGCTGCCCCAATTGTGAATTTCTCAAAAATTTTCTGAGGAGGGATTCATAGGCTTTACTGGACTGCTAGAGAGCTTTATGACACAAAAAAAGATTAAGAACCCTGGTCTAAAACAATCATCTCATTTAATAGATGATAAAATTTAGACCTAAAGGACCTAAATTACTTGACCAAGGTCACAAGACAAGCTCCAGAGCCAGAATTTGCATCTAGTTCCTCTGCATTCAAATCCAGTGCTCTTTCCAGTACATTAAATTACATCATATAGGCACAGTTTTAGGTATTCCATTTGGAGAATTCGTGAAAATACTTTTTCAGAGTTAGTACAGTAGTAGACTATCTTTCTTTGCTTTTTCCTGAAGGAATTTTAAAGCAAATTCATTTTTGCTTTCATATTTCTAACAAGTCTTTTATATTGTTTTGTATTTGGATTATTTGTTTAAAACATCCCTAGGCAAAAAACAATGAAATTCCTATGTGAGTGATTTCGTACCCTAAATGTTGCCATGATATATAGTATGTTAATGGATCGAGGAAAATGTCTTTCTTTTTCAGGTTTTGGAGCTTGAAGGTGAAAAAGGAGAATGGGGATTTAAAGCACTGAAACAGATGATTAAAATAAACTTCAAGTTGGTAAGAATTATTGGGAAACATACAGATAATTATATTGTACAGGTAGAATTTAATTGTAACTTGCCATTTCTTACAGGTTAGCATTACAAGGCAATACTGTATTACAAGACAATGATGCTTTAAGTTTACAAAGAGCTTTCCTAAAAACAGCCTTGGGAGATTGAGAATTCAATCATCATTCTCAATTTACAGATGAATAAACTGAGAGTGTGACTCTTAACTTATTTGCTCATGGTCATGGCTTTTTAAGTATCAAAGCCAGAATCAAGATGTAATCATCTCATGTCAAGTCCAGTGCTCTTTCTGTGCAGTACACACTTTGAAGATGTTTCCATTCTAATACTGCTTTACTGCTTACTAGTGTGATTACAGTAAATCCTATTCAGTGAAATCCTACATGGTATACATTCACAAATATCTGTTAGGTAAAGGATCATAACAGACCTGGAAAGATGAACTCAAGAGATCATCCAGTCCAGAGATTACCTTTTTTTTTAACCAGGGGTTGGGATGTGAATACACATACAAACATACACATACACAAAACATATAAACAAAATATACACACATATGTTTACAGGTGCATTATTTATAAATATGTACATAATACACATATATACACTATCTGTATCTATATCTATCTATACATACACTAGATAGATAGATAGATATAGATATACCGAGGAAGAGAAATGAATATGTTCTATACATTATCTGTCTAACCTCATGCTATAATCTAGATAATAAGCATTATTTTATCCACTTGGTTTTTTTTTTAATTAGGTTTGTATCCTGTTTAGGCACTTGACACAACTAACATGATATCCATAAACAGAAACACCTAGAAGATTTCACCATCAATAGCAGGAGGTTCTTAACTTAGGATCTGGTCTATGTGTTTCATCTTTTTAAAAAAATATCGTGGGGGGTGGCTAGGTGGTGCAGTGAATAGAGCACTGGCCCTGTAGTCAGGAGAACCTGAGTTCAAATCTAGCCTCAGACACTTAACACTTACTAGCCATGTGACCTTGGGAAAGTCACTTAACCCTAATTGCCCTGCCTTCCTCCAAAAAAAAAAAAAAATTGCTTCAATGCTCTTAAGGGGCAGCTAGGTGGTGCAGTGAGTAAGAGCGCCAGCCTCGGAGTTGGGATGACCTGGGATCGAATCCGGCCTCAGAAAATGAGCACCCACACATAAATAATGACTAGCCGTGTAACCTTGAACAAGTTACTTAACCCCAATTGCTTTAAAAAAATATATATCGTGATAATTGAATTTCAGTATAACTAGTTTATAATCCATGCATTTTGTTTTTTGCATTTAAAAACATTTTGAGAAGAGGTCCATTGGCTCCACCCAACTTCCAAAAGGGGCACATCACACAAAAAAAGTTAAGAACCCTTCTATAGAGAATCCGTCTTCACCTCAGACAGTGCTTTAGATCTCTTCTATAAAAATGAAAATCACCTTTAGAGGCATTTATCTTCCTATTTTATACCTGACCTGTTTTTAATAATTATAGTGCTGTAAAGGAGCTCTGTTATATCTTTCAAGGATTCTTGCAGGATTTTGATGTGTGCATAGGAAATACATTTTTGAAAGAGAAGTCAGGGAAGTTAATATCATTAGTTAATTTCTTACTTCTGATTAAGAGAAAATTTAATGGCATTTTTTCAGAAATTTGATATTGATTTGGTTTAACTGACTATAAAGAAATTTAGCATTCAGAGATTTTTAGAATGGATAATACCTAAATGAACTTTACATTTGAGAAGGACAGAAAACATAATATCCTGTTTATATACCTGCTTTTAGATGAGGTGTGTAAGGTAGAGCCCAAGAAAAATAAAGAGTCCTAGAACTACAAAGGGAAAATGGGGCTAGATAGCAAGAACTAACTTTATAAGTTGTCTACATTGTATAATTTGAGGGGTTCATGGAAGAGTTCCCCTTTGCTGAAAACACCTACCCGCCAAAAAACTTACCAAAAGTCTAAAGATTAATTTCTTTAGATATTAAAGGCATTTAATTCTTGGAAGAATCATGTAGAGACTAGACCTCTGAATTAATTGGTATAGGAAACCCCAGGTAAGGAAACTCTCTTCACCAATGCAGGTTGGCACCACCTCTGCAAATTATAGTCTTAGAGAGTTGTTCAGAGCGTTGAGAAGTTGTGATTTAGCCAAAGTCACATAAGCAGCATGTATTAGAGGCAGGATTTGAACCCAGGTCTTCTTAGTGAGGCCATCTCTCTCTCCGTTGTGCCATGGTACTTTTCAGAGCCATGAAGTATAGTGCAAATAGTTCTGGGTGGTATGCCCTCTGAAGATTAATCAACTATTATCAAACAAGCATCAAGTAAGATTAAAACTTTTTAGGGCATTGAAATTGATTTGTGAGTTTCAAGGAGTCTTTAGTTTCTACTACTTTGTGGTTTTCATGAGGGTGGTACAAGTTTTTAGGTAAAAACTATTATAGGTGTTTAGAGGGGAAATTCATAGCTATTAATGAAAAACTTCTTCCCCATGTGCAATGTATAGTGTTGAAATCTCCCTGATAATTATGATATTTTAAGAAATTGGTCTTCTACAAAGTATTGTGAGAGCTATTAATTTAGAACTTTTTTTTTTTTTAAAGCAATTGGGGTTAAGTAACTTAACTTAAGTAACTTAAGGTTACACGGCTAGTCATTATTTATGTGTGGATGCTCATTTTCTGAGGCCAGATTTGATACCGTGTCATCCCAACTGTGAGGCCAGCACTCTTACTCACTGCGCCTCCTAGCCGCCCCCAATTTAGAACTTTTGTTCCAAACTTTTAAAACCATTGGTTTGAATTTTGAGGGTTCTTTTTGTTATGTATTCCTGTTTTAATAGAAATGTAAAATTTTTTTTTAATTGATTTCAAATTTATTTATAGTTCTTCATGATGTGTCTGCACACATGTGTGTCTGTACATGTTAAGTAATAAGGAGTTATCTTCTCTCTATTGTATGAAGTATAGAGGAAACTTCTCTGAATAAGAATTGTTTTTTCTTTTTTTTTTTCTATTTTTTGGGGTTTTTTTTCCAAATGCTTTATTAACTTCTCGTTTACATCATTCATTTCCATCAGATTTTGAGTTACAATTTTTTCCCGATTTTTCCCCTACCCACCACCGCAGAATAACAGTCATACAGGATATTCCCTCATCCAATCTGCTCTCTCCCATCTCTTCTCCCATACCCTCTTCAATTTATCCAATAGGGCGAGGTAAATCCCTGCGCCCCATTGCCTGCATGTCTTATCTCCCAATTATATACAAAATAGTATTAATCATAGTATTTATATATTTTTTAAGAAAAATTGATTTTAAAAGGAAGATAAGCAACTTAGTATATGCTATACATGTGTAGCTATGCAAAACATTAACCATAGTAGATATATTGTAAAAGAGTGACTATATTTCCCTCCCTCCCATCCCACCTTCCACCTGGTCCACTCCCCACCTTGATCCTGTCCCTTTTCAAAAGTGGGTGCTTCCAACATCCCTCCCCCACCAGCCTGCCCTCCCCTTCACCACCTTCCCCCATCCTCCTTCCCCCCACTCTCCTGTAGAGTGGGACACCCTATTTAGTATGCATATCATTCTCTCCCTGGTCCAAATTCAATGAGAAATAAGGTTTTGCCTTTTTGCTTTCCTGTTCCTCCCCTCCCCTGCAACCACCTTCCCCTGCCTCCTCTACACGAGACAGTTCACCCCATTGTCTCTCCCCATTCCCCCCACCACATTATTCTCTCACCTCTTAACCTCACCTTTTAAGTATCATCTCTTCCTATTAAATTTGACCTGTGCCTTCTTATCTATGTATACTTGAAAACATGTATACACACATTCACAAATGTATTCATATGCCCATATAAATATAAAAGTTTTAAAGAATAGAATCTAGGATTTAGAATACTATTCAGGTTTTTCACCGTCATTTTTATTTTGGAGTCTAGTCACACTAACTTGGATTTAGTGACCTAAGCATGTTGTTTCAAACTTACTTTTATAATATCCCTAACTGTGCATTTCTCTAAAATATTTATGACTTTCAATTATGTAATTACTTCAACTCTTGTGTTTTAATTAATAAAATGCATCTAATAAGATTATCCAGAGTATTTTAAAACCAGATCTCATGTCTTTTTTCTTCACAGACAAACTATCCAGAAATGATGAATAGATATAAACAACTATTGACCTACATTCGGAGTGCAGTCACAAGGAATTATTCCGAAAAGTCTATTAATTCTATTCTTGATTATATCTCTACTTCCAAACAGGTTAGCTTCAGTTTTTTCCATCTCGTACTCACTTACATTTCTGTTGTTTCCAGTGACTTAGCACATTTAAAAAAAAAATCTATACCTAGAGATATCACTGAACAATTATATTTATTAATTAAATTCAGCAAACATTTTTTAAGCATCACTGTGTACAAGGGCATTATAATAGGTTCTTTGCGAGGTACAAAGATCAAATGAGACACAACCCCTTTCTTAGGGAGTTTATAGTCTAGTAGAGGGATATCAGTCAGCAGATTAATGGCCCACTTTGTACTAGGCACTTGTGATACAAAAACAAAAATTGAACATTGTTTTCCCTCAAGGGGCTTACATTTTATTGAGATAATAATAATATGCAAAATATATAATTATATACAAAATAAATACAAGACATGGCAAAAAGTGAATAAATACAAGGATATAACACACAGCAGTAATACAGGGGGGTCAGGTGAAGGTGTTTGGTGAAGGCCAGTAGGAAGAATGCCATCCGTTGGGCTGAGAGCATCTTGGAGGAAGTGGCATTGTAGTTGAGTTTTTAAAGACCTTTCTCTTTTAGATAATATTCATTTTAATAAAGGCAGGGAAAAGAGAAAGCATAAGTAGTGTACAGAGGAAAGAAGAGGGTCAGATTTAGCTAGAGTATGGTATATGTAGAGAGTAATTTTTGTACTTCTTCAGTAGTTTCTGTTGTGTTTGACTCTCCATGACCTATCTAACATCTGGAGGGAAGTCAGGCAAGTTCTTGTGTAGGAGGTTAACATCTGAGCCTTGCTTTAAGGAAACATAGGGGTTCCCAGCGATACAGATAAAAAGGGAAGTTTGTTTCAGTCTTAGGGATCAGTGCATATCAGAGGCATGGGTGGGAAGGTAGAATGTTAGGTGTGGAGAACACGTAGTAGGACAGTCTAAATAGGAAAGAATGTACATGGAATGAGTAATATTAAAAAAAAAAAAAAACAGCAGTAGATTGAGGCCAGATTTTGAATGAAGGGATTTTATAATTTAGCTTATAGGCAATAGAGAGCCACCACTGATTTTTGAGAAAGGGGAGTTACTTTGTCAGATCTGTGTTTTAGGAATATCAACTTGACAGCTTTATGAAGGACAAATAAGAGAAAGAAAACAAGGAGACCAGTAAGAATACTGTTGCCATAGTCTAGGCGAGAGGTGACAACAATCCAAACTAGGAAGTGGCTATGTGAATGCAAAGAAGTTACTATATACAAAAGAGTTGACATAAAAATAAGTCAATTAAGAAAGAAAAGGAGGGACTATTTAAGTAGAACAAGTAGTTGCATAGGAAATTCACCAGGCAAAAAATTGTAGAAGATGGAAGCAAGGTTAAATAACAGAAGATAAATACAAATCATGGAATGGTCCTGTAAGGGTCATATCAGTAATTCTCAATCTCAGAATATACTGGGTCTGGTGATGATTAAGGGAAGCAAGAATTAAGAAAAAAAGTATTGGTGGAAAAAGGATCAAAGAAAGGGATAGAACCATTATTTTGGCTGAATGGCATAGTGGCAATAGATGAAAGAAGTCAGGACTTCTCTTTTCTCTGTCCAAAATAATACTCTTTTTATTAGAAAGGACAACACAAAAAGAGCTGATATGGAGGCAAAATCCAAAATATGTAGGTGGATAATAAAAGGGTACCTAACTACTTTTGATGAATTCAAGTCATTTGGCCCAAATGAGCCACCTCTCAGGGGCCAGAAAAGTGACAAATACTAAGCCACTATCAGTTGGTTTTGCAGGACTAGAGAAGATCAAATGTATTCAGTTTTCAAAAGTGAAGAATGGTATTTTGCAAAAATAAGTCCTATCAACTTGATTTCAGTTCCTAGCTGTACTCTGAAATGTTGGAATAGTTTAACATGTTAAAAATGAAATAGGGAATCACCATGAACTGGTAGAATTTCATCAAGAGCAGGTCATGACAGACTAACCTCATTTCCTTTTTGACTGGGTCAAAGGAACGTTGTCATGGTGTCCTTATTGACTAGATGGAGTGATGTGGGCTAGACTAGTAAAATTGTGTGGATATAGAACTGGTAAAATGACTGGATTTTAAAAGTAGTCATTCGTTGTTTGATATCAACTTGGAGAGAAATCTTAAATAGAATTTCCCAGAAATTTGCCCTTGGTCCTTTGCTATTTAACATTCCCATTGAAATAGTAGATATAGATACATTTGTAAAATTTCCAGGTGACATAGCCAGAAGGGATAGCTAACAAACTGAATTTCAGAATAAGGCTCTAAAAAGATCGTATAGGTCAGAACAATTGATAATAAAGGTTAATGTAAAACCATATCTCTGGAAGGAAGCAGAGGTAATCTAGTTTAAACTACTCATTTTACAGTTAAGGAAACTGAGGTCCAAAAAGGTTCCTTAAACTTGGCTTCAGAAAATCAGTTTTGCCATATAATTCAGGTAGAGTTCATTTGAGAGAGATCTGAGTGAGGACTTTGGTGTACTATAGATTCATAATGAGAGAACAGTGCTACCTAACTGCCAGGAAAGTTAATGCAGTAATACCCAGAATAAGGGAAGTGGTAGTCACATTGTGCTCTTTTCTGATCAGATGACATCTGGAGTACTATGTTCAGTTTTAGATGCTATTTTAAAACTGAAGTGAGTTTAGAAAATGGTGAATAAGATGGTGAGTAGCCTTGAGACCCTGTTGTGTATGAAAGTGAATTGAAGGAATTGAGAATATGATAATGTTAAACTTAAGAAAGCAACAGGTTAGGGGAGACATGATATCACTGTTCAAATATTTGAAGAACATTCTTGTTAAAGAGTGATTAGAATCATTTCTGCTTGACCCCAGAGGTCAGAACTAGGACCAAAGGATAGATTTGCAAATGGGCAGATGAAGAGTTAACATAAGGAGGCACTTGCTGACAAGTAAATGTTTGAAAAGTAGAATGAATTGATTTTGGTAGGTGGGGGTTTCTCCTTATTAAAGGTCTTTAAGGAGAGTTTGGATCACCTTGTTGGGAATGTTGAAGGAATTCTTGTTGAGGTTTGGTTAGGCCTCTGAAATACCTTCCATATCTGACATTCTGTCAGTTTGGATTTGATGTTTGGTTCTTGTTACAATTTCAGGTTAGTGAGGCTTTTTTTTTTTTTTTGGTCTAAGCAAGTCTAAGCCTTAAATTTTAATCAATTTGCTCTGTTATTTATTTTGTGTTACAATAAATCTATTTATATACTCATTTTTGGGTAGAGAAATAACTGACTTTGAAAGGTGAAAAAATGTGTTTATTCATTATGTGGATTGTTACATTTTGGGTTGTGATGCTATAGTTGGCAGAAGGCACATACATACATACATACATACACATTTTAGTGGCATTTCAAGCCTTTCTGCCTTCTACCACCAGACTTCTTAGAATCTTAATGATTCAAATCTGACCAGACATGAAATGCGGGAGCACATCCAATAGCCATAACGCTTTCTTCTGACATGGAAACAGCTGGTCCCTTTGGGGGGTAGGGGGTAGGAATCAATCAAATTGATAATTTAACAGACTTCCCCATTGCCAGTGCTTCTGCTCCTCCATTTAGTAGAGAGCTCTCTGCAGTTCTATTGCCATACTATCTTTTTCAGTCCCTCTGTTATTGAAGTATTTTTGTATATGATGGCTTTCTCATTAAATATATGTGATGGGGATAGTGGATGAACATTATTAACAGAATAAAACCTGTACTGTTTCTTAATACTGTAGTTTAGTTCACAGTTACATTATAAGTGAAATAAGCTTTTTATGGATTGCCCTAGCGACCTAAGTATCTTTCCTAACTAATAAATACTTTTCAAATTGTAGGCAGCCCACTTCAATGGAATGATGTCATAAAATATAATTCAGTCACAAGTGGGAGACTGCTTGCACATAAATTTCATTAGTCTTTACTGTATATAAGCAGGCATTCAATAAGATACAGAATACTGTATCTTTTGTGTATTAAAAATTCAAACATGCACTTTTAGTTTGTTCAGATTAACTTTATTAACAGGTATAAATTTGCTGTTTACAATTATAGAATTCTGATTTTTTATGTCAGATGGATTTACTGCAGGAATTCTATGAAACAACACTGGAAGCTCTGAAAGACGCTAAGAATGATAGGCTGTGGTTTAAGACAAACACAAAGGTAATATTTAAAGCTAATTGTTTTGTCATTGTATCCTAAACATGCAGACCTCTCATTTCAAAATTTACAAATTAAATGGTTTTAAAGACTTTGCTTTCTTTCAGCTTGGAAAATTATATCTAGAACGAGAAGAATATGGAAAACTTCAAAAAATTTTGCGCCAGTTGCATCAGTCATGCCAGGTAGCATCCATCATTTTCTCTTTCCATATACACAAATATATATTTATAAAAAATTTTTAATAAGTACAAGAAATAACTGCATTTCCAAGAACAAAAACAATTATGCACAGGTTAAAAATCTTGTATATTGCTAAGTTTCCTAAAAGAAATACAGATTTTAAAAATAAGTGTCCCCACCTTGGGGGAAAAAAGGGAAGATCAAATCTACAGCCATAGTTTCTTATAGGTCACCAAAAACTTAAAAGTTGAGTTGTAAATTGTTAGTCTTAGTTGTCAACATAGTATTAATGCTTATTTAATCTCATATAAATGTAAACTCAAATGAAACCACTTAAATATGAGTATTTGGAATTTAGGTCTGTAAGATTGCATAAGGCAAAAATCATACACATCCTCATCATATACTAGTATTCCTAACTTAATCCATGTTAACCATAGATCTGAATTTAAGAACCTTCTGATTAAAAGGAGAATTTTTCATTGCTTTGTAATATAATAGTAAATTTTTGCAAAGGATGGCCAAACCTCGAACAGTGAAGAGATAAATTCTGAGGGCTGATGATAAAACAAGCCAGACATAGACATTGTATGGATTTTTTTTTTTTGTTTGTACCAATTTGTTACAGAGGGTTATATTTCAGACCAAGGGAAGGAAAGTCAGAGGCAAATAATGATATTATAAAACATCTTTTAAAAATATTTTTAGGGGCGGCTAGGTGGCACAGTGAATAGAGCATGGGCCCTAGAGTCAGGAGGGCCTGAATTCAAATCCAGCCTCAGACACTTAATTCTTACTAGCCATGTAACCTTGGGCAAGTCACTTAAGCCCAATTACTATACCTTCCCCCTCCAGAAAAGCAAAAAAAAAATTTTTTTAAACAGAAATAATTTATAAATTAAAAGCATAAGTTGTGCACAACCTTGGGGGTTTTTTCCCCTTTAATTTGTTAAGCCAGAATACAAGTTCTAGTTGAGAGTAGAATCTGTTTTAGAACTTAAAAAAATTTTCTCCATCTGTTCCTCTTAGTTGTCAAGTATTTGTTTGGTTAGAGTTTTTATCAAAGATACCTTATTACACACTTCAAACTTTTCTAGGGACTTCTAGTATTTTCCTATTTTAGTAATATCTGCATTATCTTCCATGACGAGAAGAAAAACTTACTAGGAGAAAAAAACAATGGGTAGCTCTTCTTTCCTAAAAGTAAAGTCAGTAAACCCACCATCTACCATTTTTTTCACTGTTTTTCATAATGTCACAAAAATTATTTAATTTACTTCTAGGCTGTTCAATGTTTTTCATGGCAAATTTTAGTCCAGTCTTCATCAGAAAGGATATTTGTTCCAATGTCAAAGTGAAATTGAAATAGTAGAGAGGTCACCATAGACATGGAGAGAGGGGAGCATGCAGATCTGCTTACAGGAAATGTCTTATTCAATACTTAAAGGGAATGAAAGCTGCAAAATAGTCTTGTAAAAGTGCCTTTGGTGAAATTTTAGCATTTATTTCAAGACATGTAAACAAGAACAAGTCTTTTGTGCATTGCAGATACCATCCTAGTATTTGATATTGTTTTGTGATTATGTTTTAGAAGCAATGGGTCATAACCTAAATGTGCACATGTCTTTTGCACTTCATTTATTAGACTTACATGGTGGTTCAACTGACAGGTTTAGGCCAGGTCTCTTAAAATAGTCTTTTAGATAGAGGCTAAAGATGCTAAAATAAAATATAAACATTGATTTTTGAGTATCTACTCTTAGTCAAATATTCTTTTTATTGATGTGCTTCACATAACATTATTTTGAAAAAATAATAGCCTCAAGATACAAATGCCCAACCTAAATAGATGTTCCCTACGTATAGTTCTTGATGTTGGCCAAGGAACTCCTTTGCAATTATAGTAGAGTAGTTCCTTCAAGGCAGGTGACTAGAAGCTGACAGTCGCATAAGTTCCCTTCTTTACACATGACCAATGGCACTAAAGGGATGGAATAATAGGTTTTCCAAATTGTCATATTCTAAATTAGCATTTGCAGCATATTCCTTGCACATGCAATATTATAAATGGAGAGTTATGTTCTATGTCTAGTTTAAAAATTCATATTTAATCCACATATAGTAATGTACTGTATTTATGCTAAATTATGGGTTTAAAAAAGGCTTTTATGGTCTAGTCTAAATTCACCTAAAACAGGTTCAGAAGGGAAATAAGTTCTGAGCTTCAAATGACAGACTTAAAAATAAACATTTGATACATAACTGTTTTCAAGTTGGAAACTATATGGTTTTTTAATTTAAGTTTGTCACACTAAAAATATTCTCTTTCCCAGACGGATGATGGAGAAGATGACCTTAAAAAGGGTACACAATTATTGGAAATCTATGCATTGGAAATTCAAATGTATACAGCACAGAAAAATAACAAAAAACTTAAAGCATTGTATGAACAGTCACTGCACATCAAATCGGCCATCCCCCATCCACTGATCATGGGTGTCATTAGAGGTAAGTAGGAAAGGGTCTTTTGAAGAAAATAGTAGAACTCTCAAAATATTTAACGTAAAATATAGGGCAACTAGCTGGCTCGGTAGATAGAGCAATAGGCCCAGAGTTAGGAGAGACTCCCAGGGTTCTTGTGGTTATCAAATGAGATAATTGTAAAGCACTTGGAACAATTTCTTGAACATAGTAAGTGCTATAAAATGTTATTATTATATATAACTGGTAAATTATTTTATTGACAGTAAATATATTCTGTCAGTATCTTGTGTATATATAGAGAAGGGAATGGCAAACCATTCCATTATCTTTACCAAGAAAACCCCATATGAGATCACAAAGAATCAGACATGACTGAAACGACCAAACAAAAACATTGCATATGTAGTGTAATAGTTGATGGTCAGTAAAGTGGTTAGTTTTGAAATGAATTTTAAATTACATTTTTTTATCCCATAAAGTAACCATTCACTTTTACCCCAAACTGAATATATGAGAAACTTAAAATTTAAAGAAAACTCCTTTGCTACTTAGGCTGTTGGTGAGGGGACAAATACAGCAAGTTGATGGTTTCCTCTTGTCATTGCCTAAGGAAGAGATCTGTTTTATTTTTTAATAAAAATGAACACACTGAGAACACTATTCAATATAGAATTAAATGACCTATAATGTGCCACTGAAATATATATTCCTTGTAAATGTGAGACAGTTTTCACTCTTGTGAATATATATTCAGCACATTCTCTTTTTCTATCCTTCACAGAATGTGGCGGTAAAATGCACTTAAGAGAAGGTGAATTTGAGAAGGCTCACACTGATTTTTTTGAAGCATTCAAGAATTATGATGAATCAGGGAGTCCCAGACGAACCACTTGCTTAAAATATTTGGTCTTAGCAAACATGCTAATGAAATCGGGAATAAATCCATTTGACTCTCAGGAGGTACGTTTATATTATAGTATTTGTTGTCCTTTACCATGTTCTTATTTTTAAGTGTCCCTTAGAAAAATAAATTACTGTCACTTTCTTTATATCTACATATATATGGTTAATATGTATTTTTATTATATTTAGGCAAAGCCGTATAAAAATGATCCAGAGATTTTAGCGATGACGAATTTAGTAAGGTAAGATTTTGCCTCTCAATTGGAAAAATTTACTTAAAACAGCAAGTTAAGAATTTATTTTAAAAGTGCTCTATTTAGAGCACTTTTAAAAATAGCATCTTGACACTAAAATGTTTATCTTTTGTGGTAATCACAGTTTTACAGTTTAATTGTTTAATCTTAAATATGCTAAAATAGCAGTTTTAAAATATTTGAGCCTCCTTTTCCCTTTAGAGATCAATAAACATGATAAATTTCTGTCTGCACTCACTGGGTCTTAGTTATGATAGTCCCTGAAATATCTGCTTTTTTAGCCTTTATGTATATATTACTTGTTGAGTGTTGAAGTTGTCTATGTTTTAAAAGTTATTGTTGCAAAATCCATTGTCACATTCCTTTCCTCACCAAAGAGGTTAGCTTATTCCCAAATCTGACCATGATTTGGTTCAAAATGACTAATTTAAGTGAAAATAATTAGATGTAATAAACACCCTATATTTTTACTAATATGTCCCCCAATACATGTTATGGTGAAGAAAGAAATTTCTTTTCCACTTTATTCCTTCCTTCTCTTGTCTTTGACACAGTGATTTCAGCTGCCCATCCACAAAATTAAAGCACAGTGGGATGTAATTTATCCTTGAACAAGGTTGGTAAAGTTTTAAATTAAAAGACCATCTAAGCTGTCCATATGGAGAAGAGAGTCAGCATACCACCTACTCAGCTATTTCTTTCTTTTTTTCCTCTTTAAATTCAATTTTCCTCCCACTTTCCCTAAATTGAGTTCCTCAAACTGAGCTTAATAAGAAATTGAGCAGGGTTGCACTTGGGGGGCATTTGCTTGTTATCCCAGTGTATTTGTAACCCTGTGACAAGATGAACAGTTACAAATAGTTATCCAGGAGCTACAGGAGCTGCTTAATCTTTTTTCCAAAAGTACTTATTAAAGCTCTGCATTGAAAACTTGGCATTCTCATTACCTCTTTATGTAGCCATTTCTCTTTCTATGTCATAAACATATGTATATGTGCACTGACATGCTCACTATTGTAATTTCATTCTTTTTAGCTTTTTTTTTCTAAATGGCCTTTTCCAGCAACTAGTAGGAAAGAGAACTCTTAAGATTTAGATCAGTTTTACCCTTGATTGTCATTTAAATTTAATTTTCTTTATTTGTAATTCAGTGAGTTTAAGAAGCTCAGAAATTACTGAAGATTCATTAGACAGAAGGTAGCCTTTCAAAGGGTGATAAAAAATTCCTCCCATCCCTTCATTTTCTAATCTCTTCCTTCCCCCACCCCTACCCACAGTCTCCTAAGTGTAGGTGTAGATGCCAAGAAGATAGAGAGGGTGCCTTTGGAAAGAGGAATGAATGTTTGCCTTTGGAGACCAGGCAGTAGGGCTCCAAGGTTTTTAAGTAACTACATTAGATATAAAGGGGAAGGGAATCCTTTGGTTTCCCAAAGTCTGGTATCCTAGATTGTCCATCACAGTTTATTAGTCAGGAATGGAAACGGAAAAGGGAAATGTCATGTGGAAAAATAAGGGTTATAGAATTGCTTTGAGGCCTTCCTATTATAAATCAATCAGTAATGGAAAAACCTG
Organism: Gymnobelideus leadbeateri; assembly: GCA_011680675.1. Taxonomy (NCBI): domain Eukaryota; kingdom Metazoa; phylum Chordata; class Mammalia; order Diprotodontia; family Petauridae; genus Gymnobelideus; species Gymnobelideus leadbeateri. Next base: position 307,729 of record WOXC01001283.1, on the reverse strand, counting down.
AGACTGTATGAAAAATCAAGAGGTAATAGATGATTTAGTGCATCTGTGATCTCATAGGTGTGGTGACTCCTTCCACCAGTGCAGAGCACAACCTTTTCATCTTTAATGATTGTTTTTTTCAGATTCCTCCACAGAGGCCTTTAAAGATAATATGCTCAACTTTCTGAGAGACTTTTTTAGGTTTTTTTAATTTCTTCTGATTACCAGTGCATTAGTCAGGCCAGCCATCCAGTTATTCCTTACTCTTTACCAAATAAGCAATCTACCTTCTTTGGGGTTTGAAAGGAGATTTTGAAAAAAACCTATCTTGTTTCATAGAGCAGCTAAGGATAAATAAAAGCACTGGGAATTTTCCCCATTTAGAACCTGTCCATTTCACCCTCTTCCTCCTGTTCATTCTGTGCCATGGTCGCTGTCCTTCTGCAATGTCTATTCAAGAGATACGCACACGTACACGTTTACTGTTGTTCAGTCATGTCAATCGTGTCCAATTCTTCATACTTCCATTTGGGTTTTTTTGTTTGTTTTTGGCAAAGAGCCTGGAGTGGTTTGCCATTTCCTTCTCCAGCTTATTTTACAGATGAGGAAACTGAAGCAAACAGGGTTAAGTGACTTGCTTGGAGTCACACTGCTAGTAAGTGTTTTAAGTTCAGATTTGAACTTAAAGAGATGAGTCTTCCAGATTCCAGGCCCAGCACTGCACCACTAGCTGCCTGTATACATTCATACCTGCCAATGAACTGGCTCAGTGAGGTTGCTATAATCTCAACAAGAGATAGTCTTCATCCACTTGATTATTTTCTCTCTGGGTGGTTATGGATTTAATCTAGAATTCTGGGACTTGATATAGTGAGAATACCCTCTGCAAAAAAGAACATTTGAAGGATTTTGCCACACATATGGAATTTCTTCTCCATTTTGGACTCTGTACTTAATATTGCTAGATGCCATCCAGTATAGAAGCAAGCATCTTTTGCAAGTGTACATCTTATTATTTCATATTTGGCTTGATATTGATAATTAGCACATTATTGGGGAAAATAAGTTGTCTCATCTGTTTCAACTATCAAAAAATCTTCTATGATGTTAATTTATGCATGGGAGGCATCTTGAGAAAGGAGTCTTTAAGGCTACATTTTGCAGTACTAAAACAAATGCATTTTTACAATCAATATGTATAATGGGATCTTACATTCGATATACTTTTCAGTAAATTGTATGATTGTGCAGACATGGTCTGCTTCTTCCCTTCTCATGTTTTCATCAAGAATACTCTCATAAGTGAAAAGCCCCATAAAGATTTTACAGAGATGAAAAAACAGGTAAATGGCTTAGTAGTTATTCGTGTCCTCTTTATTGCTCATTTTCAGCAGTAAGATAATTTGTGATATTTTCCTAATCATTTGTTATTGCCCCCTCTTTCAGATATTTTATGAGTTAGCCTCTGACTCCTTCCAAATTATCATCTCCAGCACTGATTTCCTCCCCGTATATTTGGTCTGATGTGGCTATTTTCCTTGGTGCCATTTCCAGTTTATCACAAAACATTCAAAGAATTGTGTAAAAATGATGGATTTTTGTACCTGGGGTTATTGAAATTTCTCACATATACTATTACTATTCTCTCCTTTCTGAGGCTGCACTCATTGTCCATATGCAGTACAAGTACTGGTTCTTTTCTTGAAGTACCCTTGGATTTTAACTTTTGAGTAGTATATAAGCCTTTGTTTTCTCTTATTGATTAATATTCAATCATATTTTACAACATTTTTTCTTATCATTCACCCCTAGTTCCCACTTATATCTTAAAATCATTCAAGAAACTTTTTTTAAAGCACTTACCCTATGCTGGATAGTCCTAATCTCAAGGAGCTTACATTCTAATGAGGAAGGCAGGAAATACGTGTATAAATAAATAAAGAGAATAAATGCAAATTATACAGAGTGATTAAAGACAAGGCAGTTTCCACAGGAGGACACTAGAAGTTTCGAGGATAGAAAAGGCTTCGAGTAGAGGGTTTTCTTAAGTGGTATCTTTAAGGAGTAGAGGCATTCAGTGAGGTAGAGGAGTTTGGAATATATTCCAGATAAAGAGGGCAACCAGCACAAAGGAAATTGAGACAGGAGATGATGGGAGTTTTTGTTAAGAAGAGAGAGATGGCTTGTTTGGCTGAATCATAGAAGACAGGATTAGAGTAATATACAAGTTGGGGCCACATTATGAAGGACTTTAAAGGTTAAATGTAGAAGTTTATGTATTATCCTAGCAGCAATAAGAGGCCATTAGGGTTGATTGAGTTATTAGAGAAGTGACATGGACAGTCTGCACTATCATTTTGGATGGCCTGAAGTAGAGAAATATTTGAAGCAGGGAGACAATTAAGGGGCCATTACACTAATCCAAGAGAGGTGATGAGGGCCTGAACTCGAGTGGATTGACTGTGTGTCTAAAGAGAAGGGTTTGGCTACAAAAGATGTAATGGAGGTAGAAATAATAGTATTTGGCAGCTGATTGAATATGTGAAGAGTTACTCTATCCTATATATGGGGAAACTGAGTTTCAGAGAGGTTGTTATTTGCCCATAATGACAGTTAGCATTGAAGCTGAGATTTTAACCTATTTTTCTAGTTCCAATGTTCAGTGCTCTTTCTTTGGCACCACACTCTGTTGAGATTCAAAAGTGTTAAGTGACTTTGTCCATGGTCACTTCCTTATTAAGTGTCAGAGAAGTTATGAATCCATGATTCTCCTTATCTCCAAGCTTTAAACTCTCTTTCCACTACATGATGCTGTCTGCATTCACCATTGAATTTGTGGAGTCTAGTGACATATTCATGAAATGGCATATAAACACTTATAGTTTCCCCAAAAGATAATTGATCAAAAGATATAAACAAATAGTTCTCAAAAAAAAAAAACTGCAAAGTAATCACAGACACATGAAAAATGTTCCAAATCGCTAATAAGAGAAATGTATATCAAAAGAAACCTGAGGATTCATCTCATAACTTACAAATTGGCAAAAATGACAACAACTGGAAAGGTTGTGTTAAGAGAGGCATGTTATTGATGGAGTTGTGAAATAGTACAACCATTTTGCACAGCAGTTTGGAATTAGGCAAGTAAAGTGAATAAAATGTCCATGCCCTTTGAACTAGAGACTATATTCCTGATCTTTTACCCCCAAGAAAGCCATCGATAAGAAAAAAGTCCTCATATACTCCAGAATATTTTTATCAGCATCTTTTGTGATAGTTAAGAATTGGAAACGAAGTCTATGCCCATCACTGGGGGAATGGCTAAATAAATAGTGGTACATGCATGTAATAGAATATTACTATGCTATAAGAAATAAGATGTGTGTGAGGAATACAGAGAAGCATGAAAAGATCTATGTGAATTGATGAAGAGTGAATTAAACAGTCTAGAAAACAATATACACAACAACTACAATAGTGTTGTTTGGGGGTTTGTTTGTTTTTTAATCACTTATAGATTGAGTACAAATCAATATCATGTAACACAAGCAAGTAAAAGCTATGGGGTTATAAACTATCAATGAGAGTCCCCTGGGCTTAAGAAAGTAGATGTCTGGCTACTAATTCAATGTTCTTTTGACCCTACTACACTACTGTATGAGAGGGCTTATCTATGTTCAGCCCAAATTTCTTGAGAAAACTCCAGTGACAGCCTTTCCTATTTTAATTTAAAACCTACTTTGGCGAAATAGATGGAGTTAATGATAGACTTTGATTACATTTTTAAACTTTATAGCTTTCCTTATATTTGGTTGTAATGAACCTACAGAGCTACCAGATTTTTTAATGATGATAACTTGTAACATTCACTACAGAAGTCTCTATAATTTTGCATAAGATTAAAAGAAAGTAAGAAAACATTTCCTTATTAAAATGTATATTTGTTTTTACTGCTCCTTAATTATCCTGTCCTATAGTAATAGTTTCAGATGATGCATTTTGGATAGGTAAGAAAGTAATGCTTCCTAATTTTATCTTCCTAATCAGTTGGCAACAGACTACAGGGAAAAAATTCCTGTTGAAGCACTTGAATCTGCTTTCCCTAAAATGAAGTTACATTGCGATCCAACAGATGGAAGTACAGCAGAGGTCGTGCAGAATGGCTGATGAATATGACATATGTATAAAGCAGACAGTGGTGCCATATCCAGAAGGTTGGCTTCTTCCTTCTCAGCACCTTTAGCAAGATTCACGCAGTGCCTGACAGAACTGGTATCAACATACACTTCAATAAATTGTGACTATAAATAGGCCTTTGGCTCTCGGCAGTAAGGGACTCCATCACTACTCTCTGCTTTGTACGTGTGTCCCATTTGGCAGCAATTTTTTATGATTTCTACGATTATGTTCCATCTTTCAGATCTCAGTGGAACTTCATGGTTAGGAGCAAGAGAATCAGATGTTTTACTTGGAAAGGTTTTCATAGCTGTTAATGGTTTCCTAAAAGATTAAAAACAAGACATTATACTTTCTGACTAACTTTCACAGAGGGTGCGCCCTTTTTTTTTTTCTTTTTGGCTTTTTGGAGAGGGGAAGGTAGGGGTTGCCCAAGGTCACACAGCTAGTTTTGTGTTAAGTGTCTGAGGTCAGATTTGAACTCAGGTCCTCATGACTCTAGGGCCGGTGCTCTATTCACTGCACCGCCTAGCTCGCCCCAAGGGTGCACCCTCTTTTAAGGAGATTCAACTCCTATATAATAATATATATGTACATATCTTGAATTGCTTCAGTGATAATTCTTTAAGATAAAAGTACAGTCATAATTAGAAATATCAAATTTAAGAATTGTGCTAGATACTAAGTCAAAGTCAGCTCTTAATTGTGACTAAATAAATTGAAATCTTCAAAGGTCATTTTAATAGCTTGCAGCTAACAAAAAGGAAAGAACATTTATTGTCCTTTCTATAAGTAGAATCAAGTAGTTAAGGAAAAAAAACCTATTTTACTTAGAGAGTCTGGAACAAAGAAAGGTAGACAGAGAATGTGTTTAGCCCATAAAATGCCCAGTCCTTATACATCACATTGTCCTACACCATCATTTTATAGATAATGAAACTGAGGTGCAGAGATATTAAGTCATTTGCCTATTATGTAGCTATTTATTTGGCAAGTAAGGGTTCAAACTCAGTCCTTCAGTTTCAGTGTTATTTTTTTCATTATACTATGATTATTGGGGGTTTTTTTTCCCCTTGAGTTAAAGAATCCAGTAATATAGGTATTAGCATGTTAGAGTTGATAGGCAAACTCTTCAAATTTTCTGTTTTTGTGTATAATTTATTTACATTTGAGAAGGTTAGAATTCAACCTTCCTTTTTCCCCCCTCCCCCTTTTCTTTTAGTGCCTATCAGAATAATGACATCACTGAATTTGAGAAGATTCTGAAAACAAATCACAGCAACATCATGGACGATCCCTTCATAAGGGAGCACATTGAAGGTATGTTCTCTCTGAAAACTGCTGAATTGGATCTATGTTTCTTTGGTTAAACAGAATCCTTATTTTGAATCCTCTAGGATATGGGATATGGTATGGTATGTTTCTTGAGAAGATATATAATATTTAGTTATTTTTCTTGTATTTATTACCACATGAAATAGAGCATAATATTCCTTAACATTTAGGAACTTTAAGACATTGTTAGCTGCTTTATCAGCCTAAGGATAGTTATCTTTGTCAATTCCTTTATTTCTTATTTCTTTTATCTCTTTAGTATTACTCTTTTTTTCTATTTTGATGCTTATATTTCTTACTGGTCATTGCATTAAAGTTACTTTTTGTTTGTTTTTGTTTTTTTGCTTTTTGGAGGGCAATTGGGGTTAAGTAACTTGCCCAAGGTCACACGGTTAGGTTTTTGTTTGTGTGTGCGTTAAGTGTATGAGGTCGGATCCGAACTCAGGTCCTTCTGACTCCAGGGCCGACGCTCTACTCATTGTGCCACCTAGCCGCCCTAAAGTTACTTTTTAAGAATGAATTTTTAAAAGGAACTAAAAAATGCAAATTGACCTAAGGTATTCTTGGATAAATATGCTATATGTAACTCATAAGCCAAATATACCATGGAGTGAATTAAGTTTCTGATACTTCTGTTGTTGCACCAGTGGCCCACATAGTTGTTGGACTTTTTAGCTAGTACATAGATATAGGGCTTTTTACCTTTATGGACATAGCTTTAGGCTTTTGCCCCTCAAAAGGAACAATTTTCCATGTAGCAGGCTTCTCTTAAGGAAGCCTATATATATATATATAACCCAGTTCTAGGAAGGAAGCCCAGAACTGGTTCCATAGTGGATAGTTTCCTGCTTTTTCTCTTCTCCCCCTTTTAACTTCATTCATTTAAAGAGCATTTATCAAGTCCTTACTGTGTACTTTGAATTGTGTTAAGAACTGTGGGTGATAAAAAAACAATAGAAGATAATCTCTTTCCTCAAGGAATTTAGAGTCTGTTTTGATTTTTTAAAAATTTTATGTACAAGGGATGGTTAGGTGGCACAGTGAATAGAGCACCAGCCCTGGAGTCAGGAGGACCTGAGTTCAAATCTGACCTCAGACACTTAACACAAAAAAACTAGCTGTGTGACCTTGGGCAAGTCACTTAACCTCAATCGCCCTGCCTTCCCCGACTCCAAAAAGCAAAAAATAAAAAAAGATACCTGATAATTCACAAGGAAGAAAATTTTATGTAAAAATGGACAGTAGAGAGGAAGTATATGAAAATTTGAGGTATGTGGGGGGGGTGGATTGGGAGGTGAACACAAGCAGCACGTATAAGCAGGAACTCCTCAAGGAATATGATTTTCCACATCTAAGAAATATGTATCTGTTGGACCAAAATATTTTTACAAAAACTTTAACATATGCTTTTAGTTTTCAGACTAAAAAATGTTTTGGGGTGGGGGGTTTTTGAAAATACTGGTGAAAATGTTTATTTTCATGAAACAAAAGTGTACGTTGTCTTTATATAAAGATATTTACAATCTGTCCTTTTTCTATTATAGTTATTGTTGATTTTGGTTTTTATTTTTTTTCTAACTTTTGTCTTTTCAGAGCTTTTGCGAAACATCAGAACACAAGTGCTTATAAAATTAATTAAGCCTTACACAAGAATACATATTCCTTTTATTTCTAAGGTACTTGTCACTAATAGGATCTATCATTTATTAATACTTTATAGTTTTGAATGTAGCATACATACCTTCAGTTTGAAAGACTAATCTATATTCATTAATCATCATAGTTATAACATCTTATTATAAATTTATATCTACTTTAATTTTATTATGAAAAGGTACTGAAATGTTTCCTTGGCATAAACTTATTAATGTAGAAAAATTTTAATATGCTAGAAAAATTGGGTTTCTTGACAAATGTATTTTTGATGAAATATTAATTTCAAACACAGTAAACTATTGGGAATGAAAAAGTTAAAATATTTACAGTTTTACGAAACTAAATTTTTTTTCAGACATGTTAAAAAGTGTTTTAGAGGTCATAAAGAAAAAATTTCTGCAGACATTTCTGTATGCAGTTATTTCTATTAAGTTATAGTAAATAAATTAAAACTATATCATAATTTGCATGAAATCTAAAATCAGTGGAAACATAATGAGTCTTCTGTCTTAGGAATTAAACATAGATGTAGCTGATGTGGAGAGCTTGCTGGTACAATGCATATTGGATAAGTAAGTACTTTCTCATTTTTTATACTTTTTAATTGCAAAATGTGGAATTTTCAGTGATAACGATAATTGTGAAAATTTTTTTTCCTTAAAGAATTGCTGTAAGGATATGCTTTTCCTCTGATTAAAAACTGGGTTTTTTGTGTATCTATATTTCTGTTATTAAAGCCAGGTTAGATTAGAGAGATAGCTTATAATAGGTAAATTTTTTTTTGACATTTGAATTCTGAAAAAATTGTAAATTGTTTCTTTGGGAAGATTTTGTTTATCAGTATATAGGTCATACTATAGCTTGAGAATGATTTGAATCTTCAAACTGTCAAGCATAAGACATGTGCATCATGATAGGGAGATTAGATTATAGCATGCCCCCACTACCACCAAACTACTACATTATTTCTGTGTTACATGACATTTAATCTTTATTAACAAGTTACATCTAAGCATGTTGATGATCATGTCTCTCATACTACTTTTTTTCTTACATTTGAATTAACTTGAGAAAGTATGCCTACATTCTGGTTTCTAGCTAAATTTTTTGTAAGACAGCATAGGAACTGTTAAATATTGTCAGTTTATACATCCAGCAGTTTTTTCTTCCATGTTCTTTGGTAATTTGTTCTTTTTTCTGAAACAAAATTCCAGACATTTATATAGTGGGTGTTTTGTAGACAAATTGTCTTTTATTTATTTCTAGCACTATTCATGGCCGAATCGATCAAGTCAACCAGCTCCTTGAACTGGATCATCAGAAGAGGGGTGGTGCCCGATATACTGCACTAGATAAATGGACCAACCAGCTAAATTCTCTCAACCAAGCTGTAGTCAGTAAACTGGCTTAACAGAGAACAAGCTTTTACAAGACATACTTAAGGCAACAGTGCAGTGATGTAAACCTTAAAAGAACTGGGAATGGCAAAACTACTGTCGGTTGATGTGCCCTGAAAATTATTGGAGTTATGGCAGAAGTGCTTTTTTGATCAGCTGGTTTGTGTTTTGCTGCTGCATTTATCCCAAGAAAAACAGCTTTAATCTCCAGAAGAAAACCAAAATGCCATGGGATTTATGCTGTATTGACATCTTGCCCTAAACATACAACATCATAGTAATTTGTCATGGGCAACTAATGACCAGAGAGAAGATTTTTGTCATGATTTTAAATACACTGACACGTTACTGTTGGTTAAATTTAAACATGTTTTACCTGCAGAAATTCTCTCACAGAAATAACCTGCAATAACTTGAAATGCATACCCTTTTGAACACTTCCTTTTCTCATGTATAAATTAAAATGTTTGCTGCATTTTGCAAAATGTCAATTCTCCAAAAATGTGTCCGTATATTTCTGTACCTGCAGTGTAGTAAAGGTTTAGACGAAACCCCATAATGATAGTGGCATACTGTCACTTAGGTTTCAAGCAGCAAAATAAACAGTGCAGCTCAGAAATTGTACAGTTTGGTTCTTGATGTGTTTTTTATTATATTTGAGTTTTGTTTTGTTTGTTTTTGTATCTTAGAGATTTCAAATTATTTTATCTCCAATTAATGATAAACTATTTGGGGATAAATGAATTGATTTGCTACTTTTAAGGTTTGGCTTTTGGTTTTGTTTTTGTTTTTTGGGTTTTGGGTTTTTTGTTTTTGTTTTTGTTTTTGTTTTTTACTTTTGAAGTAGTCTATTAACAATATAAATAGAAACAAAAACTAGGTATTTAATAGTTACGAGTTGGGTAGTACCAACTTGGTAGAATAAAATTTGGAAAAGGAAATTACCAAAAATAATGGGCAGGATGTTTCTTATTATTTCTTGAATTTCAAAAATTGCTAAAAGGCTTTAAATTCTGTAGTAAATCCTATATATGGCAAGAGGGTAGACTACAAGCTATAATTATAAAAAGTGATTTTTTTTTTTTAATCACAACCATACCAGAACTTTATAATTGTCACCTTGGGAGGTTAGATACTTATTCTAATGATGCTGCAGCTGTGTAGAATATTTTTGGTACCCTTTCTTAAAACTGATTTTGGAACCAAATCATACTAAAATCAGTCTAAATACTTTTGAATCCTACTTCATTTTTACCCCTTATCTACTTATCATCTGCCAAATTCACCAGACTTGTACCTGAAATTGTCAGAAATTAAATCCATCCTCACAGGACAAAGATTTTCTACTTTTGAGGTTTTCAAAGAATGTGTCATAGACCAGGAAAACAATTTCCAAAGAGGATGTACAGACACATAGGGCAGCATTGCTGGAATGAGTTATTGCCTCACAAGGTGACCACTTTAAAAGGGAAGAGTGCTCATTTGGATAGCCAAGGTCTGGCATGTTGGTTAAAAACTTTATTACTCTACACTTAGGATAGTCAGAACCAAGAGGAGATGTTAATATGGTTAATTTATTTTTTCTTTGAATATCATCTTTTTCTGACATATAAAGTACAAGTAAGTGGCAGGAAAACTCTTGACAACCTTCAGAGTGAAAACAAAGTGTTGTTGGTGGATAAATTCTATTTTATAATCAGCGGTACCAGCATGGACTTAAACACAAGGCATGCTTATTCAGTTTTGTCAGCATTTTATGGAGATTTGTGGTATATATTTATACTCTAGCTCGATCATCTCTAGATTTAGGAAGGCAATAACCAATGTCTATCAAGTTAAAGCAGTGTGAATGAACAGTTGGAAGTTGGAAACTGTAGAACATTGGAAGCAAACCAAAAATGAAAGTCATGTCTATGGTAGGGAATAAAAGAGTTGAAGATAATTTTATCATATTATGTGTATTTTCTCCTTTTACATAGCATATCCTTCCTTTATCGAATAATGTGTTATTTATTACCGGGGTGTTTTTTCAATATATAAAAAAGAAATTTACTTATCATTAGTTATTTGGAAGACACTTTGTTGCCCAAATTTGACACCTAGTCAAAATGAAAGGTAAATAAGTAAAGGAATCTGCCCACAAATAACAGTGGTAAACAAAAATTTCCCTGCACTAGTTAGTAGAATTAGATTTCAGAGTGATTTGTCTCAGCATCTTCAGTGTTAATATGACAAATCTTCCACTTCTCCTATTCCAGCTTTGTTTTGTTCAATAGTACACTTTTTTGTATAGGGGAGAAAATCATCAACAGACTATTATGTTAAAGGAAGGAACTGCATTTTCACATCCCATATAATTCTCAAAAAACTTCCCTATATAACTTTTATTCCATCCATGCCTTTTATTGGAGAATTAGTCTAAATGTGTCTCTTCATTAAAATATTTAATTTATATAATATTTACTTCAATATCAGTATACCCAATTCATTGTTTACAAAGGTATACTTCTAAATTTAATAATTTAGATTATATAGTTTAGTCTTGTATCTAGAATATGCACTTACTATCTATTGACTAACATTTGGAATAGTATTTAGGTTTTTTCCTACTTAACATTTGAAGCTCTGTTTTGTTTTTCAAATCTTGTAAAATTGAAATATGGATTAGAGATTGAATTTAAGTTGTATTTTAGCAGGCAAGTATGCTAGATTGGCAAACTCATGACACTGGTCTATTGATAGATTTATTCATGGTTCTTATGAAACAGTTTTTATATTTAAATTATAGTGTAATATTTTCACCTAGTGTTTTTACACTAATATTTAGTAGTTATCTTTTGCCCTGCTGCAAACTTAGGCTGATATCATTCATATATACATATATGTGTATATGAATGGTTTCTCTCTGCTTCTGCCTCATCCCCTCAAAATGATTACTTTATTTTATTTTATTTTATTTATTTATTTTTTGATTTTTGGAGGGCACTTGGGGTTAAATAACTTGCCCAAGGTCACACAGATAGGTTTTTATTTGTGTGTGCGTTGTCTGAGGTCGGATCCGAACTCAGGTCCTTCTGACTCCAGGGCCGACGCTCTACTCACTGCACCACCTAGCCACCCCAAAATGATTACTTTATAATGGTGGTTAATGTAGATCTATATACACACAGAGGTATTTATGTGTGCGTGGATGTGGGTGTATACACACACATATATATATCACGTGTTTATTTCAATGTTTTCTTTTTGGCTCACACTATAATATTTGGTTTACATTTTTACAAAATAGAAAATTAATATGAATGTACTATAAATGGTCCTTTGGCACTTTAAAAAATTCTTAGAATGTTAGTAAATGTATTGATTTCATTATATGATGGTGTTCTAACTAATAATTAACTAGGTGATGGTGTATCTTTTCAAGACTCATGAAAATTTGATCTCATTTTATGAGTATAATTTAAATGAAGCCTATTTTATATGGGCCACATGATTTACAGTACATACAGAACATAGACCTTTTCCAAACAAAAGATCCATTCATCTGGCAGTATTGTTACAAAATATGGTAACTGTTTGATATCTCTATTAATTTAGTGATTTTTTTTTTAGTAATTTTTTTTATTCAGTATTTTGTGTGATGTGGTAGTGAAAACAGGTAAGTAAACTTTTTGGAAATAAAGTGTTTAATATATCAAGTGGGCATTTTACCCACTGAGTTTCCCTCAGTAAAGGTGCCTTGGAGAAGATATACAGGAACTATTTTTGCCAGAATTGTTTTTAAGCCCTTGCAGTTTGACCTAGTTTGAAATAATGTTTCATATTTCATAGGTGCAGGGAAGTAGATATTAAATTAATTGCAAGGTTATTTTTAACCTGTATAATTGAAATTATGCTTCTAAAAATGTTTACTTCAAGTGGGAGGAAATTGTTTTTCATTTAAATGTTGCTTTTATTTGAAAACACAAATTTGAAAGTTTGTGGGGGGTGGGGTTTTAAACCTGATTCAGGCATTGAAAGTAAAATCCTGTAATTCTTATTCTTGTTAACATTATTTAGATGCCTAAATAGAGCAAAGAATTCCATTCTTTTTGTGATTGTTTCTGTAATAATGTTTCAGTTTTGTAACACTTTGTTTACTAAGTTGTGGTAACATAATAGCCCTGTTCAGTATATATTATTATCCCAAGTTTATAAATGAGGAAGCCAAGTCTCAGAACTAACAAGAGACCTGCCAATGTCATACAGTTAATAAATGAAAGAGCCAGGACTTGAACACATTGTTTTCTGATTCTAAGCTCAGTGCTTTCTCCATTATATCCTCCTGTTTCTGTTCTATTTACCATTGGAAAGAACAGACTTCTGAATTAAAGTCCACATAACTAATTTCTTTAAGAAAGGAATTAACTGTTCTGTTCCAGAGTGTTAGAGAACACGACCAGTAGTTAGAACAGAAGACTAGGTAGGTGTCATATCACACAGCTTGCTATTTTTTTTTTTATTGGTGTGACCAAGAACAAAACATTTCCTCTAGTTTTTTGGGCTTTAATTGCACCAGCATCTTTTTTAGGCAGCTTCATGTATTGGTGACAAGATTCAGGTTCTACATTAAAAATTCCATTAAATTCCTCATGATGTCATATCAGGAGTTCTCTTATTAGAACCATTTTTTATATGTCTGTGTATTTTCTAAGTACAGTATGCACACTGAAGGTTCTTAAATTGTAGTTTAAAACTATTTATTTGAATCATCAAGTAGGAGTTGAGTGTTACGGTAATCATCTGAATCTTTTGGAATGGAGTATGGGAAAGTGCTGATTAAGTCAGAATTTTAATGCTATTAAGAGGATTTATGTTTTGTGAAGCTAAGCCCTACAAATAAAAACTAAATTCAACTTGCTGTTGGTGATTCATGACATTTGCTCCCCAAACTGAAATGTAGCAATATTTTTTCTTCTTTTAAATCCTGGAAAGATTTCTTATTTTTTTAAATTTTTATATAATATCCCATAGGAAAAAAAAGTATGTAATTTTATCCCCATGAATTATCCTGGTTTTTTTTTTTACTTCAGGAAGAGTAAAGTTCTTTGTTGTACTCTAAAGGATGGGTACCACCTCCCTCCCAAAACAGTAAACATTTAGTCTAATGAAGGTCTGTACAACCTGTGGCCTGCAGGCATGCCAAAAGATTTCAGGCAGCCCACAAAAAATGTAGAGGAAAACTTTTGCAGGTTGTGTAGGCCTGATCTAATGCATTTGCATTATCTTAATGTTTGTACACAAATACTTGTACTGATATGAAATTATGAATGATGGTCTGCTTTTCAGCATGGCTGACCTGTACAACATTTAAATATGTAAAAACTTAATTAGTTCCTTGGCTTATCACAGGTTAACCTTTCTCTATAATTTGGAAAACATGATCTTCATTTCTAGGTCAGAGTAGGTTAATGTAACATCATATGAAGACAAATGGCCAGTAGTCTTTCACCTATACTACCCAGGAAATCTGAAAAATATTGGCCAGGGATAGAGTTGTAGATGCTTGAAATTATCTAGAGAAGATAAATGTATTTTAAAATGGTTCCTAACATATTTAGATGCATTGGTGTGATAATTTGAAATGAGTACTCCCTCCACTGGCACAAATTATACTCCTCTATGCCTTCTTGTACAATTCTTAACTGTATCATAAGATATTGTCATCAGATGTTAAAAGTAGCTTATTGATTGGCATTAGCTATTTTAATTTCTTCAAGACTATTGCCAAATACTTTATTTGAATGAGTACAGATTTATTGATCATTTGAATAAATCACAACTTATAACACTTGATCACATGTGAAATTGTTGTCAGACTTTTCCCTTGTCAGACATTTAGTCACATTCTAATGATGACACATCCGATGATGGTAAATACCAGTGACATTTCAATACTATATATATTTAATTTCTTTTTGTTACAGCTTTTTTCATCACATTTCAGACCCATATTATATGTAGTTAAAATAGCATTTGATAGGAATCTGATTAAAACATTATCATCAATAATCTGCAGCAGTGGAAGGAAACAGTAGCATAGATATCAACATAACATTTGATTTTGGAATGGTTTATATGAGTTGCTCTCCCACTTCTGTTGGGCTTAAACCTAATATTTAAATTCATTCGTATTCCCAGAGTTCCTACTGATTAGGTGTTAGGGGCAAGTGGTCATGTGTGTGCTGCATGGCAGAGAAAGCCAGCAAACAATTAAACATCTATTGAGGATTTTCTTTGAATGAATAATTGAGAATTGGCTAATATATTTAGGGTGAGTCAGAAGGCTTACATGTCATACTTTTAGCATAAGATTTCTGACTCATCCAAAGAAAAATTACTTGTAGGTAAAAAAATTGCATAACCAGTCTTTTAAAAACATACACTGTGTAAATCTTGGTTAGCTACTATTAGTGCCAGACAAATATAATAGCTATAAACAATGCAAGTTATGTCCTTGACTACATAGTTCAGTGTTTTGAACTCTTAAGAGTGTACTTTTGCTTTTTTGATACTAAAATTTTTAGAAAGCCTTAACTTAATCATGGCTCTCTTTCATAGGAGAAAAGTTGGTCTGTTCTTTTGGATTTTTAGATCATGGGTGGAGTGTTTTCCATTCTAAGATTGCATTCCTATCTACTTGGAAACATCCAAGGAGGTAGAATTTGCCTCTTTTGAATCCTATTAATAATATAGTCTAAAATAATTTTTCTCCATAAAACTTCAAAATATTTTTTTTTAAAATCAACATTTCTAACTGAAGATTTAAGTTAGTGAAAAAAGCTCATTGTCACAATGCCACTGATGAAGAAGAGTATTATCCCAATTTTGAATTTTTGGAATGAAAATGAATAGTTTAAACTACCAGGGATTTCACCAAGAGCTAATAATGTTCTCAAGACTAACAAAGCTCTGATCAACCACTCTAAAATTGCAAAGTAAATTTCTAAAATCTAGGTTATTTTGTCACACACTGAAAAAAAAATCTTTGGAATTCCCTTTTTAAAATAAAGAAAGGTGGAATAACAGATAAAGAGGGCCTTTGAAGTTCAGAAGATTGTAGCTGTAAGATTACTAGGCAGGTTGGGCAAGTTACTTAACATCTCAGTGCCCAAGGCAGGACTCTAAAACCAAGTTAAAAGAATATTCACCTGGAGTTAACCAGATTTAACCACATTGATAAAAATCAGTGAAGCAAAACAAATTTTCCCTCAAAATAAACTTAGAAGATTGAAAAGAGCAAACAACCTATTTCCCACCACAGAAAGGGCTATAAATCTGCTTCAAAGGACTATGATAACAGGTATTAATTACTAAGATAACCATAGCCCTGGTTAACTATAAGAACATTTTAATGTTGGCACTTTTACTGAATTCCTCTTACGCCTCTTTGCTTTTTCTTTGTATACCAGTCTTCCCCAACATGTTTTCTAATTTTCATTTCTTCTTCCACTATCTTTCTGTATGAATATGTGTTAGTTTCACCTTTGTATTTATTGTGATTAAATAGAATTTTTCTACCTTATTAGGTGGAAGACTAGTTCCTTTAAAAAAAGTGTTAATTTGCTTTTAAACTTCCATGTGATTTTCACTTTGACTTAGTGGCTTTAAATAAGGAAAAAGAGAAATTTCCCAACCCCTGATATCATCAGTGGAATACTCAATTGGAAGTTGAGTAGAAAACTGGGGTAGTGTATAGTATGAACTAGTGTTGCTGTGTTAAGCACAGACATTCTGGTTCAGGTGGATAATTATGACTTATTACTGAGTCCTTATTGATGTCCACACCACATTAACAAGGACCCAGTCAGCTGGAATGCTAGAAAGACAAGAAGGAAAAATAGATCTATATATCCCAACCTCCTTCACGCAAATTTGTTAGGTAAGGAAAAAGCTTTTGTCCACGTTCTCATACCACAGATTGTGAATAGCTCAGCAATTCTGTATGTTTATACAGTTTCTACGTTATATTTTAGGGATAAAAATGTTTGTCTCTTGCTATATTTCAAATAGATATCAACTAAGTAAAGCAAAAACGCTATATTAGAGGTTAAAATTCAGTAACCATACACTCATAAACCTTCCGGAGGCAGTGTAGTACATCATGGATAGAGAGTCAGCCTTGGACCCAAGACATGGTTTCAAGCCTTGCTGCTGACCTATGGTAGCTTTGTTACCCTCAGCAAATGATTTGCCCTCTCAATGCTGTGGGAAACTTTCTTAAGACTGTAAGTATAATTATAAGAAAAGATATGGACCTAACATTGGTAGAGGAAATTTCCTCATTTGGGAAAACTTCATATCAAGGAAATCCACAAGTCTACTCCTTTTCCCTCTCTTCTAGGAAGAACCAGCCCAGTAAAACATTTTAAAATGTATCTTCAATATTTATTTTTCGGACAATTGCAATTTAGTTTTTATGAACTTTTGTAACCAAGAGTCACAGACTCTGGAGTCCATTATATTTACCTGACATTTAATAGTTCCTACAGAACTGTATTCTCACAGTATTTATAAAATATTTACTCATCTAAGTAAACAAAACCTATTTATCAGCTTCCATTATATTTGAAAGATTAGTAAAGTTGGATATTAATATTTATAGAGCTCTGTCAGAATCAAAAGTTAGATATCTAAAACATGAACCCTGAAAACATCTAGGATGATCTTTAAGGAACAGAGCTCAGCATTTTGAATAATATTAAAGAATTCCATAGTGAAATAGCAAAGCCCTTCAAGAAGACCCTCGGTTTTGTTGTTTTTAAGCCTAAGATCATGTGCTTACCTACTTAAAACCACCAAAGGGAAAACATAACAAGTGAGTCAGTCTGTGGCATTCTGGACAGAGTATTGTTGCTAGAGCCTTGACTTTGCAGTCAGGTTGAAATCCCACCTTCACTCTTGGCAAATTATTTCTCTGAGCTTTCTCATCTGTAAAGTGGGTATAATAGCATCTGTATCTTGGGATTATGAGGATCAAATTTACTTGTGTAAACCTCTTTGCAAACCTTAAAGTGAATTATTATCATGACACATGGGAAGCATGGTCTTAGCATATGAAATTTTTTATTGTGTGCTTCCAGAACATATACTAGAGGAACTTTTAAAAGAAACATTCTTAACATTTGTGCTAGTTTAGAAAGGAAACTTTGTGAGCATCCAGTTTTGGAAATATATTACTATACATTCAATAATGGATATTATTTGCTTTTTAGTCCACTCAGCAGGATAAACTTAAAGTCTGTACAGTAGTTTTGGTTTTGGGGTTGTTGGGTTTTTTCATGTTTTGTTTTTTTTACCTAGAACATATGCTCTTTTTTTGTTGTTGTTTTGTTTGTTTGGTTTTTTTTTTTTGCCTTTTTGGAGGGCAATTGGGGTTAAGTAACTTGCCTGAGGTCACACAGCTAGGTTTTTGTTTGTGTGTGCGTTAAGTGTCTGAGGCCAGATCCGAACTCAGATCCTTCTGACTCCAGGGCCGACACTACTCACTGTGCCACCTAGCCGCCCCGAACATATGCTCTTTGGTCAGGTAAAACATGGCTCAAGACATAAGCACTGGTGGAACAAAGAAATAGGAATATTTGGTAGTGAGCAACAATGTGGAGAAACAGCCCCTCCCCCAGTTCTCCTTATAGTGAGCAGAGTTCCAAATCCCAGTAAAACCCCTTCATTCCTCTCTTCCTCCGGGCTGTTCTCCCTTCTTGCATGTCTTCACTCAGCTTTTCATCCTACTCCTCCTTCCCCACATTTCTTCTATGAGATTACTGAAAATATTACATTTTATTAAATGTAAGGTTTGCCTAGTTCACTAGAGATAATGATCTAAACATTATGCCAGTTTCATTGTGACCTTTCTCCCATAGTCTATAGCTAGTTTCCCCTCCCTCATCTCTTGCTGTAGATCAGTTTTATAGCTTCACACCAAGACTCAAGTCAGAGGACCCTTCTTCCAGCTGTTTGTTCCTTTCTGCATGGAGATAACTCCTTACTCTAGGTACACAAATGATACTGGCTCTGGTTTTTCCACTATTTTTTTTTGTTTTTTTTTTTTTTTTTTTAGCTTTTTTGGAGGGGGAAGGCAGGACAATTGGGGTTAAGTGACTTGCCCAAGGTCATACGGCTGGTAAGTGTTAAGTGTCTGAGGTTGAATTTGAACTCAGGTCCTCCTGACTCCAGGGCCAGAGCTCTTTTTCACTGCTCCACTTAGCCACCCCATGGTGTTTCCACTATCAAGGATATGAAGAACATAATTGCAGAGTATAGATAAGTGATACCTGTTTATGCAGGAGGCGATAGTCAGAAACAAGCAGCTCTACCTAAAACAGGATACATGGATTACCTTAGCTTTAGTGATTTCTAATTTTTTTCTCCTTCATATTTTATGCCAGAATTGACTTTTCTCTGTGAGAATCAATGTGTTCAAAGTTCTTCCCTGTTTTAATAGAATGTGTCTGGGGAAAGAGATCAGGAGCACCAAGAGGTCCATGCTATTTTCTTCAAATACAGTGTCTATACCGTGGGAATGGGGCCAAACAATATGGCCTACAACAGGGGGTCAGGTAGAGGTAAAAGGAATAAGTGGGATTAACAAAGGGATTGTTGAATAAGGAATAGTTCAAGTGAGACAGGATAGTTCATAAGGGTCTCAGATTGGAACTAGCATTGCAAATGGGGATTTTAAACTCTTGCTCCTTCACAAGAAGATGACTAATGTCTTCCTTTAGCCCATGATGTTCCCTAGCAAATCAGTAGGCAGGATCAACTAACACTAACTGCTAAGTGAAAAAATGGGGGGCCATTGGGGTGAGAGGCAGACAGCCTTTTTACACAGGTGCTTGTTTTGGAGGGCTTTTGTGTAATACTGTCATGCTACACTCACAGTTGTCCAGTGGTTATCATTGCTGTAGAAATTATCTCAGATTGATCCTACCAAGCTGGAAAGACTGAATTCAGACCCAGTGATAGGTTTTTATGTCTGTTGTTCAAAATCTGGCTTCATCAGCAAAACTTTGATCACAGTTCAGAATCCTCTTGGAGGAAAGATGAGATAGTGGTCATGGGTCTGCATCTGAAGTAGAGGCCCTAAGCTTGATTTCCAGTTCCACCACCTGTGGCCTTGGGCAAGGT
This sequence comes from Gymnobelideus leadbeateri, assembly GCA_011680675.1. Classification (NCBI taxonomy): domain Eukaryota; kingdom Metazoa; phylum Chordata; class Mammalia; order Diprotodontia; family Petauridae; genus Gymnobelideus; species Gymnobelideus leadbeateri. The sequence goes on along the minus strand of WOXC01001283.1, from coordinate 288,020 downwards.
ATTTAAACTCTAGCCAATAATTTCCTTTGGACCAAAGGATCTCTCTGAAGTCCCTTCCAGCTCTGTCTATAATAAGCTTATGAATCTGTATCAATGGAGGAAGTAGATTAATGGAATCACCAATCTTTTGATCTATTGGAGTAACTGTACCTATAATACAACCAAAAGTGTCATAAGAATAGGTGGAGTACAATTTTAAGTGCCATATTTTCATAGAGGAAGCAGTCTTCAGATGACAAAAGTATATACTAAAAACAAATACAACTACATGTATTGTAATCTTGCTATATATATATGGTTATATTTGCCTGAGTAAGGCAAAAAAGAAATCCTCCCCCTGCCCATCTCTTCCTGGGGCTCCTGATATTCTCAAGGCCTTCTCTTTTAGCCAGTCTTACAGCAATCATTCTGGACTTGGTTATGACTTTGTTTATGCCACATGTTTTATCTTTTTTTTTGCTCCCTACTCTTCGTATCTTAGATTCCCCAGAACATTTTACAAGGTTCTTTTTTTCTTTCAGGTATTCTCTGCCTGGAAAAGCAACAAGATCTCATTATATGTTCCTACTTTTTAATGAAAACACATATGACGTTTAAAAGTTAATCAGTTGCTTGGCCTTCCTGAATTGGGCAATAAGTTTTTGGTCAATATAGGGATCAGAAACCTATCTTTTACCATTAAAGCCTGGATAATAAGTAGTCTATACAAGTCATATAAATAGCTCACAGGAAATGCTTTGAGCAGGTACAAAAAGGAAAATAGTCAATGGATAACTAATTCTGTAAGTACTCAATAAAGAAGTTTTAAAGCATTTATATAATGCCGATGATATGCCAATCACCTTGCTAAGCAATTCACAATTAGTTCATTTGATCCTCACAGCAACTCTGAGAAGTTACTATCCTCATGTTATAGTTGAGGAAACAAACAAGGTTAGGTGATTGACCAAGGTTGCGAAGTAAATCACACAGCTCATAAGTGTGAAAGGCTGGATCTGATCTTAGGTTTTGCTGACCCTCAGGCCCAATCCACCCTCCACTGTGCTGTCTTAGATGTAAAGCATCTTCAGCATCTGAATTCCCTTGCTGTTTTCCCATCTATATGAAAGTGACATAGGGCAAAAAAAGATGGCAAATTTACCAAGCAATCTTGTGAAAACTTGGAAGTAATTAACTTCATGGCAATACCTTAAATCTTGTATTTGGGAAGTGGATATCACTGTGTGGTTTGAATCCTACCGGTATTTGTTTGTGCATAAACATTTGTTCTACATGTGGCTTAAATGTTGGAGAATTTTAGAATACTATTCACCCTTTACCCCTCAGACCTTCCTATTCAGCTAACAGAAATTCAGGTCATTTATCCTCACTCTAGATGTTTTAGCTACACTAAAAGCCTGTAAACTCACAAGGAATCTTGATTTGGAGTCTTCGAGCTTATTTTTTGGATATTTTTGTAATGTTCACTCTAATTCATTTCCTTTGTAATCGTTTTTATTTTATGGAATAAAAACATTATTCTGAGAAGGGGATCCATAGGCTTCACTGGACTGCCAATGGCATCTACAACACACACACACACAAAAAATCAAGATCCCCTGCTGTAGAGGAAGCATAGCTACATAGCACCCACAATCCAAAAGGACATTTTCCAAGCTTTATATTTTGTTCTTGAGTACAGCATAAAATCACTTTCAAGTGACCTTTAATTTGGTATGTATGACAGGAACACAAAGTTTTTTTTGTTTTGTTTTGTTTTTTACAATAAACAGTATTTGACAACAGCTCATTATTTTTTATTTAATCTAGCAAATATCTTAGCAAAATGTCATTGGAGATTGTCGGGTCAGCATAACTTGGGATGGGATTCCTCTCCCATTCCATTGCATTCCATGCTGAATTTCATTCATTATACAAAGAAGGGATTGTAAGAATTCACTACTAGCAAACAGTATGATGTTTCACTAACTTTTTTGGTCAGGGAAATTCTCTTGTTCAAGATATATATTAACCAGCTGAATTTAATTGGATTTTTAAGCAAGCTCCTTAGAAAGCTCACTACAGTGTAGTTCTGTTAAAAGTGCTTTGAGACCCTCTAAACTGCAACACAAATGTGAATTATTTTTCAAGTTTGTCTTTTCCCCAATTTTTCATTACTGTCTCACAGTCCCCTTATAGTTTTTTCATGCTGCTTTCTAATATCTTACACTAGGCTCTATTGAACTGAAGTGCTTATTACAACTCTAATAAGAAGGCCTGACAAAGTTTGGAATAACAATAATTTAGAATTTCCCTGTGCATAAATTAGGCAGACCAATCAATATCAATGAGTAAACATTTATCAAGTGCCTACTACTATGGTAAGCTCTGGGGATACAAAAAAAGGCAAAAGTTAGACCCTGCCCTCAAGGAGCTCACAATCTAATGCAGGTAAGTGGGCAGGTGATTGGTTCAGATTCAGTAACTGCTGTAATAGTTACATTTTATGGTAATAATAGTTCATCTAAAGATGAGCTGAAAACTATCTTATCTCATTTTTTAAAATAGGGATAATTTGAGATATTAGCATCTAGTCATGATTTTGCCAATACCAGGTACTCTGCCTTCGCTTCCTCTTACTCTTTCACACTTGTTCTTTAAGAATCAGAATCATTTGGGACGGCTAGGTGGCGCAGTGAGTAGAGCGTCAGCCCTGGAGTCAAAAGGACCTGAGTTTGGATACGACCTCAGACACTTAAAGCACACACACACAAAAATAAACCTAGCCGTGTGACCTTGGGCAAGTTACATAACCCCAACTGCCCTCCAAAAAGCAAAAAAAAAAAAAAAAGAATCAGAATCATTTCTTGTATTTGTATTTCCCAGTGCCTAGCATATACAGGCACTTAATAGGTGCTTTGTGATTCATTCCTTCCCCATATGTACATTTTCTTTTATGTGTATGTTATCATTTTAGCTATTCTCACATATTTCTTCTTTCTCTCTTGCACTATGTATTGGTACTTGTGGGTAAATGAATGTGCTTAAATATGTAGGGGAGTTTGAATGTGGATACAAAAATGTAGGTATATGATTAGAGAGGTAGGTGAATATGAATGGAGAGGCTGGGCAGATACAGTAGTGAAAATGTTTTTCTTTTGTCAAATGTGGCATCTATACTTGCTGGTACACTAGTGAATGTGGCATTTGCAGCCTTCATAATTTACAGAGAATTGTTGCAACCCAGTAGGACTGAAGTACCAGTGATAGTCCCAAGCCCTCTTCTACCTAGTTTTGCTCACAGTTGTCTTGTGTAATGGTGTTAACTTGAGAAGGCATTGTCTAGTTCAGTGGTATCCAAAGTGGGAGCTTGATCCACAGGGAGCATGTGACCAGCCAATCAGAGGGTGGCAAGATGGGTTGTATTTCATTCTACCCTTATGCACCCCCAGTGACCTATCCCTTTCAGTATTTGCCTGTCCCACTCACCATCACTGATGACTTCCTAGGACCCACCCCAGGTATGGGCTTCTCAGGGAGGTTTTACACTGATCTAGGCACCTGCAATAGCTATGCAGACAAATTCCCCATGCTATCCTCCACCATAGTCTTACCATTCAGTTACCAAATCTTGCCATTCATTCCTCCATCACATCTCTTGCAGTCAACCCCTTCTCATTACTCACAATGCAGCCCCCTAAATTGAGACCCTCATCACCTCTCACCTCAATTATGGCAATATTCTCCTAACTGCATTCCTTGTCTCAAGTCTCTCCTCTCCAGGCCATCTTCTACACATTTGCCAATTACTTTCCTGAAGCATAGGTTGGACTGTGTTACTCTCCTACTCAGTACACCCCAGTGGCTTTAACTCTAGGATCAGAGTATTTGCCTTTATCTCATCCTTTTTTAATTTCTATTTTTGTACAAGCTTCATAATGTACAATATGGCACATGATACATGAACCCAATTTATAAATGAGTAAATATACACATTAGGGGAGCAGAATAAAAAAGTTGGGTGACCATTTGTCTAGTGTAACAAAGGGCCAAAAACTCAAGTGTTTTGAATAAAAAGTACTATACAAATATAAAGGGTTATTATCATTATTAAAAAGCCCTGAGGTTTCTGTAATTTATGAATCATTTCAGATAAACTTGTAACAGCAGTTACCATAGGAAAGCAGACCTGGGGGTAAGGCATTGTGAGAAGATTGGCTAGAATTAGAGCTAAAGCCTGGCAGGTCTCAGTTTCTACTTTGTCCAGCTTCCTACCTTGGCACCTCCAGATCCACCCACAGGCAGGCCATGGAAGCACATTTTCATTCCTTGACCCCTCACTTCATCTGATGAAGTGAGAGACGCCAAAGACTAACGAGGCCATCCTAGAAGGCTTGAGGGTGAGAGCAGTCTGGTGTAGTTGAAATCTCCGGGGTCCTAATTACTGTCTGTCCTTGAGCAGATGACTGTGCCTCTCTGAGCCTAAATTAATCTGTAACATGAAGGAGTTAGATCAGACAACCCCATTCCATCTTTAATATTTGTGACTACGGCATATTTCTAAACCAAGACCCACTTTAGGTACCAAAATGTTCCAGCGCCAAAAAGTACACTCCAGCTATGAGTGCTAAAAAGGGTATACTCCCTACATTAAAAACTAAGCAGAGATCATTTTCAGAAAATTAGAGAGAACTGAAAACTTTATTCAAAAAATTTAGAAACTTTAAACTAAATTTCCTCACTTAGTAGTATCTTTAAAAGTTCTACCTAAATGTAGGTAGTTCATTAGATTACAAGAGTAATGAGATAAGAGGTTTAAAATGTAGCATCAGTACAATGGCTACCATGTTTTTTGTTCCATTAAGGAGAAGCACTTTACAACTAAAGTTGGGGGGCGGGTAGGGGACCGTGCTTTTTAAAATCAAAATAGAATGTAAGAGCCCAGAGAGGCCTTACAGCTGATCAAGACTACTGATGAAAAAATAGATCACTGTCTCAGCTTGAGTTGGAAGCCCAGATTAAAAGGATGTCTAAATCCAACCAAAGGAAAATTGCACTAGCTAAAAGCAGAGACAGACTGAGACTAAGACCCAAATATTCAGGCTCCCAAACTCAGTCAGTAAATGACATTGACAGAAGCAGCAGCGTGGTGTAATGAAATTGGACTTGGAATAGGAAGATGATGGGAGGGGAATAAGCATTTATGTGCCACCTGCTACTAAGTATTTTATAACTGTTATCTCATTTAAACCCTCACAACCCCTCTGGGAGGCTGCTGCTGTGATCTCCCTTTTACCTTGATTAGGATAAACTGAAGTTAAGTGATTTGGCCAGGGTTCCAAAGTTAAGACTTGAGGATAGATTTGAACTTAGATCTTTGACTTCAAGCCCAGCACTCTATGCACTGGGCCACCCAGCTTGCCCCTCAAGGAATGTTCCACCTCTTCAGCTGATTATAGCCATGTGGTCTTGGCCTACTGATAGAAAGCAACAGTTTACCTGTAAGATAAGCGCTCATCACAAATCTACAATCTCAAAGTTGAAAGAGATCTCAGGCTATCTATCTAGTTCAATTATATCCAATGAAGAATTTCCTCTTACAACATATCTGGCAAGTGGTTCTCCTGCCCCTGCCCCTGCTTGGAAATCTTCAGTGAAAGAGAATACAGTTCTTCCCAAGGCAGCCCCCTCTACTTTAGGACAGCACTCATTAGGAGGGAGTTTTTTTTTTTCTTCCAAGCTGACCTTGCCTCCAGTGTCTCTCCCCATCCATCCAGCCTCTCCTGCTGACCCCACCTCTGCCTACTGGAGTATGGTTTTCTTTTGTTCAAGGCTCAATTCAGGGATCCTGAAAGGTGAAAGAAACCAATCCTTACCCCACCCCCACACCCCCTGCTAATCTTCCTTAATTTCTTATAGTACTTTGGATCTCTCTACTTTTTTTTCTATTTTATATTATGATTGTGTACATTAAAAAAAATAAATTTATCTTCCCTCCTATTAGATCCCTTCCCTAAGGAGGATCATCATTGTATCCCAAGCTCCTGGTCCAATGGCACTTGGGTAAGGATTTGGGTTTTGTTTTTTCAGTATTTATGGAACCAAATTTGAAATACCAACACCAAATACCACTTTCACTATATAGTTCTTCTGTTAAAAAATATAATGATTGGGGCGGCTAGGTGGCGCAGTGAATAGAGCGCCGGCCCTGGAATCAGAAGGACCTGAGTTCGGAGCCGGCCTCCGACACTTAATCCACACAAACAAAAACCTACCCGTGTAACCTTGGGCAAGTTACTTAACCCCCAATTGCCCTAAAGGGGCGGCTAGGTGGCGCAGTGAGTAAGAGCGCCGGCCTCGGAGTTTGGATGACCCGAGATCAGATCTGGCCTCAGAAAATGAGCACCCACACATAAATAATGACTAGCCGTGTAACCTTGAGCAAGTTACTTAACCCCAATTGCTTTAAAAAAAAAAATAATGATTGGGGTGGCTAGGTGGCGCAGTGAGTAGAGCATCGGCCCTGGAGTCAGAAGGACCTGAGTTCGGATCCGGCCTCAGATACTTAAGGCACACACAAATTAAAAAAAAACAAAACCTAGCCATGTGGCCTTGGGCAAGTTACTTAACCCCAATTGTCCTCCAAAAAAGAAAAAAAAACAAACAAACAAACAAAAAAAACATAATGATTTCCTATTACCAGCTTTCAAAATTTTCTGTTATCTGGCCCCATCCTACCAATTCAATTGCATTTACTCTCTTCTATGTATTCTATTCTCTACTCAGATTCCCCTGTATGGTTCTCTACATACACCATTCAGTTCAACATTTTTTGAGAACCTAATTCTACCTCTAATACTGACTAGCCACATGACCCGAGAAAAATCACGACCTCACTCAGCCTCTTTCTTTATCTGCAAAATGGGGATAATAATAGGTTATTATTATTATTACAAAATAGTTGTATCAAATGAGATAATATATAAAGTGCTTTGCAAACAAAGTACAATATAAATGTTAGCCATTATTATTACTAAGCATAGGGAATCCAAAAATAGATATAACCTAGATCCTGCCCTCAAGGGACTTACAGTCCAGTAGGGGAGAAATTACTTGTATGCAAATAACTTGGGAAAGTGTGGTAAGTACACCGGAGAAGTCCTGGAAATGCACTAAGTGAAATTTGAAGGGAAGAGAAACCACTTTCATTCCAGGGTATATTGGTAATAGAGGTTTCATAGGAGAGGCAGTATTACTCTTTAGGATGGGAAAGAGAGTCTTCAACGGATGTAGAAAATGGGGGGAAATCCATTCCAGGAATGGTGAATAGTTCAGTTTGACTGGGATTTAGAGTATGTGAAAGGAGGAGTCTACAAAGTTAAACCGGAAGCCAATAATAGATAATTGTAGCCAATGAGAACGTATGGAAGATTCCCGAGCAGAAGTAATGTGATCATTACGTGGAAAGATTACATAAAGAATAATGTTGGAGAAGAAATAGCCTGGAGGAAATAGTCCTAGAGTGATTTAAGGTTTTAAAGCATTTAAAGTTTAGATGCAAGTAGGTGATTCAGAGGATATAGTGCCCAACCTGCAGTCTGGATAGACTTTAGTTCAATCTAGTCTGTGTGACCTTGGACAAATCACTTAACTTTTCTAGGCCCTTAGTTTCAGAAACTCTTTTGTAAAATAGGAATAATAATAGCACCTACCTCCTAGGGCGGTTGTGAAGCTCAAATAAGAAAATATTTGTCAAGCACTTTAGTGTTTTGGTTTTGTTTGTTTGTTTTTTTTCCTACTGTAGGCAAATTACAATAGTTGTGGCAAGAAAAGATACTGGAACTATGGTCACTGCTTCTCTTTAGGGAAATGTGCTCCCTCATCCCATTCAATTAGAGAAATCCAACCCATCTTTAGGGCCTGATTAAGTCCAGCCATCTCCCAAAAGCCTTTCTAGACCAACTTAACTGGCCCCTGTAGGTCTCTTCCTTCTTTTATCTTTTATTTATACATAGATTTCATGCCAAAAAGTTGCTATAATTGTTTCATATTCATCCATTTGGCATCCCTAATTAGACTGTAAGGTTCTTGAAGGCAAGGACTATGTCATCCATTTCCTTTGTATAACTCAAAATACCAAGCTTGTACAATTGTGGGCACTTGGAAATTATGGCAGGATGACACTGACCAAGATGGAAAGTAAGTACTGGAGAGGATTTTGTTAGGCACAGTCCCCTCTAAAAAGGCAGAACTTTTTCTAATTAACTGGTGGAAATATTTCCACTCAAAAATATTGTGTAAATACTAAATATGCCAGTGTTTACTATAAGTTTAAAACTTTCTATGGTTGTTCCTTGGAGGTCTATAAATATTGAGAAGTCATTTTTATGTAACAGGCACATCGACAAATCAGAAATGCAGTAATGAGTCATAAGCAAAGTGTGCTTGGGGGAGAAAAGGAAAGCTGGATGCTAGTGTACATTTTGTTAAATATTCTAAAGTGAATCCATTTGTTTGGGTTGTCATTTAGTCCTAGGTTATCCCTAATCTTTGCTATATTCGATATGGCCCATCTCTGGGAATCTACTGAGGCAACATGGAGGTATATTCAACAGAAAGCTGAACTTGGAGTCAGATTCAGCTTCAAATAATGATTCAGATACTTGTTTATCAGGTTTGATCCTGGGCAGGTGACTTAACTTCTGTCAGCCTCAGTTTCCTTATCTATTAAGAGAAGAACGTAATAACACAGTCCTTGGAAAGCTGTTCTGAGGATCAAACGAGATAATGTATTTAAAGCCTTTTGCAAACCGTAAATCACTATATGAGTAAGCTATTGTTATTGTTTGAATGTAGACACACCTCTCCTAGACAAGTAAGATGAGTCATGTTTAAGAGCACAGGATCACTTCAGTAAGGCATGGCTAGGGAGGGTCCAGGACTGGGAGAAAGCCAAATAGGTATCAAGATCATGACCCACAGGAGATTGTTAACATTCCATCTGTGCTAGATGCCAACAATAAGCTAAGAAGCCAAGAGACTCACTAAGGAGGTAGTAATTATCTATGATTGGGATCAACCTGAAAGTGAGAAATAAGACATCAGCAAGGTGAAAGGTAATAACCAAGCCTTAGATCCAGATATAGAGGCCTCAGATAAGGTTCATAGAAATCAATGAAGTAGGAAAAACACTGAATTTAACATCAGAGGAATCTAGGTTTCCAGTCTTACCTCTGGTTAGTGAAACTGTGTGACTTTGGGCAAGTCACTTAACCTCCACTGACATCAGTCAATGATATGGTCACAAAAGTGAACCTGAACCTAGGACAGGCTAATTTGCTTTTATCTCTTTTCTACTTTATATATGACATGGGTTTACCTTCACCCAAAGATAAGCATAGGAGGTAATTTCAGCTAGGGCAACTGTGGCTGTAAAGTGTTCTATGATTCTGGTTAAAACCTAATTTAGGGAACTGACATTATTACCTTATTACATTATAACCTTACCTAAGGTCACTAAAAACCATAATATCAAGAGTGTGAATGAAACAGACAAAACCGTCCATTAGAAGGTACCTGAAATAATTTTTACTTTAAAAAAAGAGGGGAGGGGAGTTGTTTCTTTGAAACGTCAGCTGAACTAGTTCACACTGGACAGGGAATGGTTTATTTAGTGTAAGTCAGAGATGATTGCCCTAATAGTTTTAAGTGGAGCTTTGCCATGGTCTTTCAGTCCATCTGTAGAAATCCAGTATTGAGTAATAGGCAGTGTGCATGCAGGAGAAAAGGAAAGCTACACTCCAGTGCACATTTTGTTAAACACTCCAAAGTACATCAGCTTGTTTTGAGTTGTCAGGGCTGATTTAATCCTAGGTTATCCCTATTCTTTGCTGTATGTAATATGGCCCATCACTGGGAACCTACTGAGATAGTATGGTAGTGGAATCAACAGAGAGCTGAACTTGGAATCAGATCTACCTTCAAATGATTTGTAGGTGGGTACCTGTCTGTAAGCAGGTAGATGTTCTTGTATATATATGTTGTTAGAAAAAGGTAGTTTATATTCACCAGTGATCACTACACTAGTTGTTTAGCACTTTAAAAAAATCTATTAACATTAACAGAACAGAGACTGCTTTTGGTTACTTAAGGAAATAAAGGAATCTGTCTGCATGTTTGCTTAGACCCTATCTACATTGTATAGAATACTGTGCTCAGTACTAGAGGATAAATAAGCAATGTTTGGATAAGACTGGTCTCTGTCCTCTGGGAGTTCACAGTCTAATAAAAAAGGAGTTTCTGATCATCCAAGCTTCCATAATAAATACTTTTTATAACTTCTATTATGGAGAGCATAAGTGGTTGCCTGCATTTGAGGGTGCTCAGGGAAGAGCCCTCTATCCAAAATAATCTTCTCCTTCAGTCTTCTGGGGACCGGAAAACTCTACCAATAAAGAAGTATCATCTCTTTGTAAATATTGACCTCTGCAAATCTCTTCTAAAATTTAATTAACCCTCAGAGAAGTAAAGTGTCAAGTTACTAACACTTTAGTGTGAATTCATTTGTTAGGTCTGCTTTCCTGCTAACAGAAAAGACTCAGGGGAGTACAAGATCACTGCGAATTGAAGGCATGATCAAATTGGGGGAAATGGGCCAGAAACAAATGTCTAATTCATAATTTTTTCCATAGGCCAAATCCTGGGCCCTAGAGTGATTTAAGGTGTAAAGCATTTAAAGATTAAAGGCAGCTAGGTGGTTCAGTGGATAGAGTGCCCAACCTGCAGCTTCAATAGACCTTAGTTCAAACCCAGCCTGTGTGACCCTGGACAAATCATTTAACTTTTCTAGGCCCTCAGTTTCAGAAACTCTTCTATAAAATGGGGATAATAATAGCACCTGCCTCCTAGGGCTGTTGTGAACATCACATTTATCAAGCACTTCACTGTCTTTTCTCCCCACTGCAGGCAAAATAAAAATGGTTCGTTAGCTTTTTTTCAAAAAAAAATTTTTTTTGGAGGGGGGGAGGCAGGGCAATTGGGATTAAGTGACTTGCCCAAGGTCACACAGCTAGTAGGGTATGTCAAGTGTTTGAGGTCAAACTTGAACCCAGGTCATCCTGACTCTAGGGCTGGTGCTCTATTCAATACACCACCTAGCTGCTCCATTAGCTTTTTTTTTTTTTTTTTTTTTTTGCTTTTTGGAGGGCAATTGGGGTTAAGTAACTTGCCCAAGGCCACATGGCTAGGTTTTTATTTTTGTGTGCATTAAGTGTCTGAGGCCGGATCCAAACTCAGGTCCTTCTGACTCCAGGGCCGAGGCTCTACTCACTGTGCCACCTAGCCACCCCTCCATTAGCTTTTAAAAAGACACTGGAAATCTCTGGTTTTCTTTCCCTAAGCTGGCCATCTAATTGTTCTTCAATGCTCCTTTTATTCTAAGTATCTGACAAAGAAAATACAAGGCACTAGAATACAATAGAGTGATTCTCTGACCTCTGCTCTGATAGCTGATTGGGTATTAGGGATTCATATTCTGAATGACAACATACATACATACATACATACGTATATATATATGTGTGTGTGCATACACATACAACTTGAAGGTTTCTGTCTTGTCAATATTCCCTTACAGTCTGGGTTCAAGCCACCACCACTCCACCAAAACTACTCAAAGGTCATGGGTGACCTCTTCATTACTAAACGCAATGTCCTCTTCTGACCTTTCTACAATATTCATTATTTTAGGCCACCGTCTCCTATTAAATACTTTTTTCTTTCCCTCCCCTTTTATCCTGGTTCTCTTCCCACCTGTCTAATTGCTTCTTCCCAAGTTTATAATTTTTCTCATCCTCTGATTGTCTGTGCCCTTGTCTACCCAGCAAAGACCTGTCCTAGGTCCTCTTCTCTCCAGATTCTCCTTTGGCACTCTTCTCACTTGGGAAGCCTATTCCCATGTTTGGAATGTGCTTTTCTTCATGTCTTGTCTTAACCCTCTTCTTTCAAGGCTTCACTAAGATGCTGCCACCTCTTCCAAAAAGTTTTCCTTAGCATTATATCTGCCCTGACAACCCAACACAAACCAATCTACTTTGGAGCATTTAAGCAAAATCCTACTCGATCCAGCTCTCTCCCTTCCTCCCCAAGCTAACTTTGCCCATGACTCATTGCTTAATTCTCCATCTTGCAGGCTAGACTTTCATCTAATACATCCCCTTCTCTATACTTATAGAACCTAAGGAAAAAGAAGGGATCATAGAGGTCATGCAGTCTTAACTCCCTCATTTTAAAATGAGAAAATGGACTCAGAAAGATGGCCTAACCTGCCCAGTGTTCTCTCCTTTTAAAATTTTTTTCTGGAGCACTTTATCTGGATTTCTCCCTCCATCTTTTATGCCTGGTCTTGTATTATGCTTATTTGTGTACAATACACCTCTGAGTAGATTGTAAGCACTTTGAGGACAGGGACTGTGTCATTTTTTCCCCTATCTCTCTGTATTTAGTACCTCATTCAGTTTGTGCACAGAAAGTACTTGTTTGTTGAGCTGAATTGAGTAGCACTGACTTTTTGAGGGGGGTGCTATGGATACCCAAAGCTAAACATTACCTTGTGTTTGTGTGTTTGTCCCTCATCCTTCTGACTGCTATGAGTCTGGCTTCCCTGAGGGTGGGCCATAAGGGCTGGTCCAATTGACTCCATTACTTTCCAGTATGCTCAAGTCCTCTCTGAGGTGTCCCTAAACTCATCCCTGATCAACACTGTAACTAACTTGCCTTCTCCCATCCTTTTTTGGCTTCATGCTTCTGGACTTGACTTCATCCACAAGTACACTTGACTACCCTGGGCTGCCTAAATTTGTTTCAGAACATTTAGGTTCCTCCAGGTCCAGACCTGCCCTTCTCAGATCCAGATCAAACCAATGCAGAGGTAGGAGGGCAGAGGCTTTATCTGTTTAGACATGTGCCCTAGCATGCTGCAGTGATTGCTCGTATCTCATTTGCTCTTATGGTAGGCCCTTTATTCCTCCAGCCTTCCAATTTCAGGATACAACTGTGCCAAACTCACCTGAGAACTCTGGAACCTAAAAGAGAAACGTGATCAAAATCTGCACATCTTAAATACTAAGTTGACTCACTGGTTCTGGGGCAGAGATGATGGGAGTCTATGGATTGTGGTCACAACAAAGATCACTATGTTAGTTTAGTGGGTATCAAAAGAACACAGGGGAAGGGGAGGAAAATATAGGGAAGGAAACTGGGAAATATAGTTGATGTAAAAACAAGATATCAACAAAAATACATGTTTTTAAAACAGACACTATTTACTTTAGAATTCCACTCAGAGACAGTAAGTAGTAGACCCTGACCAAGTATTACCTGTTTCTGGCTCTCAGGATTTGAGAGGTGACCCCCAAAAGAAAACCTTATAAGAAAGAAGTATTAGCAAAAAACAAAACAAACAGGAGAGGATGAGGTTGTTGTATTGGAAAGACACGTAGATAGATGATTTCTTTAAAAAGCAGGCTGTTTATAGGAAATTTGTTATAATAGAACACTCAACTTGGACAGCAGGTTTAGGTTCAGATCCCAACTTTGTGTCTGACTAGCTACGTGGCCTTAGAAAGGCACTTTAATCACCCTGATCATCAGTTTCCTCATTTGTCAAATGAACAAAATCATTCTTACCTCATAGGGATGTCATGAAGAAAGGGCCCCATAAGACTTAAAGCGATATGGAACTGAAATAATGCTGCCATTTTGGTTAACTTTTTAGAAGCCACTCAACTCTTTGTTTTGAAGCACTGATACAACTCACATTTTTTCTGGCTACGGCATGAAACTTAATGATGATTCAGTTATTTCATTGCCAAAACTAACTGGGGCAAATGTTTGCAAAATCACTAAGGCAAATTTTCTCTGACTCAACAAGTGAAATCTGAATAGTTGGAGAATGTTTTTGTCATGATATGTTATCCTGTATCACCATTTAAGTTTTTTTATTTACCTAAGATAAATGGATACTTTCAAATATTATGGATATTTGCTTCAACCACACCACACCTAAGTTCTTTCAATGAAAATGTGTTTTTAAAAATATTTTAAACTTTTAATTGTAACAGCTAGCTTTTGTATAGAACTTTAAGATTTGCAAAACACTTTACAGATAGCTCATTTTCTCTTCTCGACAACCCTGAGAGGTATATGCTATTATCACTCCCATTTTATAGATGGAAATATGGAGAGAGACAGAGGTTAAATGACTTGCTTGAGATCATAAGCTGAATTTTATTTCAAGTTTTCCTGACTCCATGTCCAGCCTTCTATCCACTGCACCACTGAGCGGTCAATAAATTATAAATAGGAAATGCATTCTTTAAAAAAAAAAAATTAGATAGACTCTCAGCCTAAAACAAGCGACTGAAAATACTAGGTTCAGCACTCAGCCAGCTGTTTTCACCCTTTTCTTGATTATTCATAAAATGAGGAAGAGTGAAAAAAAAAGGATGACCTATTCAATTAGTCATCTCCATTTAAAGCAAATAAATCTATACACAGCTGCAGAATAATTCTTGTTTCTGAAAGCCTATTTTCACTTCAGTCATCTCTTAAAAATTCAAGTTTCTAAATGACTGACAATGATTTGCATTGGTGTGACTTTCTTTAAAACATCATCTGTAAACATGTATTTCTCAAATTACTCTTCATCTTGAAATGTGCTATGAGCAGTTTGTAAGGTCACTTCCAACTCTATGACATTATAATTTCAGTATTACAGTATGTCCATTTCCTTGATTACTTCCTTCTATCCATTGGGTTGACCCTGATCCTCCATATTAACAATATTTTAAAATTTCTTCTTATTATCATATTTAAGTTGTGGTTGTTTTATAGGATCATAGATTTATTGCTTGGATGTCACTTAGCCAAGCCACCTCATGTTGGAAATGAGGAAACTGAAGCTCACAGAAGAGAAAGACAAAAAAACCTTTGTCTAAGGTCCCACTGGTAGCAAGTGGCAGATTCAGGATTTGAACTTGGGTCCATACAGAGAGATTTCCCTTGTACCACAGCAGAGAAAGGTTACTCGTGTGCATCTTTTTCTTCTCTGCTAGACTGTAAGTTATTTATCTTGTATCTCCATTGTGCAGTTTGGTGCTCAGAGAGACAGTGCTTTATCCTAATGGAGAATGTGCTGAACTTGGAGTTAGAAGAGAACGAGTTTCAGATTTTTTCACTGACAATAACTAACATGGAAATGGTCAGATCACATAGGATCGTAAAATCTAGACGATCCATCTATTCTACCATCACTACCCTTCCAACCTTCTTCTTCCTGTGAGAAAGCTGAGAGTCTGAAACATTAAAAAGGTTGGCCAGGATCATACAAGAAGTGAGTATCAATGTTGTATCTCCAAGCCAAGTCCTCTAACAGCAAATCCAGCTCACTTTCCACTCCATTGTATCACACTGCCTCTTCCCAGAGCATCAATTTCCTCATCTGTAGAATGGGTATAATTATACCCATGTACTTAATCTCATAGGATTGTTATAAGAATCAAATGAAATGACGTATGTAAAGCATTTTGCAGACCTTAAAGCACTATCTCAATGACACCAATTACTATTGTTCCGTTACTATAATAGATGCTTAATAAAATGGCTGGATTTTTGCTGTAGAATGAATGATTCCTACTTTCCTCCACATTGTGCTCCAGGATTTGGATGACAGTCTAGTGGGATGAATTCATAGAGGGATGAACAATCAAATCAATCATCCCTAAAGAATGTTGAGCTATTCCTTGCTGTTTGATCCTCAAGACCCTTCACTAGCTCCCTCTTGTCCCTCAGGTCCAGTTCAGATCCTTTTGCCTGGCCTTTAAGGCAATCTAATGCTACCCCACCTTTCCACTCTTACCTCATGTTTTTCCAGGTACACTGTGCTCCAGCCAAATAAGAATATTTGTTTCCCCATACGTATCATGCCCCTTCTTGCCCCCATGCTTTCGCTCGTGCTAGAATGCAGTGTTCTCTCTTTGTTTGATTCCTCCTCATCCTTTGGCCTCCAAATGAAATGCCACCTCCAGAAAGCTCTCTTTTGTAGCTCCCCCTCCCCAACTGAGTATGACTTTTCCTTTCTCAGACCAAACACAGCCCTTCATTTGATGTAACACCCTTAATTATTTTGTACTATCATTGTGCCACAGTAGCGTGTGTGTGTATGTGTGTGTGATATACCTCAATAGATTGTAAGCTCTATGGGGGTAAGAACTGTGTCTTATCTAAATTTCTGTATCTGACCAAGCTTTCACACCCAATTATGCAGCAGAAGTCATGGAAAGAATCCCTGCACATGGAGTCAGGAAACCTGAGTCTATATCCTAGTTCTACTGTTTACTAGCTGTGTGACCTTGTGCTAGTCACTTAACTTCTCTGTGGTCTCCGTTTCATCATCTGTTGAAGATAACGACACACTTGCAATACCTATCTCACAGGGTTGTTGTGAGCAAAGTCCTTTGTTAACCTTTAGTCCTCTTTAAGTATGAGTTATTGTCATTGTTGTTGTTAAGAAGTATTTAATAAAGGTTTGTTGAATTGTTGCACTGAACTGATTAATGGAACAACATGAGAATCAGCTAGAGAACCAGTCGAATTAAGGAAGAGGTACCTCTCACTTTTGGTAGTGCCCCTAAGCAACTTTGAAATTGTTCATTTCCAGAATGGCTCCTGACCTTCATGGGTGGAAGGAGTTTCTAAAAAGGGATTTCCCAATACTAATGAAATCTCAAATCAGGATCCAGATGAAGCAATGTCAGTCTGGAAGGGCATGGCTAGTCACATCCCTCAAGGTTCTATCCTTGGCCCTATTCTATTTAATATCTTTTTTTTCTTTTACTCCCATGAAGACTATGAAGAAATCTATGTAAGATTTCTGTAGGTTGGAACAATGGGCCAAAATGCACAAGATAAATCCAATTGGCCTCCTTGCCCTTGTCATTCATCTTTCATACAACTACCAAAATAATCTTCCTTTTTACACTTAAAAAAAAAACTAATGTAATTTCAGACTGGAAAAAATCTCAGGCTGGTAATAGAAGCATACTGTCCAGATCAAAGGAAGTAATAGTCCCACTACACCTTGACCTGGATGATTATATCTGTTTCTTAAATGCCATATCCTATTAGAAGGGCCCTGACAAAATAGAAAACATCCAAGGAAAAGTGACCAGGATGGTGAGTAGTTTGGAAAACATATCATAGGGATTTATGTTGTGCAGAGCCACCAACGACCTTAGAATTCATCTAGCAACCTCTCATTTCACAGAGACCCAGAAACCTAGAAACTGAGGCCCAGAGAGAGGAAGTCACTCACCTAGGCCATGCATGTAGTGAATAAGTAGCCAAGCCAACATTCAACCCCAGGCCTTCTGACTCCAGATCCAAAGCCTTTCCTCTACACACATCTCCTTGATTTAATGGGAGCATAACAGTTAATAGCTTTCTTCATACATTCAAAAAACTATTAGGGGAAGAGGGAATAGATTTATAATGTGAGGTTCCAGAGGGCCAAATCAGGATCAAAAAATGGAAATTTAGGGAGAAAGATTTTAGTTCAACGTAATGAATTCAAGTCAGTTGGCATTATAAAGAGATTATTCTGTGCCAAGCACTGTGCTAAGTGGGGGGATAAAAAGAGGGGAGAAAAACAGTCCCTACTCTCAAGGAGATCACAGTCTCATGGGGGAGACAACATGCAAACAACTATATACAAATAAGGTCTATATGGGATAAATTAGGAGGTAGTTTCAGAGGGAAGTCACTAAGAAAGACTGGGAAAGACTTCTTGCAGAAAGTGAGAACTTAGCTGAGAATTCAGGGAAGTCAGGAGTCAGAGATGAGGAACAGTGTTCCAGGCAAGGGATAACAGCCTGTGAAAATGCTGAGTCTGGAGATGCAATGCTATATGCAAATATCAGCAAGGAGGTGATTGCCACTAGACTGCAGAGTATATGAAGAGGAGTAAGGTATAAGCAGACTGGACATTTAGGAAGGAGGAGGTCATTAAGGGCTTAGAAGGTCAAACAGAATTTTATATTTATTATTTAATAAATAATGGAGTTAAAAGGGAACCACAGAAGTTTACTGAATAGGAGATAATATGGTGAAACTTGTGCTTTAGAAAGATCAATTTGTCAGCTGAATGGAGAATGAAATGCAGTATGTACAGTGACCATACTCTGGTAAAACATTTCAACAGGCTAAGTTGGGTTGAGGGTAACTGATAGGTCTCAGACCTGTTGGTGAGTTAGATAGATGTCTACCCCAAGTATGTGAAAATTTCCCCTGGGAGGATGAGAACAATTTGTTCCTAAAACCATGATTGCAGCTGTTGTTAGACCCTGAAATGCCAAGGTCATCCACTGCGTCCCAGGCCATCACCAGTCATCCTGCCTTTTGTCTTGCCACTGAACTTCAATGAGTCAGGAAGAGAGAGTGAGGCCGCCAACTTTGTACAACTCTGCCTCATGCCCCATGATGTAACTGGTCCTCTTTGAAAATAAAGGACAAAATGACAACACCACCTAGGATGGTAGTTGTGAATAGAGCACTGGATGGGGAGTCAGGATGGTCTGGGTTTGAATCTTGCCTCTGATGTTTATTTATTAAGCTGTATCACCATGAACAAATCACTAAACTTCCCTGAGCTCAATTTGCCTTATCCTTAAAGAAGGGATAACATGGTCCCTATCTTGCAGGACTGGGAAACTCAAATGAAATAATTTGCAAATCTTATTGTACTATATACAACTGTATACAGGGCACTTTAAGTGTTCAAATAGTAATTGGGCAACCATCTATGAGAGATTTTGTATGTGGAATTCCTGAATTGAATGGAAGATTCTGGATTTACATGCCCTTGAAGGTCCAAGGTCCCTTTCAATTCTAAAATTCTTTAGTTCTATAAAAAAGAATTGAACATAGCATATGTGGCTTGTTGTGATCTCAGAATAATTTTTACTTATTCCAAAAGTATACGTAGACATTTTAAAGTCATTTTCGTAAAAAAAATTAATATGATTTATTTAAATCTGCAGTATTTAAACATCTTTAAAAACTTTTTTTAAATCATTGCTCTTATGACTTCCCTTTTTGGAAATTTGAATTGTTAGATTACCAAATAGAGACCTATTGTCAGTCTGTTTATATTAGTTATCAACTAATACAAATTATTACAGGCTGTTTATTTGAGTCATATTTATAGTCATATTCATTTCTGGGGTAGTTAAGTAACTTGCCAATCAGAGAAGAAGTGTGATATTTCATTTACCAAGAACCATTATTTATAAACATTTTACTACTGGAGATGATTTTTTTATTCTTGAAAAAGAGTTCCTACATATGTTATCTGGGGAAGTCCTTAACATTTTGAATTTTGGGAAATAATAGGCAAAGCTGTCCACCATCCTGTGCCACTTAGTCACAGGGAAAAGACCAATTCCCATTCCCAGTCTCCACAGCTCTAAAGAGCTTTCTATTGACTCTTGTCCTCTTCCAGAAGGCACTGCCCAAGGTTATATCATAGGACTATAAATCTAGAGTTGGAAGGGACCCAGAAGCCATTCAGTTTTATACTCACCCCCATTTTAAAGAAGAGGAAACTCAGGCCCAAGGAAATTAAATGGCTTCTCTAAGTTCACACAATTAATAAGTAATCAGAGACAGCTTTCCAAATCTCTAAAGCTGGATTTAGCAATATTCTCAACCTTCTATATGGCTATTTCTTTTTTTTCCCTAACATAAACAAATTCCCTTGGACAATTCCAGGGCAGTCTTCTTTTTGATTTAATTATTCAGGGAGGATGAAAAGCTTTTTTCATCACACCCCCACAAAATCTGTGTCCTACAAGCCCAACCGCCCAAGAAGTGAGATGCACCATTGAAAGGAACACAATGCCTATGATTGTAACTCTCCTTAGTGTCTTGTACTCATTGCTTCACTCTCTGTTCCGACCAACTGTGTAGCATGTTCTTCTCTGTTTTTGCATTTAACACTAACATATCCAGTGGACATCATATTTTCCCAAACTTCTTAAGGTGTTGGAGAGTCATCTCTTGCTAGGTATGATGTTGATATCAAATAGGTTCTGATTGAGTGAGGGCAGCTTCATATAGGACTGCCTGCCTTATATTGAAGGAGCATTACTGTGAAGTCATTCCCCATTATTGTAATACCACACTGGGGTGTGGGGCTCACCCTGGAGTCTCAAAGGCTATACCAGTGATCCCCAAACTCAATGAGATTCAATCAAAGTGAAAAAACTTGGAAAATGGACCATGGATAGACTGTGCCTCAATAATCTGTTAAGTAGGTTAGAGAAATGAATGGGGGGCGGGGGGGAGAGATGCATTTATTGAGCACTTACTGTAGTAAACCAGGCACTTTTAATAAGAAAAACTACACAGTAATGGAACAGACTACCTAAGGTGGTAGCTGTTATATACCAGGTAGAGGTATTTCAACATTTCACAGAGTTAAGCAGTACCATTTGTAAGAGAGGGACAAGAACCTGTAAGAACTTATTTTTAAGTTATAGAGTCTGGGAATGAGAACAGGTCTGTTTTCTGTGACTAAGGACACAGGCTGGAAAGAACCAATTGACGATTTTTCTATGTAAGAAAGCTCATCACTTGACCATCAGGTGATCAGTTTTGGATTATGGCCATACCAACTCTTAAAGACTATCTTCTTGTTGTTCGTTCTTTGTTTTTTTGAAGACCAATGACATTACAGATGATGTCTTGACTTGTGCATGAATTGGATTTAAGTGAGGCAGAGTTGTGCAAAGTTGTGTAAAGTCTTTCTGAGTCATCCAAGTCCAGTGGCAAGACAAAAGTCAAGACAACTGGAATGCAGTGTGAGACCTTAGGAGTTTTGATGTCTGAGCAAGCTCTAGGCCTTCCACAGCACCTGCTTCACTCAGCTGCCTTCATGGCCATTGGAACAAATTGTTTTCCACTTCTACTTCATTCTGCTGGAGGAGATCTTCACATTCTTGGGATAGACACCCCACTAACTCACCAACAGATTTGAGGCCTGTCAGTTCCCCTCAACCTGGTTTTGCTTGTCTACTGAAATGGTTTCCCAGGGTGTGGCTACAGCTTCTCGGAACCGCAAGTATGAGCTGAGTGAAGGTAGACACCAAAGGTGGATGAAAAGCCCTGAAAAGGGTTTAGCCAGCCCTCATACCAGAGGTACTAATCCTCCCTACATACCCATATACCCTTAAAGACAGATGAGTTGGTGGAAGGAGTGCCCACATTGATGAAACCACAGATCCATGAAGTGTTGAAGGAGTCTGAAGTTAGATGAGATGCCAGAAAAGCAAAATGGCACTGTGGATAGAGAGACTTCCAAGTCAGGAAAGCCTGGCTCCAAGTCCTGCTGGCAGTGTGACCCTGGGCAAGTCACTAAACTCAGTGCCTGAGTTAACTTTCTAAGACTGTAAGCTGCAGAAAAGTTACTTATCTTCATTAAAAGTTTCTTCAATAGGAGTTCACTATATCAATGAAAACACAGGTCTATTAACCCCTTCCCCCAAAAATGAGATGGGTCTTAGGGTCTGAGAGCATTTAAAAATCTACCTTTTGGTCCCATATATGCCAAATATTTACAGAAGAAATTTTTAGGATCATGGTAGTACATATAGCAAAGATGTAGGAAGCCTCCTGATTGGAGAATAGCTAAACCAGTTATAAAATGAAATATTGCTTCCCTGTGATGAATGCAAAGAAACATGGGAAGACAAATGAACTAACACAGAATGACATAAACAGAAGCAGGAAAGCAATATGCATATTGACTACCATGATGTAAGTAAAAGAACAGCAAAGGAAACAGTGTTGTGAAAAATATGATGACAAAGCTCACCAACAAAGAGATATGAGGATACACCTCCTTCCCTTCTTGATAGAGGTAGAGAATGATAAGTCTGGAATACCATATGTAATGTCAGATGTGGGTAACATGCTTATTAGTTTTGTTGAATTGTTACTTTTATTTCTCTTTATTCTTTGTTTTAAAGGATGGCTCTCTGGGAGGAGGTGGAGGAAAGGATTGTGAAATGTCGTACATAAAAACAAAAGAGGCATAGAAAAAATGTCTTTGAAGAAAAAAAAAGCCTATCTTCTTCCTCCCACATTTTACTTATTTATTTTTAAAATGGGTTTCCATATCTCACCATGACTGGAAGTGCAGCAGGCCAATTCTTATGCTGATTGTACAGAAATTTTAATTTCCAATTTCCAATTTCCCCTCCTTATGGGCCATCACTGGTGTTCATCATATCAGTGCTGGTCTCAATGGAGATCCCTGATCGACTTTAGCCCTACTGCAGTTTAGAATCCCTGAACTAAAGGGATCCACCAACATCAGTTTTCCCAACAGCAAGGCCTTGTCAGAACACTCTTAAAAATTCCGAGATGCTTGTTTCCTATTCTTTTTTCTCTTGTATAGAGCAGGGTTTATATGTCATGTCCTATGGGGAACACTCCTCTCTATTGCTATGACTCTTATCTGTGACAGTCTGAAAAACTGCTGTTTGGGGGGAGGAAGGAGAGAGCCTTACTTGAGATTCATGATGATTGAGAATAATCGGTTACCTCTGCTCTAGACATACCCCTTCTTGGTACCTAGTATCCGCCCCCCTTCCCTTTTTCCAAGACTTTCTCACCCATATCTGGATACTTTTAGCTGTGCCTGTGACAGTGGTAGGAAACCAATCATCTATGCTGCTAGAAACACTTTAGTATAAGTGCCCTTTAGAATAAATCTCTTGGGCCTCATCCATATTGCCAAGCAGCCATATTGTGGGACAACCTAGATGTTCCCCCACCTAACTAGAAGGAATGATAAAAGCCTGACAGGATCTGAGTGCCATGTCAGGAAGGTTGCTCTTGCTGGATAATTGATCCCTTTCTTCCTCTTGCACTGACCCAAAGATCATCTCATTCAGACACCCTACATCTTGGTCCCTCCAGGGATCTCTCCAGGGACTTTGATCTGGGTGGATTCTTCCCTCTATTTTCCAACCCCTCATGGACCTTGGTATCTCAAACTTGACCACAAGCCTTCCTTTATTCAAATATGTCAAACAAAAGCCTATTACATTTAACTTCATTGGCTAGTCTGCCTCTTCTATAGCAACTTCTTTGTTCCCAAAAAGCGCTGTGGCAGACTGAGGCCTTGAGAAATGTGAAGACTAAAAGACCTCATAGAAACAAGGAGATTTATTTCTCATGGCTGTGATCTTTCCCTTAACTCATTTAAATGTAACATGATTTAGAACAACTCATATAGAAGAAGAGTGGTCAGCTACTTTAACATCAAGCTCAACTAGTAATGCTAAATATCTAGTGATCTTGGCCAACCTTTGCAAGTGTAAAGAACAAGTGGGACCAAGAAAAAAGAAAAAAAACCAGGATGGAGGAATACTGTAAGGAAGAAGGAAGAGAGGCAGAGGAGTATAAGCATGTGTGTGCATGTGTGCATCTGCATGTCTGTGCGTATGTGCATGTGTGTGTGTGTGTGTGTGTGTGTGTGTGTGTGTGTGTGTGTGTGTGGTAGGGGGAGAAAGGGACAGGATGGCAGCATTCCATTAGAAATTTCCCTTAGGAAAACTGAAAAACTGATACTTCTTAACTATGGAGCAATCTTACCTTACTGCTGATATACTGCTGTTCCCAACTGATTGAGAAATACTCAACCTTTTCCTTGTGCTGTACAGTGACGCATATATTTGTTAGGAAAACCTTTCACCAACAAACCCAGTTATTGTTTCTTTCCTAATCAAGTGACTCCACTGGATTTGATTACATTCCTCTCTAGCTCCTTTTAAATTGTCAGATACAGAAACGAGCATAGCTGGATACAGGACTGGACTCATAGACGTGGAGGTTTCATCCCAGTTTAGGACGTGATTCTCAGATCCCCAAACAAAATCAGTTAAGGCCTTTTGTGTGTAATGGGATCATAAAACTTAGAGCTGGAAGTGACCATAGAGATCATCCAGTCTAAAACTCTTTTTACAGATGAGGAAACTGAGGCATAGAGCTAGGGGTTCCAATACATGTCTGTTTGACTTCAGTTCTAGTGTTCTTTCCACTACAACACAATGCCTCACCATCAGTAAATTTGGGCTTTCCTATGTCATGGATGACCCCAAACAGAAATATTAGCTTCTGTAGTACACGAAGATTTTCTCTTTCCAACCTTAATAGAGACAACTAGGTGGCATAGTAGTAGATAGAGTGTTTGGACTGAATCAAGAAGACCCAAGTTCAAATCTGCTATCAAACACTAGCTGTGTGATCCTGGACAAGTCACTTAACCTCAATTTCCTCATCTGAAAATGGTGATATTAGCACCTACCTCCCAGGGTTGCTGTGAGGAACAAATGAGGTAATATTTGTAAAAGCACTCAGGTATTTTGTTGGCATAAGGTAGGCACTATATAAATGCTTATCTCCTTCCCCTCCCTATTCCCATTCACAGACTCATCAATCTTATCAAACAGATCATCCTGAGGATCCTAACATGTCATTTCTTCTTCTGTCTCTGTGCTTTTGCATAAGTTGCTCCCATTCCCCCCATCCTTGCCTTTCCTAGAATGGAGCCCCAGTTTCCTGCAAAGCTCAGCTCTACATGAGGCTTCTCCATCTTCCTCCCAGCTGCCAAATTATCTTTTATTAATTCTGTATATACTTAATTTTTGCATATATATTTTGTGCACACATTATTTCTCCTTATAGGAAGTGAACTACTTTGGGGTAGGGAATATTTTTGTTTTTCTTTTTGTGTCCTCAACACCTAGAATAGTGCCTGGTACACAATAGGTACTTAATAAATACTTGCTGATTAACTGATTGATTTTTGCCAGGCAGACAGCACTGTACACTGTCAAGTCAAAAAAAAAAAAAACCACTTGTGAAGACTCTTCTTTGTCTTCACTGAGCAATCTGGATTTTAATGCAATCCCTTGATGACCTAAAAGGTCCCCCCTCACTCTAAAGCTATATATCTCCAATCCTATCTGAAGAGACTGGTTATACCTTGACCATGAGCAGTCCAAGAATATATGTTACTTGTTAGATATTAGAACTAGTAAAATGATGGCATTGGATTCCAACATCTACTTCCAAAGCAGTTGGTCTTCCAAAGTGGTTAATCTTCCAAAGTCTAAACCTATGGTTCTGTAGTTTGCTAGGGTAGTCATTGTCTTTGCCTTTTGAATGAAAATAAGTTAAAGCAATTTTTTTAGCCAGCAACATCAGTTACTTCATTTCTCCTCAAAATAATCTCATGATAGAATAAATGGGGGAGGAGGGAATAGGATGGAAATGAAGTAATAATAACTGTGAAAAAAATTGAAACAAGTTTCTCTGATAAAGGTCTCATTTCTCAAACATACAGAGAATTGAGTCAAATTTATAAAAGTAAGAGCCATTCCCCAATTGATAAATGATCAAAAGATATGATCAGTATTCAGATGAGTAATCAAAGTAAACTATAGCCATATGAAGAAAATACTCTAACTCACTAGTGACTGGAGAAATGCAAATTAAAACCTCATACCTATTATATTGGCTAATAGGACAGAAAAGGTAAATGACAAATGTTGGAGGGGATGTGGGAAAAATGAGACATTAATACACTGTGGTGGAGTTATGAACTGATACAGCTATTCTGTAGAGCAATTAGGGACTATGCCAAAGGGCTATAAAACCATGCATACCCTTCAACCTAACAATGACACTACTAGAACTGTGCCCCAAAAGAGAAAAAAAGGAAAAGGACCTATATATACAACAATATTTAGAGCAACTCTTTTCTGGGGGCAAAGAATTAGAAATTTAGGGGGTGTCCATCAATTGGGGAATGGCTCAACAAATTGTGGTGTGTGATTGTGATGGAATATTGTTGTGCTATAAAAGATAATGAGCAGGGAGGCTAGGTGTCTCAATGAACAGAGCACCGGTCCTGGAGTCAGGAGGACCTGAGTTCAAATCCAGCCTCAGACACTTACCATTTATTAGCCATGTGACCTTGGGCAAGTTAACCCCAATTGTCCTGAC
Source organism: Gymnobelideus leadbeateri (assembly GCA_011680675.1). NCBI lineage: Eukaryota > Metazoa > Chordata > Mammalia > Diprotodontia > Petauridae > Gymnobelideus > Gymnobelideus leadbeateri. The sequence goes on along the minus strand of WOXC01001283.1, from coordinate 261,911 downwards.
TTTCCCCCTCCAAAAAGCAAAAAAATGAAAAAGAAAAAAAAAAGAAATGATAAGCAAAGTGCTCTCAGAAAAACCTAGAAAGACATGAGTTTATGCAAAGTGAAATGTACTGTGTACAAAGTAACAGCAATATTGTAAGCTGATCAGCTGGGAATGACTTAGCTATTCTCAGCTAATACAATGACTCAAGACAACTTTGAAGGATTTAGGATGAAAAATGCTATCATCCCCAGAGGAAGAACTGATGATGTCTAAATACAGATTGAAGCATACTTTTTTTTACTTTTTAAAAATTTTCTTGAATTTTTTTTGTCTGTTTTCATAACATAACCATTATGGAAATGTTTTGCATAACTGCACATGTGTAACATATCTAATTGCTTGCCTTCTCGATGAGGGGAGGGTGGAAAGGGAGGAAGAGAAAGAATTTGGAACTCAAAGTTTGAAAAATGAATGTTAAAAATTGTTTTTACGGGGCGGCTAGGTGGCGCAGTGAGTAGAGTGCTGGCCCCGGAGCCAGAAGGACCTGAGTTCGATTCCGACCTCAGCCACTTAACACACACAAACAAAAACCTAGCTGTGTAACCTTGGGCAAGTTACTTAACCCCAATTGCCCTCCAAAAAGCAAAAAAAAATTGTTTTTACACATAACTGAGGAAAAATAAAACAAAACAAACAAACAAAAAAACAAACCAATCTCATTAACTGGGAGAGAGATTAAAGAAAATGGGACTGCCTCTACCATTTAGCCAGAAAAATGAGAGGTCCATGACAGCAACAAGTCAAGGTATCCATTCTGTGCAACCTGTCTGTTGTTGCCTTCAGGAGGCTGTATTTGCAAGTGTACACTTTAGGAAAGCAGGAACATCTTTGCCATTCAATTTGGGAAATGTATGTTTTATATTTTAAAATAAAATAAAGATTTTTAAAGAGCAGTATGGAATAGTGGCTAGTGAGTCGACCTCAAGAGTTAGGAAGACCTAGCTTCTCTTGTCAAATCTGGGCAATTTAAGACTTTAATTAGTTACATTAGGCAATGTAACTTCTTGATTACCTATAAATCTATGAGTTAATTTCCTACAAATCTAAATCTGTGAACCTCTAAGCCTATAAGAAGAGACGGGTAATACCTTTACTATGACCATGGTCAAAACCAAGACCAAGTGAGCCCTCAAAAGGGCTTTCACCTAGGAAGACCTCTGACACAAACTGGCAATGAGAAGCTGGGCATTTAGTGTAACCTCCCAATGCCTCAAGCAACTCTCTAAGACTCTAAGTTGCCAAGCAGGTGGGTTTAATTAGAGTTTCTTCATCCTGTGAAATCACAGATCTAATCCAAAAAAAATTTTTTTTTAAATACTCAAATGCTTCTGTTACTACCTTCTGCTTAAGGGTCTGGTGATCATGGTGAAACCTATCAGAGAAGATCAGTCAAGGAAAATCAAGTTAACAAGCAAGAAGAACCAAAAATTTAAAAATGCCCTGAAGGACCAAGCTGTGTAAATGTCCACACTGCATTTGCACATACACATTAGTAGGATGAAAATGTTTATTTCAGAGTAAAATTTTACTGTCTTGTAATCACTTTAATCTAAAGTACATTTGCACAGGACAGGAGAAATTATAGTAAACTATAGCAAAATTATATAAATATACTTTAAAATTCTTACATCAATTGATACAATTAATTCTCGTGGTTGTTCTAGTTTAATTAAGCACCATATACATGCCTAATACTGTGCTAAGTTCTGGGAATGCAAAACACAAGGGATGCAAAAACTCCCCAAACTGTAAACAAACAAACAAAAAAACCCAAACAGTCCTTGCCCTCAAGGAGTTCAATTAATGTGAGTCAATTAATGGCGACCTGCTATGTAAGATAATGGTTAGAATAAAAAGATGTTACTTTTCTCTGTAATGAAGACCAAGCCATTACTTTTTTACATTCACTCCTTGAAACTCTTGATGATTAAGGGCTTATTGTGGTGGGGAGGGAGGCAGGAGCTGATTTGTGCCCTTCTCTTTTTCTGTCAGCTGGCCACAGCAAGCCCCAGGCTTTCCCCAGATATACATTCCAAAGGGGTGCATCTGCAATAACCAAATTAAATTGGTGGTAAGGAAAGAGGGAAGGAGAAACTCTGGGTGCATGTAGATACTGCTTCTTCCTCCTTTTTTTTCCTGTTCCTGTTCTCCTCCTCCCAGAAGAGGAAGGACAGAGACTGGAAGGAAAGATATAGGATGACCTGAGGACAATGGAACTGGGCTAACTGGGTTGAACTGAAGGAACCTGAAGCTTTCAGCCTTGAAGTAAATCACCACAAATGCCTCCAGGCCCTAAAGCCCCAAAGTATAAAGCTCGCAGTCAAGACTTAGGGCAGGCATTTGAGGAAACTGCCTGGGACCCAACCCACATGGAATTTTTACATATTTCTCTTACAAAGGAGCATATTTTTAATGCCAGAAAACTCCCGTCTCCACAGCACAGTAGGCATTTATGTTGTGACCCATTGCCACATTCAGCCTAAAAGAGATTAAAACAGGGGAATCAATTTTCAGATCTTGACTAAGAGTTTATCTTGGTTCTGAAAGTAGGTAATGTTTGTCTTTGTCAGCCTTTGTCAGCCTGTCTTGTGACTCTGGCAATAATATCCTTCACACTATCTTCCCACTGTCCAAAGTCTCCTCCTCCACCCAGGCTTGTCCTCCTGTTCCAAAACTGTCTTATGCATATCCAAGCACCAGTTCTTGAGGCACCAAAATGTTCTGATTTTATGGTAAAAATTCAAACTGAGATATAAATGAGATTCATGATCTCAGAGAATGTTTTATTTTAAAAGAGGACATTGTTATCTGAAATCAATCTCTAATGTGTGGGGGAGATCTTTTTATTTAGGTGAAGCTTCCCATGCTCCTTACCTTCTCCATTATTACCTTTCCTCCAGCACCCTTACCTAGTCTGCCAAGTAAGATACATGGTATTGTGGTATAGCATATACCATCTACTTCTCTCCCCCTTCCTTATTTGTGCAAGCAGAGCCCCTATGTTCACTAGAAACCAATTGATGAAAAAAGGGAATTTGGGTTGGCACAGAAACTAAGTCTGGAATCTTCAGGTGCAGAAAGTTCCCTCTAATCATTAGGAGCCTAGAAAAGAGGTTCCTACAGGAGAGGGAGAAGCAGCATGGAATGCTAGAAAGAGCATTGGACATGAAGTCAGAAAGCATGCTAACTACGGGCAAATTACTTAATCTCCCTGAGCCTCAGTTTATATGTCCATAAAGTGGAGATAATAATATACTATCTTTCTTTGAAAGTTTGAAGAAATCATTTTGTAAACCATAAAGTGCTATATATTTGAGTTGCTAATAACATTGCCATTATTATTTAAAGGGTGAAACTCAAGTCAATCAGTACATTACCTATTAGCATTAATTTTTTTTATTTTTTTGCTTTTTGGAGAGCAATTGAGGGTTAAGTAACTTGCCCAAAGTCACACTGCTAGGTTTTTGTTTGTGTGTGTGTTAAGTGTCTGAGGTTGGATCCAAACTCAGGTACTTCTGACTCCAAGGCCAACACTCTACTCACTGTGCCACCTAGCTGCCCCCACCTATTAGCATTTCTGATTAAAAAATGTACTGAATTTGAAGCTAAAGGGGAAAATTACTTTTTTAATGTCTAATTTTCCCTCCAATTATCACTGTCTCTAGATTCTTTCTTTGATCATGGTTTTCAGGTAGTCCAATAATTTTTAGATTGTCTCTCCTGGATCTATTTTTCCAGGTAAGTGGTTTTTCCCATGAGATATTTCACATTGCCTTCTATTCTTTCATTTGTTTGGATCTGCTTAATAGCATCTTGATTTCTCATAAAGTCACTAGCTTCCATTTGCTCCAGTCTAATTCTGAAGGAATGATTCTCCTCACTGAGCTTTTGAGATTCTTTTTCCATCTGGCAAATTTGGCTTTTTTTTTTTAATAGTTTTTTTTTTTTAAGCAATTGGGGTTAAGTAACTTGCTCGAGGTTACACGGCTAGTCATTATTTGTGTGTGGGTGCTCATTTTCTGAGGCCGGATCTGATCTCGGGTCATCCCAACTCCGAGGCCGGCGCTCTTACTCATTGCGCCACCTAGCCGCCCCTTTTAGGGCAATTGGGGTTAAGTAACTTGCCCAAGGTCACACGGCTAGGTTTTTGTTTGTGTGGATTAAGTGTCTGAGGCCGGATCCGAACTCAGGTCCTTCTGACTCCAGGGCTGACACTCTACTCACTGTGCCACCTAGCCGCCCCCAAATTTGGCTTTTTAAGGCATTCTTCTCCTCATTGCCTTTTTGAGCCTCTTTTGTCATTTGAGTTAGTCTATTTTTTAGGGTGTTATTTTCCTCAGTCAGGCTGTTGACTTTCATTTCATACTTTTCTTGTATCTTTCTCAGTTCTCTTCCCAATTTCTCCTCCACTTCTCTTATCTGCTTCTTAAGGTCCTCTATGGCCTGTAACTAGCTCGTATTTTCATTTGGGGCTTTTGGTGCAGGAGTTCTGACCTCACAGTCCTCCTCCTGTTCCATGTTTCGATCCTCTTTGCCCCCAAAATAGGAGTCTAATGTTGAATTTTTCTGTTTATTTTGTTTCCTTTGCCTAGGCATGTTGCCACTCAATTATTTGATTTTTGGGCTTGTTGCCACAGTAGGACTCTGCCATCAGCTAGATGAGCTTCCATCCCAAATGCTGGTGTTTTTCTCAGCTGCTGGAGGTATTAGTTGGGTGCCCTCTCTGAAGCCTCCACATGCTCTGGCAAGCTGGTCACACACCGCAAGACCTCCACCCCAGACAGCAATCCAGATCCAAGAAGGGTAAAGCAAGAGAGCTTACCCCCCAGACTGATCACTGGATCCCCCTACAATTCTCAGGCCAAGAGCTGAAGTTGCAATGCAGCAACATGGAGCAGGCTGTGCCAGCTCCTCAGCAGCTTCTGACCCCCAGGGGAAGAAGCTGACACATTCTCCTGACCAGTCCCAAAGTCCATAGGCCACTGACATCTCACTTTGTCCTAGTCAATGTGTTGATAATTCTGGAAACTCCACAGTTGCTGGTGTTCTGGGGTCCCTCCAGCTAGCTGCTGGTCTGGCTGCCCTCGGGCTAAAACCACAATTCATGTGGACCTGGGCTCGGCTCCCAGAGAACTGCGCTGGCCTCTCCCAGACTGTCCTCAGCAGGGCGTTAGCTTCTCTGTGTCATTTTGTGGGTTCTGGAGCTCCAGAGATCGTTCATAGTCCCCCTTTTACATAATTTTGAAGTGGTGTGGGCTGGAGCTCTGTGGAAGTGCTGTTTCTACTCTGCCATCTTGACTCCACCCCAATTATCACTGTCTCTAGATGACCACAAGTAATTGAGTGTTAATCATATCCTTTTACTCTTCCCCATTTCATTTCAGCATAACTACTACAGAGTTGTTCTATTACTCTCTGAAAAATGAAAATTCAGAACTTTTGAAACTCCAACTTTTGCTACTACACATGTGCATCAACTGTCTGCCCTCTATGCCTAGAATTCCTAACCACAGGAATCTCCCCTAATTAATGACTCTCCAATTCCTTATTTATCTTCCTTCAAAGTTTAGCTGAAATACATTTTCTTCATAAAGCCTTCCCTGATCCCACCCTTTCCCTCCTATCCCCAATTTTTTGTACTTTCACCCATCTTAAATAATATACTCATCTGAGATCTACCATATTCTTCTCCTATAATAATCTTCTCCTGTCTAATTTTTTTTCTTTTATTATTTCAGAGCCTGGAATTAGTGCCTCATATATGGTAAGTGGTTAATAAATATTTATCAAAACGAATTTCCAAAATGTTCATCCAACTCTATTTTATGTGTTGTTATTTTGTAGGTTATTCTTTTCTCCTTATAGAAGTCTCCCTGTTTTTGTTTAGGAGTGTAAGCCCCTAGAGGATGAATACATCTTTAATAATTAGCTTTGGTATTTCCCTTTAAAGGGGTGTAGAATCATGCCATGCCAACAATGAGCTCTCAAATAATAGTAATTGATAGGTACTTGAATGTCCACATAAGTTACTCATCTTTTTCATCACTAGTTGTACTTCTTTCAGTTAGTTTGGGCCTTTTGCCAAATCATTTCAACAAACATTTAAGTGGCCTTTATCTTCATTGAGAAGTAGCCTGGTATAGTTGATAGACAATCTATTTTGAGTTTGAGGACCCAGGAAGTCCTGCCTCTGACATATACTAGCTGTATGATACAGCTCCAGTCACTTAACCTATGTAAATTATAAGTTTTTTATCTATATCACTGGAGAGGCTTCCCTCACTAGGAGTTTCTCAGATAAATGAAGAAAGAGAGAAAGAAGGAAAGAAAGAAAGAAAAAAAGAGAGAGAGAAAGAAAGAAAGAAAGAAAGAAAGAAAGAAAGAGAGAAAGAAAGAAAAAAGAAAGAAAGAAAGAGAGAAAGAAAGAAAGAAAGAAAGAAAGAAAGAAAGAAAGAAAGAAAGAAAGAAAAAAGAAAGAAAGGAAGAAAGGAAGGAAGGAAGGAAGAAAGAAAGGAAGGAAGGAAGGGAGGGAAGAAGGGAGGAAAGGAGGAAAGGAAAAGGAAAAGAAAGAGAGTGAAAGAAAGAGGGAGGGAGGAAGGAAGGAAGAAAACCATAATACAAGTTATAATTGTATAAAATCACAGAATTTAAGAGTTGGAAGGGGCCTCAGTAGCCATATCGTCCAATTCATACCCCAAGAAGAATCTTCATTATACAACATCTGACAAGTGGCCATCTAGCCTTTGCTTAAGGACCTCTAGAAAAGAGGAGTCCACTTTCTGCAAAAGTAGCCCATTCCACTTTTGAAGAGCTCTAATTATTAGAAAATATTTTCTGATATCAAGCCCAAGTTTGTCTCTAGAACTTCCATACACTGTTTCTTTTTTTTCTTTGCTTTTTTTTGGAGGGGGGAAGACAGGGCAATTGGAGTTAAGTGACTTGTTTAAGGTCACACAGCTAGTATAAATGTCTGAGGCCAGATTTGAACTCAGGTCCTCCTGACTCTAGGACTGATGCTTTATTCACTGTGCCACCTAGCCACCCCCCCCCCCATACACTGTTTCTGGCTCTACTTTCTGGAGCTAAACAAGAACAAGTCTAACCCTTCATCTATATTAAAGCCTCTTGAGGAATTAAAGACAGCTATGCCCTTGCTGAGCCTTCTCTTCTCCAAGCTCATCAAATGGCATGGATTGGAGCCCTTTTATCACTATGGTTGTCTTCTTCTGAAAGCTTTCTAGTTTATCAATGTCCTGGATAAAATGTGGTACCCAAAGGATTCTGGAAAGATGGCAGGATAAGACAGGAAATTACCTGGTTCTCCCAAATTCCCCCACAAATACTTTTAAATAATGCCTCAAGTTGAACTCTAGAGTAGCAGGAATAATTAAAAGTCAGGGTAAAGCAGCCTAAGACAACCTGGAAGGACTCCAGGAAAAACCTGATTTCCCAGGTGGTGGTCTGGCCTGACTGAAGTACAGATATCTATATGTAGGGAATCAACAAACAACAAGCCTTGGGGGCAGTTGTGTTCATGGCAGTCTCAGCTTCAGTAACTTTTGCCCCATGGACAGTTTGGGGGTCAGATGGCTTATCAGGGGAAGATGGCAGGGCTTTCTGCTAGTGCACTGGACACAGGGCCAAGGTGCACTGACAAGATGTGGTCCCAGGCTGTGGCTGTGGGCAAGGAGGAATGAGTACATGCTAGCAAGAGGAGCTGCAGATGGGCAAGGCCCTGCTGGCTATGGACACAGCTCAGGGATGGAAAAGAATACCTCAGGTCAGATCCCCAAATAGAACTCAGAGAACAAAAGCATGAAAAACCTGAAGCTTGAGACATTATTCCCCACACCCTGGCACCAGAGCCCAACTCTAACATAAAGTTAATAGCCAAGAAATAAGCCACTAAAAATGAGGGAGCTAATGAGAAAGAACTCAACCATAGATATCTACTATGGTGATAGAAAAGATCTGAGTTCAAACTCATAAGACAGTGAAGTCAAAACATCTACTTCTACTTAAAAGAAAAAAAAATGTAAGATGGTCACAAGCCCAAAAAGAGTTCTTGGAAAAACTTTAAGGAAGACTTTAAAACCAAATAAGAAAGGTTGAGGAAAAATTAGAAAAAAAATTAAGAGTAATGCAAAAAAATCAAGAAAATTATGAAGACAAAGTCAACCAGTTGGAAAAAGAGATCCAAAAACTTACAGAAGAAAATAGCTTCTCCAAAATTAGAATTGGACAAGGAAAAGCTAATGACTTCATAAGACACCAGTAATAAAACAAAGTCAAAAGAATGAAAAAAAAATAGGAAAGAATGTGAAATATCTCATTAGAAAAACAACTGACCTAGAAAACAGATTGAGGGAGATAGTGTAAGAATTGTAGGACTACCTGAAAGTTATAATAAAAAAAGAATTTAGACATTATACTTCAAGAAATTATTAAGGAAAATTGCTCTGAAGTTTTAGAAATAAAGGGTAAAATAGAAATTGAAAAAAATCCTGATTACCACCTGGAAGAGATTCCAAGATGAAAACTCACATAAACATTATAGCTAAGTTTCAAAGCTCCTAGGACAAGGAGAAAATGCTATAAACAACTAAAAGGAAACAATTTTGTGGAGCTACAGTCAGGATAACACAATATTTAGCAGCTTCTACAGAAAAGACTGCAGGGCATGGAACATGGCATTCTGAAGAGCAGAGGAGCTGGGTTTGCAACCAAGAATAACTTACCCAGCAAAGCTGAGTATAATCCTTCATGGGAAATGTTGATATTTTATGAATTAAAAGGATTTTCAGGTATTGGTAGGAAAAAGAGCAGAACTGAACAGAAAAATTTGACCTACAAGAATCAGGAAAAACATAAGAAGATAAACATGAAAGATCAATTATAAGGGATTTTAAAAGGTCAAACTTTTTACTTCTTATATGGGAAAACATTTTCTGTAACTCTTAAGAATGTTATCATTACTAGGGTAGTTGGCAAGAGCAAACATGGATAGAAGGCTTGGAATTGAGTTGAGTATGATGGGATGACCCTAAAAAAATAAAATTGGGCAGGGAGAGGTAAAATGGAGCAATTACTAATACAAACAAGGCTTGAATGGAAGAACTATTACAGTGTAGGGCAGGAAGGGCTGGTAGTCCTAGAAACTTATTCTCATCAGAACTGAGTTAAAGAGGGAATAACATATATATATATATATATATATATATATATATATATATATATTAGAATGGTATAAAAGTCTTCTTAATTTACAGTGTAATAGGAGGGTGAGGGGCTAGGATAAGGGAGGGACTCTTAGAAAGGTATGCAGATTAAGAAATAGGAGGTTAAGGGTAGAAGATAAGGGAGGGACTCTTATAAGAGTAGGTAAATTAAGGAATAGGAGAATAAGGGGAGAGGATAAGGGAGAGATTATTAGAAGGGGCACGGATTAGGAAGTTAGGGGTTAGAAGTAAATTAGATGTCTGAGGAGGAAGAGGGGAAAAAGAGGGAGAGAAGGATAAACAGTGGGGGAAAATAAGATAAAGGGAAATATACTACTAATAATAACTTTGAATGTGAATGGGATAAACCAATCCACAATATGGAAATGGATAGCAGAATGGATTAAAAAGCAGACTCCAATGATATGTTTACAAGAAATACATTTAAAATGAGAGATACACATAGAGCAAAAATAAAGAGCTAGAGTAGAATTTATAATGCTTTGGATGATAGAACAAAGCAGTGGTAGCAATCATGATCTCAGACAACTTAAAGATAAAATAGATTTAATTAAAAGAGACAAATAGGAAAACTACATTATGATAAAAAAAAAACTATAGATAATGAAGCAATATCAATCCTAAACTTATATGCACCAAATGCTATAGCATCCAAATTTTTAAAGAAAAAGCTAAATGAATTACAGGTGGAAATAGATAGCAAAACTATAATCATAGGAGGACTTCAACCTTCCCCTCTCAGTGTTAGATACATCTAACAAAAAATGAATAAGAAAGAAGTCAAGGAGATGGACAGAATCTTAGATAAACTAGATATGATAGATATCTAGAGAGAACTTAATTGGAAAGAAAGGAATATACCTTTCCTCAGTGGTAGATGGTAACTTTAAAAAAAATTGATCACATATTAAAGTATGAAAACTTCATAACTAAATGCAGAAAAGCAGAAATATTAAATGCATCCTTTTCAGATCATAATGCAATAAAATTATATTTAATAAGAAACCATGGAGACACATATTAAAAATTAAATAAATTCTAAATAACCTGATCTTAAAGAATGAATGTGTTAAAGAACAAGTCATAGAAACAATAAATAATTTTATTAAATAGGATGATATTGATAAAACAACATACGAAAACCTATGGGATGCAGCAAAAGCAGTAATCAGAGGAAAATATCTCTAAATGCTTATATCAATAAAATAGAAAAAGAGCAGACCAATAAAATTGCATGTGCAATTTTTAAAAACCTAGGAAAAAAAACAAATTAAAAATCCCCAAATTAAACACCAAATTGGAAATTTTAAAAATTGAGTGTGAAATTAATAAAATTGATTATAAGAAAACCACAGAATTAACAAACAAAACTATGAGTTGGTTTTATGAAAAAACAATAAAATAAATAAACTATTGACTAAAATGATTTTTTAAAAAGAGAGAAGAAAACCAAATTACTAGTACCCAAAATTAAAAGGGCAAGTTTACCACTAATAAAGATGAAATCAATGTTATTCTGCCCAAGTATATGCCAATAAATTTAGCAATTTAAGTGAAATGGAAGAATTCTTATACTGCATAGATTAACAGAAGAGGAAATAGAATATCTAAACAATCCTATTTTAGAAGAAGAACCTGAACAGGCCATAAATGAGCTTCCTAAGAAAAAAGCATCAGAGCCAGATGGATTTACAAGTGAATTCTACCAAACCAATTCCTATGTTAAATGAATTATTTAGAATAATAGACAAAGAAGGAGTGCTACCAAACTCCCTTTATGAAACAAATATAATACTAAAACCTAAATCAGGAAGAGCAAAAACAGAGAAAGAAAATTATAGATCATTTTCATTAATGAATATGAATGCAAAAATCCTAAATAAAATACTAGCTAGGAGACTAAAACAATATAGCACAAAGATTATACATTGTGACTAAGTGGGATTTATAACAGAAATCCAGGTCTGGTATGATATAAGGAAAACTAATAACATAATTGATTATATCAATAACAAAAGTGACAAAAACCATATGATTATAACAATGGATTCAGAAAAAACTTTTGACAAAATACAATAATCATTCCTATTAAAAACTCTTGAAAGCATAGATATAAATGGATTTTTCCTTAAAATGATAAGAAGTATCTACCTAAGACCCTCAGCAAGTATTATTTGTCATGGGGATAAGCCTTCCCAGTAAGATCAGGAATGAAACAAGGATGAACATTATTACCAATATTATTCAATATTAAAAAATTTAAAAATACTAATATTAAAAATTTAAAATGCTGGCAATGGTAATGAGAAGAAAAAGAAATTGAAGTGATAATGAGCAATGAAGTAATAAAACTATCTCTTCTTGCAGATATGATGATATGCTTGTAAAATCCTAGAGATTCAAATAAAAAGCTAATTGAAACAATGAATAATTTTAGCAAAGTAGCAGGATATAAAATAAACCCATATGAATCATCAGCATTTCTATTTATCACCAACAAAACCCTGCGAGAAGAGATAGTAAGAGATATCCCATTTAAAATAACTGTAGACAACATAAGACACCTGGGAGTATACCCACCAAGACAAACCCAGGAATTATATAAACATAATTATAAAATACTTTTATACAAATGTAATCAGATTTAAATAATTTGAGAAATGTTAACTGTTCATGGGTAGGCAGAGCCAATATTAAAAAAAATTCTGCCTAAACTAATCTACTTATTGACTGCAATCCCAATTAAGTTACCAAAAATTATTTTATTGAACTAGAAAAAATAATAACAAAATTCATTTAGAAGAACAAGTTCAGAATATCGAAAGAATTAGTGGGGAGAAAAGGTGAAAGGAGATTTAGCAAAATAGATTTAAACTGTATTGTAAGGCAGTAATTATTAAAGCTATCTTATACTGGCTAAGAAATAGAAAGGTGGATCAGTGTAACAGAGTAGATATACAATACACAATAGTAAATGATTATAGTAACTTTGTGTTTGACAAATGTAAAGATTTTGGGGTAAGAACTCACTATTTGGTAAAAAAAAAAATGCTGGGAAAACTGGAAAGCAGTCTGGCAGAAACTGGGTATACACTACTATCTTACACCATTTAGCAAAACAAGGTCAAAATGGATACATGACCTGGATATAAAGGGAGATGTCATAAGTAAATTAGAAGAACACGGAACATATTGGAGAAGAATTTGTGCATAAGCAAGAGATAGAGAGCATTGTGAGATATAAAATGGATAATTTTAATTATATTAAATTTTAAAAGTTTTGTGCAAACAAAACTAATGTAGTTAAGATTAGAAGGAAAGCAGAAAATTGGGGGGGGGATATTTTTATAGACAATTTCTTGAATAAAGGTCCCATATCTCAAATAGAGAACTCTGTCAAATATACAAGAATGTGAGTCATTCCCCAATTGGTAAATGATCAAAGGATATGAACGGACAATTTTCAATGAAGAAATCAAAGTATACAATCATATTAAAATGCTCTACATAATTATTAATTAGAGAAATTGAGGGGATGCCCATCAATCAGGGAATGGCTAAATAAGTTGTGGTATATGATTATAACGAAATACTACTGTGCTGTAAGAAATGAGGAGCAGGTTGATTTTAGGAAAACATGTAAAGACTTGCATGAAATAATGAAGAGTAATATTTGCAGAACCACGAGAACATTGTGTATAGTAACAACAATATTATTCGAAGAATAATTGTGAAAGACTATTATTCTGTGTATTATATCGATTCAACTACAAAGAACCTATGAAAGTAGATGTTATCTACCTCCAGAGAAAGAACTGATAAACAGAAGTACGCATAGTATGGTTTTACACGTGTTTATGTATATATATCTATCTATCAATCTATTTATATCTGTGATGAATGGTGGACTGTAGGGAGGGATGGAGTCAGTTCATACCTTAAAATATAACAAATAAATAAATAAACAAAATGAAGGGTGGTATCCAGAACTGAACACAAACCTCCAGAAATAATCTGTTCAGGGCAGAATACAGTAGGACTATTGTCTTCTTGTTTCTGGAAACTGCTTCTCTAAATGTAGCCTGAAGTTTAGGAGAGGTCCAAACAGAATAGTACGTGAAATTTGAGAAGGGAGCAACATTTTAAATCAGATTTATTTCAGCAAGAGGAGACCATGATAGGCATGGGGAGAATGTTTGCATAGGCCTTGCCTAGGAATATTTTCGTGTGGGCAACAAACAGTTGGGGGAGGCAGTGACATAGAAGATAGTCTGACTTCAAGTACAGTCATTCTGGAAGAATGGGAGGTCCAACCCTTTCCCTAGTTCCCAGGGGTTAGGGAAGAAGGCAGCCTTATGAAAGGGCCATCAGAGTGATGGAACCATGGGTAGGGAGGGAGTCTAGGAGTGATTTGCCACACGGGCTAGCAGAAAACTCTGAGAAGCCCGAGGACAATAGTTATTAAGACTACAGTCATTGGGGAAGAAGTTAACATGCCCACCACCACATAAAAACCACCCATTCTGTGCTCATTAAAGCACTGAGTGTGCACAAAAATTAAAGGCAGGAAAGGGCAAAACAGGATTGAGTAATAGTGAATAGTATGGCTTAGAATAACCACTTGATTGTTTTTCAAGTCTCAATTATTATTTTTGGACACAGTCAATGTAATATTTTTTTTTTTGCTTGACTAAGCATGTTTGTTACAAAGGTTTTGATTTCAGGGATGGGGGGAGATAGTGATAGAATTGCCCAAAAAGGGGTGGGGGGAAATGAAATGAAAGTCACTGAAGCAGTTTTTTTTAAAATGCACAGAAGAGAACAGAAGGAAAGCAAATGGGAAACAAAGACAAGCTGGACAACTTTGAAAGTTTCATGCTGATGTTGTTATATACTTAAAGGAAAAGAAAACAGACTTAAGAGAGATTTGAGGTTTCATATAAAACCCTCTTCCTATATTCTACTTTGGACATGTTCATTTTACTTACTGTTTTTAAGTTCAGAATTTAAAAAAAATTAATAACATTGTAAGTTATTATTAAAGGAAAAATTTCACCACATGTGGAAACAGTTCTTTTCATAGCTTATTTTATGTGAATGATCTATATTTGAAGATTTAAGTGAGAGTGCTTTTAGAAAGAGCTTCCCTTTATTAATATGTACATAATATACTTCTATTCAAAATGTAGAAAACCCACCTGACTTCTTTTGGTTCTTTGGAGAGGGATGTTTATTTTTATCTTTTTCCTACTCTCTTGGTAAAGAATCTTTTGTTTTCTAGCCTCTCAGCAGGGGTCCGGTATTCTATTTGAGGTCAATCAATCTTGTAGCTGTTGAATGCCCAGTTCTGTGCTAAATACTGTGGGGAAATACAAACAAACATGTTAGAAATATCCTTTGTCCTGAAAAAAGCCTCCAATCACATTATTAAGTAACAATTGCACTCATAAAACCATTGGGGAGAATTAATATGACAGTATTAAGCACTACAGATTCTGAGTTCCATAAGTAAAAGGTCAGTGTGGGATGAAGTACTCAGGGAAGATTTCATGAAGGATGTGGGCCTTAAAAATGAACCCTTAAAGGTGGGCAAAATTGGAATAAGTAGAGCAAAGGGAGAGGGGATGGCATTTCTGGTGGTGGGCATGGTCAAAGCCATGGAAAAAAGCATGAGCAATGCAGTTAAAGTAGGTTAAGGAGGGGGGTGACCTAACTGAGGCATATATTGGGAAGGAGTGAAAAATACAGTTTTATAGGCAGTGTTGGTCTCATGTTGAAGGTCCTGAAAAAAAAGGTAGGGGAATTAGTCCTTGATGTAGTGGGTAAAAGGAGAAATAATGAAGACAAAGGAATGAAATGATGAAAGTAAGGTCTTAGGAAGATTCCTCTGGCAATGGTGTACAGGATGGGTTAGATAGAGAGAAATGAGGCTAGAAGACAAGCTACTAGGCTGTTGCCATAATTCAAGTGTGACAGGATAAGAATGATTATCAGTGGGGATGGAGAAAGACAGATATAAGATATGTTCCAAAAGATCAAGAATTATGGTTGAAGAGAAAGATGAGTCAAAGATTCCCTAAATCCTCTCAGACTCATCATTCCCTTTGTAGCAGAGACCAGAGAAATTATTTCTGGTCTCCTTTCACACAGCCAACAACCACCTAAACAACTTTTAAATTCAGGGATCAGTGAAACTTCACCTATCAATCAAACTGTAAATTGAGTTTGTTTTTTTAAATGCACCATTGTCCTAAGACTTATACCAGATTTTGTATGAATACATAAAGAAATAAAATGTGTGGTCACTAAACATAGGGTACTTACAGCCTAGCTAAGGATGGAAAAAACATTTATTAAGGAAAAGAATTTGTTAAACCCTTATAGAGCTCAATGCAAAAACCAGGCAAATAAGACTCCAGAGTCTGTAACTTAATGCAAACTAATATAGTATAACCTGACTACATGTGCATTGTAGAGATCTGAAACAAAGCAGAAGTCAGTTACTAAGAGCTCTTAAGATTTTCTCTTGTGATTTCAGATCTGTTACCACCATGGGTGTTTCCTCTGCTCTGTTAAACTCTCTTTTCCAAAATAATGTGATTTGTAAAAATCTAATTTTAAATCCTGGCCTAAAATTAGCTTTCTTGTTGATTTAATTCTTAAAAATCATAATACGAATTTAATATAGCATATTTCTTCAGGGCATCTCAAAGTATTTCACATATATAATCTTATTTCTCTTCCCAATAATCCTGCAAGGTGAAAATGTGATGAGGCTTCATACCTGACTGCTTATTTTTTCTACCTGCTCTGGTAAGCATACTCTATAGCGTCTGCATTACTTTTGTGTGAAGAGAAGGCAGAATTTCCCAATTCAGTTCAGTTGGTCTAATTCCTTGAAGACTGATGATTCCTCTGAGAGAGAATGACAGAGAATGAGAAAGGGGAAAGAATTAAAAAAAGGAAAAAAGCCTGAACAAACCAGTAAACCTCTCAAGAATTGATTTTCTTATTTGTAAAATTCAGTGATTAGACTAGATAGCCAATATGGTACCTTCTAGCTCTAAATCTACAATCCTAGAATTGTGAGAGGAATGAATGAATAAATGAATGAAAAAGCATTTATTAAACACTTGAGGCAATATGGTCTGGTGGGGAAAAATATGCTACACTTGTAATAGGAAGACCTGCGTCCAAAGTTTGGTTCTGCCATTTACTATCTCACTGATTTCTAAATCTACAATCCTATGATTCTACTATGTTCCAAACATTCTGCTAACTTCTAAAGAATACAAAGACAGCCCCTGACTACAAGAAGCTTATATCCTAAGATAGAGAAGTCATACATATAGAGCAATGATAATCAGAGAAGTATATGGTAGTTCATAAAGTTATAGAGATAATGAGTGGACTCAAGGGGAAAATAGATCGAAACGCTATTTCCAGGAGCAAGTGTAAGGAAGTACTGGTTCAGTTTGGTTCCAAAACTAGAAAGCTTTTAGGGGCTGGAGGAGGGAGGTGTGTGCATGTGAAGGGAAGATTCAAGGAAAGGAAAGAAGGAATGTGCAAGGTCAGAAAATGCTAATAAGGGATGGTAAGGGAGTACAGGGAAAATCTTATGGAGCAACTGGATTGATATAATGGACCATATAGTGGACCATTCGGTGTTAACTAATCAGAACGTGGGTACTTCAAGGCAAGAGTTCTGGAGCTGAAAGAGTTAAGTTATCCAGAGTCTAGCCTTCCCTCCCTGAAATAAGGGGGTTGGTGAGAAGATGGTGGAGAGAAGAGAAGAGGAAGAGGAGGAAGAAGGAAGAAGAATCTTTTAGGGAAAAAAAAACTCCCTGGATTTCCCCAAGCTGTTCCACAACTATTCTCCATTGAAGAGATATGGAAGACATAAATGGATGGCACGTCCTAGTATTTGTCTTGAACACAGTTCCTGAATTATATTTTCTGCTTCTTTAAAATAATCCACAACAGTAGCAATTTTCCCAAGTGTCTTTGGAGATTTTTCTTATTTTTGCCTTGTTGGGCCTGGTGCTGCTGGTTGTCAGGTGAGTAAGACTGATTGGAAGCCTCAGGGACACTTGGTGATAGACCAACACCAACAAGTGTTATACATTGGCAGATCTGGCGTCATTTAATCCTAACTCTAAGAATCATGTTTTACTGGTTATCTTGCTATACTTTAAAAAAACAAAAGGAGGGGCTGGAAGAGGTAGAAAAGGCTTGATGTTTGCTGACCTGTAAGGTGTGTTATTTTCTTAGTGAAAAAGTAATGCAATTCAACAAATGTCAAACATCCATGTGTACAATATGGCACTTGATACTGGAGACATAAACATGAGAAATATCTAACCCAAAGGAATTTTATAATCTTGTATGAAGGAACGAGGCACATATACAAATAATATAGGCTAGAAATTGAATACATAGGATTTAGAGTTGAGACTTCCAGATCATCTTATACAATACCCTTATTTTGTAAAGGAAAAAAACTGAAACCTAGAGAAGTTAATTGGTTTGTCCAAGGTCACAGAGGCCTGGGAATTAGACTACAGTTTATCTGATAGGACATCACATCCTTTTTCATTTCCTGAGATGATCTGGGTGAGAGAATCACCGAGGGCTTCAAGGAAACATATGAACTTGGAATAGATATAAGGGAAGGAGTCAATATATGGAGATAGGTTATGGGTGGAGTAGAGAGTCCATTCTGAGTCTAGAGAATGGCCTTTGGAAGACCTAACAAAAAGTCAACAACCCTTCATTACTTATTGAATAAAATAGGAATTTTTTAAGCCTGGGTTCTGGATAGTTTGGTTGCAAAGTCAAGTGAGTGAAGGAGAGTATTGTTGCATGACTGGAAAGAGAGCTTGGCACCAGATGGTGGAAGGCTTTGGATTCAATACTAAGGAGTTTATATTTTATTTGGTTGATAATGGACAATCATGAAAGGTTTTTGAGTAGAGGACTAATGTGTGATTAGACTTGCAAAAAGAATGGATTAGGGAAGGGGAAAAAAATGGTGTAAGAAAGATCAAGTTGGAGAAAATTAGGAAGTGTGGGTTAGGTTTTAACTGTTAAATTGGAGGGCTCAATTTCTTTTTTTGTTTCTTTGTATATGGCTGCCTAAATATCTGTTCGCTGGTATTAATTTGATCTGGAAGCTATTATCTCCCCCTCCAGCAATGTACAAAGTAAAAGGAACTTTGGAAAGAAGAGGTTGTTTTTACTTTGTATTTAAGGGAATGGGGGTAAAGAGGGAAAGAAGTGGAGATTGGGAAATCAGTTAAATGATAATTAAAATAGTCCAAGCAAGAGCAAAAAAGTTGTTGATGAAGTGATAAAATGAGCATATGCAGTGGAAGGAGTTTTTAGAAAATAAACTTGTTCAATTTTGCAAATGTAGGTGAAATGTCAGGGTTAAGCTGCCTTCACTATCACAAATGATTCACCTGTCATAATCTTCAGTTCAGCAATTCTACTAACAAGTATGCTTGTTACTGGTTACTACTAACAACCTCAAGGAAATCAAAGACAGACACAAAGATTCAGTATGTTCCTAAATATTCATAGTAGGCAACTAGGTGGCAAAGTGGACTGGGTTCGAAGTCAGGAAGATCTGAGTTCAAATACAGCCTTAGATACTCGCTTTATGACCCTGGGCAACTCACTTAACATGTCTGCTTTGGTTTACCCACCCTCAAAATGGGGATGATAGCAATATTTACCTTGCAGGGCTGATGTGAAAAATCAAGTAAAATAATTTTTGTAAAGCACTTGTCATGGTGCCTGGCACATAGTAGGTGATATATAATTGCTTATTCTTCCCTCCTCCCCCCAACTCTTTGTGGTAGTAGAGAACAGGAAATAAAGTGTGCCGACTTGTTAAGGAATGACTGAAAAACCATCACAGAAAAATAATATAAAATTTTACCACATAGCAAGAAATTATGGATATCAGGAATTGATAGGCACATGAGATTTGTATGAATTGATAATAGAATGAAATACAGCTCAGTCCAAATAAGTGCAAATAATCAGTCCCATGAAGTGGTCACATTTAAACTTGCACTATTCTAAATTATAACTATAAATAAAATGTGGTCATTGATTCCAGCCCAATGGAAATATCCAATGAAAAAATGTCAGAAATAAATTTTTTTATCTGTTTACCAATGTAATATAAGAGCAAAGGATAAGAAAAGTATATTTCTAATCAGGTTTATTACAAAGTAATAGTTACAGAAAGCAAACTTTTAAAAATTAAAAATAATTAAATATTGTACCTAAAGATAGCCTTCAATGACAATATGATGAAAACATTGTTACTGTCACTTAAGATATTTTAGCAGCAAGGGCTGGACTATCTTCACTTTCTTCAAATCTTCATTAATATACCAGTAGGCACAAAGCATTTTATCCACATATCAGAAAATCTGCATGCTGACACTCTCACACAAAGAACCAGGTGTAGTTAGATGACCTGGGGCATAATCTAAAAGCAGTAATGCTTTCAACATGATATTGTCCTTGCAATACTTTTCAACAACTGGGTTAAAATAACTTGAAAATGAGTCTTTGAAAACAGTTTTAGTCATCCATGACAAAGAACTGGAAGTAATAGACAAGTATGGCCTCTCAGGAGCTCATGAATTTTGAGATCTATAAACAAGCACTGATTTTAACTTAAAATTCCCTTACTTCTGCATTACCTTCCAACAAAGTGTTAAGCAACAGATATTTAAAATCCAGGTTATTTTTTTTTCTTATGTTCTGGAAGGCATCCTTTCCCAACATAAGCCAGTCTCCGTCACATTAAAAATTGCTGATCGGTGTATATACAGTTTTGATTATTTTCATGAGGATATTTAGCTGCAATGTCCTCATCTGTATTGGTCGCTTCTCCACTAACTTTAATGTTATGTAATAGAATTTGATTTTTAAAGTGGTTGAACCAACCAACACTTGCAGTAAAAGTTTTTTCACTACCTGCTTCATTCCTGTATTCTTTCTCTACCTTAAGTAAATGTGAAGCTTTTGCCCGAATGGCTGCTCTGCTAAGAGGAATGGACTTTTTTGCAATCGTCAAACCAAAGAACTAAAAGACTCCATTTTTATCATTGTTATACTTCTATTCCTTGTAGTTGCTTAAAAACCAACAAAAGCTGACACAACTTTGCCTTTTTCTTTTACTTCTCCTTTGTGGTTCATAATATTCTATACCACAGGTTCAAACATTCTGACATCTTGTCCTATTTTAGAGTTATTAAGACCATGTCTATACTGGTCAGTTACATCAGATATCGGATAGCAAGCAGCTTTTTCTCCTCCTCATTCTCTTCCTTTTTTTCTTTTTCCTCCTCTCTCCTCTTCCTCCTCCTCCTCCTTATTTTTCCTCTTCTTTCTTCTTCCTCCTCTTCCTTGTCCTCCTCCCTTCTTCTTCCTCCTCCTCCTCCTCCTCTTCCTCCTTTTGTATTGGCAGCATTTCTCTCTATAGTATTCTTCTTCTTGTCCATTTTAAGGGCTCTTTTTAAAAAAAAAAATTTTTTAATTAATACAATCTATTGCAATATAGTACAGAGCAGTACATCATATCCACAACCAATGATAAGAAAGTACAGACTGAAGACAGCTCAATGAATTTAAATCCTACACTATGACCCACAGTATCATTTTAATTGAATTTGGATTTGCATTTAATGAGACCTGGTATCATTTTGTAATTCACACTAAATTGAATTTGCATTACTTGAACTTGCATTAATTGCAAGTATAAAAAAGTCACTAAAACTTCAGCTCTGAATAGTTAAAATTTTAAAGACAAAGTCATAGAAAAAGAGAATTATATATACATGTGTATGTATATGTATTACATGTGGTCATATGTATGTATGTATTTGTATGTGTGTACATAAATATAGACATAGATATAGATTCCTCATGGAAGTGAGACATTAGGGTAGAATTCTGTATTGTTTATTGTTGACTAATTATTTTTATTTGTTATAAGGAAAGGCTTTGGATGGTGGTGGGGAAGGAAAGGACTCATATAAATCAATCATACAATCTATAGACAAGCATTTATTAAATGACCACTAAGTGGCAGTCACTGTGTTAGCACAGGGGACACAAATATAAAGAATTAAACAATCCTTATTCAATAGCAACTTACATTCTAATGGGGAAGACAAAAATACGTATATAAGTAGATATGGAATAAATATAAGGAGAATAAATACAAATAAACATAAAGTAGTTAAATGCTAGGTAATTTGGGAGGGAAGACCAGCAGTTGGAAATATCTTCATGTAAAAAGGAGATGCTTGAGATGTATCTTAAAGTAAAAGGTATTCTGTAAAGATTAAAAACATCATAATTTTTAAACACAAATTTCACACAAATTTGGCCCTCATGCTGTTTCCTGTCTGCTCACATGACCACTATCCCAATTCAGGCCTTCATCACATCTTAGCTGGATGATTGCAAGAGCCTCATAAGTGGCCTCTGTACTCCTGTCCTTTTCCCAATTTATCTTCTGCACAGATACCAAATTGATTTTCCTAAAGTACATGTCACTGGCCATGTCACTTTCCCTTCAAATAGCTTCAATAGCTCTCTATTGCTTCTAAGACAACATGGAACTCTTCAATGTCTGGTGTTGAAATTCCTTCCCAGTCTGATTCCAGCCTCTTTTTTCCTGGATGATTACATATTACTCCTCCTTTGCATGGTGTGTGTTTCTGTCAAACTGGCCTTTCTCCACACCTTTTAACAGGCTGTTCCCCTCAGACCCTATCCCCATCCCATGCTGAAAATCCTCTTCCTCCTCATTTCTGCTTCTTGAAATCTTTAGCTTCATTCAAGTCTCAACTCAGATGACATTTCCTTCAATAGAACTTTCTTAATTCCCCAAGTTGTTAGTACTCTTCCTACCCCAAATTACTTTGTATTTATTTTGCATAATTTTTGTATTTCCTTATTTGTATATATGTTATTTCTCCCTAGTAGAATTTAAGTTCTTTGAGAGTATGAATGGTTTTCTTTTTCATCTTTGTATTTCCATCATCTACTACAGGGCATGACACACAGTAGGTGCTTAGCAAATGTTTACTTAATTTAATTTACTATGTGCATACAGACTTTGTGAAAATTACTCTTCTGGACTCTGGGAATGTAAAGATAGAAGTAGCTGTAATATATCAGCAAAAAAAATTCTGAGTCAGAAGACTTGGGTTTGAATTCCATACCTGCCACTAGCTAACAGTTTGACCATGAACATGACACTTCTCTGGGCCTCAGTTTCCCCATATGTAAAGTTAAGATAATACTATCTATAGTGCCTTCTTCACAGGGTTGTAAAGGTTGAGGGGATTCCAGGAAAGTGATTTTTGTGCTGTATAACTGGTAATTCTATTACTCATTTTATTTATGCCTTATCTTTGTTTGAAGAACTATTTCTATAATTGTTATTGCATTGAGAGCTACTGCATGTCCATTTAGGAAAACTTTAGCTACCTAGGTGAATGGAAGGAGTTGTCTTGAGCCAAGGGGTGGCAAGGACCCCAACATCAAGGGCTAATGCTGCTCAAGGATGAAATTTATTAAATCACATATAGCAGTTCCCAATCATGTCCTGGTGGGAATTCATAAGCTTGTAGGATCATAGTTTCAGAGCTGAAAGGGATCTCAGAAGCCATCTTGCCCAACTCTCTCATCTTATAGGTGAGAAAATGGAGACTTAGGAAGATTAACTGATTTGCCCAGTGTTGTACGGGTAGTATTAGGCTGACCTCCTTTTCTGTTGGGCCTAGAAATAGGGCCTCTTAATCACTGATAATTATATTAGTTATAATTTTGCCTGGTCCAGCCTCCACCAATGGGGGCCTTGAATAAAAATTACTTTTTCCCATTGGAAAATCCTGAAGGTTTGCCAATACTGAAGGAACCTTCTCTCCCAAAAGCTGTACTGTGAGATGGAGCCCCTAGACTAAGAATTTTTTTCTATATCATATCCCCTTTCATCTAAAAGCAACAAACCTCAAGGAAGAGGTTGTTGAAATTGACCTATACTCCCTGTTGGTCTCTATATAACCTGATACATACAAACACACATATATATGCACATAAATGTATATATAATACATATAAACTGACCTTATACTTCCTGTCTGTGTCTATATAACTTGATAGATATGTGTGTGTATATATATGTGTATATATGTATATATATATACACATATGTATACATACATATGTACATACCCCCCAATACATACACACACACATACGTATGTATTATCAGCCTGTTAGCTGACCATATGGTAAGAATGAACAAATGAGAAGACAGGTTAGAAAGGGGTGGAGGGAGTGGAAACCATGACTCAGCCAGTTTCCTTGCCCACTTATTCAAACCAAAATAGAACCTGGAATTTGTCAACATTCCCTTTTGAAAACTGGAAAATGATGGAACAGAACTTCCCAAAGGAAGACTAAGAGACATCTGAGACCAGAAGGGACTATACAGACCATACTACCACTGTTAGGTACTACCTACAGACTATGAATAGGAGGTTATGACCTTTTGACCCCAACTCTAAGGGAAAGAATAGTGCAGGGATTCTTAACATTTTTTGTCTTGGACACCGCTGACAATCTGGTGAAGCCTACATATCCTTCCTCAGCATGATATTACAAAGAAAATGAGTTATATTGAAATACAGTTACAAAGACATTTTTAAAGATAGTTCAAAGCCCTCAGGCCTGAGCAAGAGAGTTTCTACAATACTGAATGGATTTTGGTAGCAGCAAGGAACTCCTCCCATAAGCAACTCTGGGGGCAGAAAAAAGGTGGGGAGGAGAGACTCCATCTGTGATCTTCTGAAACAACACAAATAGGACCCTGGGATAGTAAAACTGAAAACATTTGTTTTGCCACTCAATAAAGGGGTGTGGGAATGTGGTCCTTATTTTCATCTGTAGGGAAAGACATTCAAAGTCTTGGTATGCAACTTAGAGAAAGGTCACAATAAAGATTAAACCAATCTCTGGGGACAGTTTGAAGTGTGGAATTGGAACTATAGACTATAGACTATAATTGGAACATGTAGACTATGAACTCATAGTCTATAAAGCCTACAACAGACATATTATTTACTAGGTCTATAGAAGATATATTTGCTTAGTTATAGATTGGCATGGATTCATGAATACCTTATGAAGAAAAATCTGTGATCACCCAAGGGTCTTAGACCCTTTATTATGAACCATTAGACTAGATGATCTCTGGGATCTTATCCAGCTTTAAAGTTCTATGATAGTACAACTGATTTATTTATTCTATTCCATCGATTCAGCTCCCTGGTCAGACCCTAATGACCTCACCATAGATGACTGCAATAGCTTGCTGGTTGTTCTCCCTGTCTCTAGTCTTGCTTTATTCCAATTCATCTTCCACTCATCTATCAAACTGATCTTCCTAAACCACAGGTTTGACCATATCACCCTCCACTCAATAAACTCCAGTGGCTCCATGTTACCTCCTGCTGTTTGGCTCTTAAAGCCCTTCATAACCAAGCCCTTGCTTTCCTTTCCAGTCTTCCTATATCTTACTCCCCTTTGTATACTCTGCAATTCAGTGACCCCAGTTTCCTCAAATGTGACACTTAACGTGTCCCACTTAATGTCTTAGTGTCTTCCTTCTAAAATTATACATCACACACACACACACACACACACACACACACACACACACACACACACACACCATGTCTCCCATTAGACTGAGTGGGGATTATTTTTCTCTTTGTATCTTAAGTGCTTAATTGACTTTTCGACCTTCATTTTTCTTTTCAGTTCCTCTCTAGTGTAATCTTTGTCTTTCAGTATTTTGTAATCATTATTCCTTCTTTAGCCTCTTTAAAATTAGTTGGTGTAAATCCTGAGGCACAGATCTATGAATTTCCTTTTGCAATTGTTGCAGTTTAGTTTTAACTTCCCTGTATGTCATCTTCCAAGTTCTGACAGTAAGTATTTCTACTTTTGGGTTGTCACAATTGTTTTTTGGATGTAGACTGTTTTCTTTCTTGATTTGCATTTTGCTTTTGAAGTATTTTATTGTTCAAGCAGAATCTAAATGTCCAAGCAGAATCTAAATTCCTGTTAAGAATGTCATGGGGGAAGGTTGGATTAAGTGACCTCAAAAGCCCCCTCCAAAGATGGAGTTATGGCATGGTGGTAAATGGAAATCCCCCCAATTGATGTGCACTCCCTTTGTTTTCTTGGCAAAACCAAAAAGGGCTGCTATAAATATTTTGTATACAAACTCTCTATTTCTAGTCATGAAATATCATGAAATTAAGAGAACTCAGAAATCTGTGATGTTCCTGCAAATTTCTGGAATATATTATTTAAAGAAATTAAAGAAATGGTTTGTAAACACTTAAAGGAGAGAGAGATGATCACTAAGATCTAACATGGGTTCATCAAGAACAGGTCATAAGGTTTATTAGACTGATTAGTGAGGGAAATGCAGTTCACATATATAGGTTTCTTCAAGGCATTTGATAGGGTCTCTCTTATAATATCCTGACAAGATGAAGTGATGGAAGCTAGGTTTTAGTAAAGTTAGATGTAATTAGAAACACCTGAATGGCCAGATTCAAAGGGTGCTCTCTAGCATCTTCCCTTGTCCTTGTTTTTTTCAACATTTTAATCAGTGACAAATCAAGAGATATGTTTATATATTTTTAACCAAATTTGTAGATAATAGGAAGATGAGAGAGTTAAAATACTAGGCAACATTAATCAAGACACAAAAAAGTCTTGACAGACTATAAGAATGAGCTTGGTTTAATGAAATGAAATTTAATAGGGGTAAATATAAAATTCCTACATGGGTTCAAGAAACCAATTGTATAATTTCAGGATGGTGGAGGCATGTTTAGGTAATATTTTATAGCAATAAATCAAGCATTTATTATGAAGGAGATCTAGTGGCTTGTAAGTATGATATAGCAGCCAAACAAAAAAAGAATGGGGACTCAAATTGTGTTAATAGAAGAATAGTGTTCGTAACAAGAAAGATGATAACCGCAATGTCCTCTGCAATAGTCAAACCACATCTACAGGATTAAATTCTGGGTGTCACATTTTTAGGAAGACATTGATAATCTGGAATAAATTAAAAGGACAACTTCAACAGTGAGGGGACTGGAAATCATCCCATAAGATGATTGGTTGAAGGAATTAGGGAGGTAAAGTCTGGAGAAGAAAAGACTTGGGGGGTGAGGGGCAGGAGGTACACAATACTTGTCTTCAAATATCTGAAGACCTGTCATGTGAAAAGGGGATAACAGACACAACCAGGACCAATGTTTATAAGCTACAGCAGATTTTAACTCTGTGTAAGGAACACATTCTCAAAAATTAGAGGTCCCAAGCAGAAAGTAGTTGCTACCTTCCACTTCTCCATTAGAGATCTTAAAGAAAAGGCCAAATAATTGCTTGTTAGGGTGTTAAAGGGAAGATTTAATTTCAGGTATAAGTTGGACTAGAAGATTTCTGAGTTTACTTCCACCTCTGTAATTCTGTTATTCTTTCATTATATCTGCAGCAAATATAATTAAAGTTTTCTCCCTTCTACAAATGAAAATTTACATGGAAAATCATCGAAAGGGGAACATATTCATTTTAGTTCTGTTTTCACTTACACTCAGAAACTTATTAATTCATATGTTTACAAATTTGTTTTGAAATAAAAAGCAGCAAAACATAAAAGTCATTTATAGTATTTTTCTTTAGCTCATTCCCCTAATAGGATAATTGACCTTTTTTTTCCTAAAAAGGGAAAATATTTTAGTAAACTATGGATTAGACTGCATTGGATTAGTTATGTTATGACCAAAGAGCAGTAGTGTCTAATTTTTTGGCTACACTGAAAAAACAAATTAGGAAATTCAGAATTCCATTAATTCTTCCAATGAGAAGAATTAGTATCTATCTATCTACTTAAGTTATGTCTTTTAACAATCACGTCATAGGCTGGACCCAGAGTCAGCCTTGTGAAATGCAAGGTCAGATGGGCCATTATAAAATAATTGTGAAATTCAAGCTTATTTTCATTTGGTTAGGTAAAATATAATCTTTAATTTAAAATAAACAAATGGTAGGCTTTGACAATAAAAATGCAAATGTGTTTGGTCATATTGCAACTAGTACAGTATTTTGTCTATTTTGTTATTTGTACCTTCTTCTCTGTCTGTTTTTGTACATGCAGTATAGCTTTCCAAGCCAGGAATGGCCTACCCCACCCCCAGTTCTCTTATCTATTGAGATTCCTTCCTTCCTTCATGGCCCAACTCAAGTGCCATCTCCTCCATGAACTGAAAGTGATCTCTCCCTCCTCAAATTTCGTCTAGCACTTTGGGCCTCTCTTTTGCCCTTATCTCATTCTCTCTTGTGTACTTGTCATTCCCTCCCTAATGGTAAGTTTAAAAGGGCTCTGATCACAGGATCATCAATTTAAAGAAAATTTAAAGAAAACCATCTAGTTCAATTCTTTCATTTGAAAGGTGAAGGAACTGAGGTATAAATAAGTTAAGAGACCTCACTAAGGTCACAGAAATTTTAAGCGTCAGTCCGGGGACTTGTTTTCGGAGTCAGTGTTTCGACCACTCCTAGTATCAGGAGCGCTACATTGTATCTGTAGCCCGCCGCACCGGGTCTTGCACGAAGTAGGTACCCAATAAACAAACTGGGTTTGGTTTCTGCAGAACTGAATTGCACAGCTCATTCCTCTACTAGACTGTAAGTTTCTTGAGGGTGAAAACTATGCCGATACATCTTAAGATCCCCAGAATCAAGAACCAGGTCAGGCAAGCAGCAGGTGCAGAACCAATGTTTGCTGATCTGAATAAAGAATGTATTTTAAATATTAACTTAACAAATTATTCTTTCCTACGATATGCTGAAGGGACAGGAGAGGATCCTGAGTGTACTCTGGGGCAGAATCAAAGTGTCCCAGATACCAAGGCCCTAGGGGAACCTCCCAAACCACAGAGCTTTACAGTACGGGCGCCAACAGGCATGAAATTATCATTCAAATTGGAGCCACCCTTTCCCAGGGCAGTCTCAATTCTTTCCCTCCCTCCAATTCCTCCCCCATCCATGGAGTGATATCAATTATATACTTGAAGTTATGCAAAACATTATTTCCATATTAGCTGTGTTGCAAGAAAAATAAAGAAAATGAAAAAAAGTATGCGTCAGGCTGCACTCAAGGTACATGAGTTCTCTCCCTGGAGGTGGATAGTATTTTTCCTGAGTCTGTACCTTGACCCAGCCCCAGTGTGTAGGGTGCTGAGCCTTCTGCTGTGAGTCCCATCCATTGGCGGAGAAACTACGTCACTCTCGCTGCCAGAATCCCGCCCCATTCTTTCCCCAGAAGGCGGCTCCTTTCTGGATCTGACAACGCCTTCCGCAATCGTTTGAACCTCCTCGGCTCCCGTCCTAGATGATCTCTCTTTCCCCCGCCCTTCTTCTGCCTCGTCTTTCCCTCCGCCTCCTCCTTACACGGTTCTTCCCCCCCTTCCCCCGCCCTCCCTGCATCTCCTCCTCCTTCTCCATCATCTCCGGGAGCAGGAGCCGCCGCCACGGTCAGTGGCGTAGCCGGACTCTGTGTCTGGGCTAGACCGAGAAGGGCGGGCGGGCCCGAATCACTGTCACGTCCCGGGCGGGGGCCATGGGGGAAGCGGCCCTGGGCGTTCTCAACGCTGACTGAGAGCGGTTCCCGCTACCGCAGGAGGCGCCATGGACCGAGCCGCCGCAGCCGGGGACCAGGTACGCGGGGCCGGGCCGGGCGAGCCTGGGAGCCTGCAGAGGCCCGAGGCCCGGTGCGAATGCGGAAAGAAAGCCCCGTTCTGGGGCCCGCGTCTGACAGCTCCCCCTCCCGGGGCTTTCGCGTCGTCCTGGGCGGGTTCTCCCCACCCCCTCCCCACCCCCGCCTGATACCCACAGCCCCTCCAGTGCTCCGACCCTGGGGCGGGCGGGAGGGTGGGGGGCTCCCTGGCTTCTAGCTTGGGGGGCGGGGTCTGACAGCTGGTTTAGGCACCTGCGTGATTCCTGGTACTTCTCCCTCCCAGCGGGCTCATCTTTAGTTCCCCCAATCCCCCCTCCACCCCCGCCCCTAATAGTGTTGAGGTTGGAAAGGACAGTCCGAGGGATGTGTCGTCAGAATGCAGGCACACGTGAGAAAGAGGGCATTTCAGTAGGTGTCCTAGAAAGAGATGTCAGTCTAAGGGCTACTTGCACCCAGGTGCTTGCAGGTATTTGAGGTGTTTCTGCTGTCCACCTCCTGCTTCGTGACGTCCTCTCCCGCTCCCCGACGTGGGAGAGCAGGTACAGACTGAACAGGAGAGAGAGATAGGACACCCTTAAAAAACAAAACGCCCTGTGGTTTTAAAAGTTCGGGGAGGGGGAGGAATTGGTAAAGAGAAGGGGCATCCAGCGAATCAAATCAATGTTAGGTTGGTTTGTTTTTTAATCCGAGAAGGACTTGTTTTGGTTTGGTTTATTTGTTTTTATTACAAAATCTTGATTACTAGTTGTAGAGCGATGATAGTGTGACTAGTTGACAAGAATAGTTGAAATGCAAAGTCCAAAAAAAGGAGGGGGGGCATATAGGTCAGAAGTTTTAGCTTTTTTTTCTCCCTTCCCCCCAAACTTTCTACCAGAGCCTTAACCAGGTAATGAAATGGGCAGTAGGATAGAGGAAGATGGGAGATGCAGTGATGATCTATCTTGGGGGTAGGAAGGCACGAAGCATGTTAATAGAGAAAGGGGTTGCCAACTTCCTGGGACTTTATGATCCAGGCTTCTCTTCTACCTCCTTCTCTTCCTCTCCTCCCTTTCTCTTTGCCTCTCTTTCCCTCTTTCTCTCTTTTTCCTCGCTCCCATCCCTCTCCTTCACTTTCTTCCCCCTTTTTCTTCCTCTCTCGTCTCCCTCTCCCTCCTTCCTCTTTCTTTTCCTCCTTTCTTCCCCTCCCTCTCCTTTCTCTCTCTCCCCATTTTCTTTTCCCCTCCCTCCCTCTTTTTCTTCCTCTCTTTTTTCTCTCTCCTCCCTCTTTCCCTCCCCATCTATCACTTTTAGATGTGTATATACACACACACACACACACATGACCTTAAGAAGCATGAATGGATTTGGTAGAATAATATATGGAATTACATAAGGGAATATTAATGGAAAGGGGCTTTGGCAAATATATTTTGTGTTCTGTTGACCTCTGCCTTAATTTTTGTGGCCTGTTTGATTCAAGTCTGAAAGAAGTGTTTATCAAAGATGGCTGACTTTTTGAAGTGTGACAAAAAAAGAGATTGTTGAACCATTTCCTTGTTTATAGGTGTAAATAAGCTAATGAGAGGGTTAAATATTTTGGTTATTCACCAGGATGCCAAAGCAGTAACTAGTAATGCTAGTGTGTATTTAAAGTCCCTTTCATCCTAAAGGAAGTGCAATTAACCATTTAAACAACATCTTTTAACATAGCTATTTAATTGAATGTGGTCATCTTTGTAACATGAAGTGTATGAGGAAATAATTTTTGGTGAAGGCTAGAGATTGGTACAAAGTGTGTGTGTATTTTACTTTAAGTGTTTTCTATGTGTGTGTTTATCTTTCTACCTAAAAACTTAGTTGGTTCTTTTCTTGGTAAGTATTCTCTTAATTTTCTATGTAGCTAGACTCACCTATGATCTCTTTGCATAAAAGAGTATATTTAAGAGTTTCTGATGATTTGGAGTAGTAGTCATTAAAAGTACTGTGATTCTGTAAATAATCTTCGTTGTGATAATGACTACAACATTTGGAAGAGATATTACATATAAGGAAAGAATTCCAGTAGTCTTTTAGATACTTTTATATAAAAGCATATATTTTAATCTTAACTGCCAAGAAAAACAGGCAGACTTCTAGATTTCATTTAGGTGTTCTAGGAACAGTATGCATAGCTTTTTCTTGAAAAAAGTAGTGTGAGGAAGGATAGGAAGAACTAATAACTAGGTTCTATTTTATTAAATGTTTGATTTCAAACACGACAGAAATTACAGATCATAATCTATTACAGTGAAAGAAATCTTGCTTCTTGAAATTGAAGTAGTAACCAATTTATTTACACAGACATGAGAACTGAGTACACAAAGTTCAAAAATTGACCTGCTTTCTAGTGAATAACTAATAGAGAATTCTATAGTTAGAATTTGTTGACTATTTTGTTACTTTCTAAGAATTAAGGAAAGCAGTAATTCCATGAGGTGTATGTATGCATATGCCAGGAATTATAAGGGGGTAGAATTTCTTACGATGTGTTCTTTTTAAAAATAAGTTTTTCATAATTCCCAATGCTATAAAATTATAATAATATCATTAATGCTACACCAAGATATGTTCATTTTTAAACTATAGAGTTAGGGTAGTCAATACTGGCTTCTGTGTCTGAATGTAAAAGTAAATGACATGAATTTCAAGAGTGTTTTGCCATTGATCCATAATTAGTAAATACATACTAATAAATAGTACTAGCAGATAGTGTGTATGTATGTATGTGTATATGTATGTGTATATATATATGTATATATATGAAAACACACAATATTATATCCCATATTTTATTTGAATTTGGTTTGGTTATGTCTACTTTTTTTTAAAGCAAAAAAAAAATCAGGTGAAGAGGAATGCAAATAGGCAGGAAAACTGATTATTAACAAGTTAAAGTTTCAGACTTTGATATTTTCTAAATGTGTTCTGAAATCTTGCAAAATTTTTACATTCCAACTAAAGTTACTCCTGTAGTTTGTTTTGGCAGTTGGTTTATTTAGTCAGTGTAAACATTTTGAGCAAATCTCCAGGCAGTTAGGAGGATAGCTTCTGGGGTTTTCTTGAGTACTCTTTACTTCATCATACCACACTTTTCTTCAGAACGTACTTTTGGCTACAGGAGGCAAAATATCTTAAAGAGAAATTTCAGTTTACATTCTAAGATGGATAAGATACAAAGTGTTTTTATTATCTGACTTTTTTCCATTTCTTTAAGTGGGAAGTATAATTTCTTCTGAAACTTCATTGGGAGACATATTATTATTTTTTAATGCAGACATTTAGACTTAGTTTTACATTGTTTAGTATGGGAAAAAGTCTACCTTCTTTTTTTGTCACTTCATCACCAAAAATATGCAGTGTAGATTATCAACAAATAATAAGTGTATATAGATGGTATTTTTCTCCTCCTACAGCAGGCCTAGCATAGCTGCCTCAGTAAATACTTGTTGAATTTAAGTGGTCTCTCAGTAGTTCGTTGAATATATTTGACTAGATTAATGAAATAGGTTTGAAGTAAAACTTTTATCTCTGTTTCTGAATTCTCAGTTTTGGGGGGAGGTAACTTGAGTATGCTAGCTGCAGAAACAGTGCCATTAATAGCCTCTATTTCTGTAATTTCCCCATCAGATAGGTTACAGTGAAGAAATGGATAAATTCCCTAATGTACCTGCTGTTCAGGTATAATTATACAGACATAATTTTTACAGTGATAATTTTTAAATTATGAAATAATTTCATTTAAGGTGCACTGAGTCTGCAGAACTTTGGAAAGTGAAAGAATTTAATTTCATAGTTGGATTTTTTTTTAAGGTAACTTAAGGTAAAAGTATAATTTAGCATTGGTAATACTAGTTTTTTTTCCCCAGATGCATGACTGTATTTTTAGAACTTTACTTCAGTGAGTCAGATTCTTGATGTGAGATTTCTGATGTCTGAAAAATAGATCATGAAAAATAATGACTTTTCTCTAATTTCTAATTAAAACCCACATTCAAATATCTAGTAGTAAAACATAGGTCACTACATTTTCTTGCTGACTGCAAAATTTTCCTTTTCACTTTCAGATAAATTTAAGTGGATCATTTCTCTAGTTTTTTTTCTACGTTAGTACTATAATCGCTCCCAACATATTGTCTGTATTTTCTTTATCAAATTGTGGTATATGGGAGAATGATTAAAAATTTTAATGTTGCTTTCCTGATCTGTTGGTTGGGGGAGGGGAGATAATGCATTTTAACATGAGATACTGAACTTCCTAAAGTCACAACAAACAAGATCTTTAAAAAAAACTATCCATTGCTCAAACTGTAGAATATGGTTTACCAGTCTGTTCCTACTAGTGACATCTTCTGTCTCTGCAGCTGGTGATGACTACAGTAGCTTTCTTTTAGGCAAAGAACAAAGGGGTCATTTATGTTTATTGTGATTCTAATTATTGAAATATATAACTAGTACTGTTGAAGAAACTTATCAAAGGGAAAACAAGCTTAAAACTGAAGAAATAAAATAAATATTTTTTGCAAAAAAATCTGTTGCGAATTATACACAATTATACACAATAGGGTCATACCTGACCTATTGATCAGGTTGGTAAAAATCTTCTAAAAGATGTTTTGGACACCACAAACTGAACTGAGACCTGTTTTTTAAGTTTTTACTAGACAAGGCTTTGACCATAAAGAAAAAAGAAGTATTTTGCAGATATATATATTTTTTGAGTAATTATTATAATTTATATTGATTATTTTCATTTGGGAGTTTTGTTTTTATTCATTTTTTAGCATTGCTAAAATATAGTCCATTCAGTCTAGAAATATCCCTTGCTTTAAAAATACATTAATATACACAAATGCAGATGTGCAAAACAGACCTGTTAGGTTATGATTATTCCGTTTCAAGACAGTTCATTGTTTTGTGAGAGGATTTTAAACATATTTTTGGTGCATTAAGAATTTGTTTCTTTTCAAAATGATTTAA
This sequence comes from Gymnobelideus leadbeateri, assembly GCA_011680675.1. NCBI lineage: Eukaryota > Metazoa > Chordata > Mammalia > Diprotodontia > Petauridae > Gymnobelideus > Gymnobelideus leadbeateri. Next base: position 227,771 of record WOXC01001283.1, on the reverse strand, counting down.
TCACAACTCGGGTAGGAACATGTGCATCGTCCAAGCAGACTAAACCTAAATCTGTAAATTTCTTGTTTATAGGAGTATAAATTTGGAGTTGGAAGGGACCTTAGGAGTTGTCTAGTTCAATTAGAAATGAGGAAACTGGGTCTTAGAGAAGCTTTGGTGGCTTCTGAAAGTAGGTCACACAAGATCTGGTAGTAAGTAGAGTCAGAACTTGAAGCCAGGGCCTTCAATTCCCCATGTCTACTACTCTTTCAACTATATTTTATTTGGAGAAACTTTCAATTATTATAATAGTCCCTTGCTATCTGTTTATTGGTGAGCCGTTTGTGGTGTTTCTCCCACCATTTACAATTCTGTTGGTAAGAAGTGCTAACTTTTTGGATTATAGTTTGGTAGTGACATTTTGCTCTGATGCTACTTAAAATTAAGGTAAGCTTATGGTTGAAATTTTGCCTTCTTAGTCTTAAATCAAATGAGAATTTTAAGCACTGAATTTAATTACTTCAAAGCGTAAATTTTTTTTAAAACTTCTTTTTTTGGGGGGGAGGAGAAAGGCAGGGCAGTTGGGGTTAAGTGACTTGCCCAAAGTCACACAGCTAGTAAGTGTTAAGTGTCCGAGTTCGGATTTGAACTCAGGTCCTTCTGACTCCAGGGCTTGGTGCTCTATTCACTGCTCCTCTAGCTGCCTCTAAAAAAACATTTTTATTTAAATTTTTGAGTTCCAAATTCTGTCCCTCTCTTCCCTCCTCCCTCCCTGAGTCATTAAGCAATCAGATATTGGTTATACATGTGCAATTATGTAAAACATTTCCATACAGTCATTTTGTACAAAAAAAAAAAAACTCGAATAAAAGAAAAAAAAAACAAAGTGAAAAATAACGTGTCAGTTTGTATTCAAACAATATCAATTCTTTCTCTGTAGGTGGCTAACATGTTTCACCATTAGTTTCTTGGGATTGTCTTGGATCATTGCATTGCTGAGATCAGCCAAGTCATTAAAATTTTTACTTTCAACAGTATTGCTGTTTCTGTGTACTGTGTTCTTCTGGTTCTGTTCACTTCAGTATGCATCAGTTCATTTAAGTTTTTCCAGGTTTTCTGAAATCATCCTGCCTGTTTTTTCTTATAGCACAATAATATTAGCCATTCCCCAATTGATGGATGTCCCTATGATTTCTAATTCTTAGTCACCAAAAAAAGAGCTGCTATAAATATTTTTATGCTAAAAGGTCCTTTTCCCTTTTTTTTTTTTTTTTATGTCTTTGGGATATGGACCTAGTAGTGTTATTGCTTGATCAAATAGTATGCCCAGTTTTATAGCTCTTTGGACATAGTTCCAAATTGCTCTCCAGAATGGTTAAATCAGTTCACAACTCCACTAACAGTGGGTTGAGTCCCAATTTCCCCACATCCCCTCTAATATCCGGTATTTTCCTTTTTTGTCTTACTAGCCAGTCTGAAAGATGTGAGGAGGGCTGGTACCTCAGAGTTGTTTTAATTTGCATTTCTCTAATCAGTAGTGATTTAGAGCATTTTTATGAGACTGATAGCAAAGCATTAATATTATATCTGCTTCAGTTACTTGAGAGAGTTAGTGTTAGGGAGAAGAGCAAAATTCAGTAAGAAGTTTAAAGATTGGTTGGAATTTTTTTGCCTTTTTTTTTTAGAGCGGGGAAGGTAGGACAGTTGGGGTTAAGTGACTTGGACAAGGTCACAAGGCTAGATGTGTGTGTGTGTGTGTGTGTGTGTGTTAAGTGTTTGAGGCTGGATTTGAACTCAGGTCCTTTTGACTCCAGGGCTGGTGCTCTATTCAGTGCCACCTCACTGCCCCCAAGTTTAAAGATTAAGGGGGAAAAAAATCAATGGTCTGGTTTGTTGCTATTTTTTTTTAAGTAAATACTGTTTGAATGTTTTATAGAATGTTAATAGACTTTTATATAAGAAAGGATATGTGATCTATGTGTCACTATTTGTGTCAATTACTATTTGTGTTAACATGGTGTTTTGGCATTTGCAAACTGGTTTTTAGAGATTGATTATATTTTGAGACGGTAACCCTGTTAGGTAGTACAGGTGTTCTTCATGCTTATTTTATAGTTGAAGAAACAGGCTTATAGATGTTAAGTGACCTCAGAGCTTGAAGTGGGACTGTGCTACAGATTCCTATAGCTTTGTACAGGGACCTTGTAATGTTATTTTTTGACAGCATTGCCTGAGACTCAGAACAGTGTTAAGAAGTCTGTGCCATGTGGGTTTTAATAGCTATAGACATTTTAAGTCTGGTTTTCACAGATTTTTAAAATCTAAATAAAATTCTAAATAAAATTCTTTTAACTTAAAAAAATTATATTTCAATATAATTGGTTCCCTTTGTGGTCCTATATATATATATATATATATATTCTTTTATGCTTTTAAAAACATTATTCTGAGAAAAGGTCCAAAGGTTTCATCAGACTGCCAAATGAATTAAATTAATATCAAGTAATGGGTGCTGAAACTTTTTCCCTCACAAATTTCATTGAAATTTTGTGGCATAAAATCTTTTGTGATTTTATAATTGCTGAAGATTTCACATTCAAGTTAATGAGCTTGATAATAATTCAGAATTTTCCCACAGTAATGTAGCATTAAATATTCTAAAATGTGTATTGTTACTTTAATGACACTTTGCCATTCAAAAGAAGATAACATATTTTAATTCATCCAAGTTTTTTTAGAAAAAAATAAACATTTAATATAGAGTGTATACTTTTTGAAGTTTTAAAAATTTTGTACTGGATTTATCTTCAGTTTCCCAACAATTTTTATCAGTTTAAGAAAGTTGTTTCTTTGTGTTAAATATTTAGATTTCATTTTATCTTAGTTGTTTTCTTTTTAGTTAGGTGTCTATATTGTGTATTGAAATCTCAATGCATACTTTTATATTTTTGAAGTAACTATTTTAGCCTTAATCTAAATGCAAAAGGCAGAAGTTAGTAAAGCCCAAACTATTTTGTCTATGGAATTAAATATCTTACTACCAAGTTTATTTTTAGTCTCTGAAGTATGACTTCCTTGTATTCTTGATTGCTTTAACAGCTTTGATTACGTAAGAAGAAATGATTTCATTGAAGCTTGGTAACCTTTTATGCATTTTCCGTTGTTTTAATTGATGGCTTTGTATGAATAACTTGGTCTTTGTTCAACTATTTTAAAGTGACATTGTTTCTCTTAAATGTTCTCTGAAGATTTTGAATAAAGATAGCTAGCTCTTTGCTGTTCTGAAAGACAGATTCTCTTTTGTCAAATTTGTATTGGTTTTTACATTTCTTTTAAGCAAATATGAATTCATTTTTCTCTTTTTCTCTGAAGAATGTCAAGCTGTCTGCCGAAGTAGAGCCATTTGTTCCTCAGAAAAAGACTCCTGATACGCTTATGATCCCAATGGCACTTCCAGGTGATAGTGGAAGTGTGAGTGGAGTGGAACCAACTCCAATTCCCAGCTACCTGATAACTTGTTATCCCTTTGTGCAGGAAAACCAGTCTAATAGGTACTTTTGTGTTATGGGTGTATATATGTGTGTATGTGCTGGGTTTTTTTTGGGGGGGTAATGGGGGAGGCTGAATATAAAAGTTGGTTAGGCTTAATTGTCATAATTGGTGATTTATAACATTGGCACTTTTTCTGGTTTATAAAAATGACTAAGGACCCTTATAAAATTAAACTGTTGCTTATAACTTGAACAGTCAGTTTTAACAAATATTTTTATATTATAAAGTTCAAACAGAAGTGTTTCTATGTGTATAGAATATATACTCACATTAAGGTGATATATACTCATATTAAAGTGATGATCATAGAGATGTTTTTTCATCATTCCATGAAATTCTTCAATCTTGTTTAAATTTAAAATTGAATGGATGGGAGGAGAGAAATGAAAGATGCAAGAATAAGCCAATAAAAACTTCTTGGGTCTATATTCTATTTAATCCTACTAAGATAAGTTTTAATACAATGATAAATTATTCCCAATCTTTGATTTAACAGAGATCTTGTATTGCTATTTAGCAATTATTTTCAGTCAGAAAACCTTTATTACAAGCTCTAGGTATTGGTACAAATTATTGCTAGTGCAATAATTACTTCTTAGTCAGCTATTATATAGTCTAATGGGTAGAACTTACTTGTTTTTGAATCACTATAGACTTTTCTAGTCATAATTAGCAATGTAATTGCTACTTAATTTGTCTGTTTATTACACAAAATATATGAACTGTGAAGATGGCAAAGCTATACTCCAGAAATATTATACACTCAAGCTTCCAAATGTTCAAGACTCTTAGATTCTGAGTATTGTTGAGTGGCTACATGATGGGGTCTGAAGGAATTGTTTTGATTGGGATTTTGCTAATATTTCATAAATGTTGGTGAGTAATAGAAGTAACAGAATATTAAAAGAACTAACAGAAAATTGACTATAGTTAACTTTTCCTTTTATGGGATATATGTTAAAATATAACCATTTATATGTGATTTAGTGCTTTTCTGGGTTTTAGTTAACTTTTGACAGCAAATATTTTGTTTTTATTGAGTGAATTGTTTTTTAACAACCATAGCAAGTTATCCAGGAGAATTCTTAACCAAAGAAATCTTCTTTAATATTTTTGAAATTATATTGAATAGTAGGGTTTTTGAAACCAGTATCTTTTATCCATGCATATCTCCTATATTTGGGAAAGTAAAATAATGAAAAAAGGTTTTCTTTATAATGTTCTCTCTTTTCCTCTTCTGACTTCTGCCCTTTGCCTTCTTCCTCCCCAGTTCTCCCCAAAGCATCCTTGTTTTATCTGAAGTCCTAGACCTAAGTTCCTTGCACCTGTCATCACAAGAATCCCTGGAGAGGTTGTAAATATAAAATAGGAGGCATATCCCCCTTCCTCCATTGTGTTTGAGAACCTCATAAGTGTGCCCTGCTGAGATTAGTGCTCCTTGAATAGACAGGCTTAGTGCTTTTATGTTCACTTCTCTTGAACTTGGGTAGCATTTCTATTGCTAGAGGAGGGAATTGGCACACAAGAGTGTCTGCCCATGTTATTAAGGAAGGAGTATGAGAAAGGAGTAAAAAAGCAAAAGCGAAATCTTATATGAAGATCTTTTTTTTTTTTAAAGCAATTGGGGTTAAATGACTTGCTCAGGGTTACACGGCTAGTTATTTTTATGTGTGGGTGCTTATTTTCTGAGGCCGGAACCAATCCTGGGTTCTCTCGACTCTGGGACCGGTGCTCTTACTCACCGCACCACCCAGTCACCCCTGATCTTTTATTTTATTTTTTTAAAGATTTTTATTTTTGCTTTTTGGAGGGGGGAAGGCTGGGCAATTGGGGTTAAGTGATTTGCCCAAGGTCACATGGCTAGTTTTGTGTTAAGTGTCTGAGGCCAGGTTTGAACTCAGGTCCTTTTGACTCCAGGGCCAGTGCTCTGTTCACTGCGCCACCTAGCCACCCCCCATGATGATTTTTTATGATGACCTTAGCATAAGTCTTTATAGAATCCTGCCATAGTTTTTGGAACTCATTGCAGGGGAGCTGTCATTGGTAGATCCAGTAGTTAGTTGCTTAAATAATTGTCTTTCCTAGATTTTGTGATGAAAACAGTGAGAACTCAAGGAAATTGCAGGTTTAAGTAAATGTGGTGGATCCTTTTCAGTATTTTGTGATACAATTGAATTGTTAGAAGTTATATTGGATTTATGTTTAATAAAGAATAAATCTTTTCACATGTATATATTTGAGTCACTAGAACAAGGCAAGGTAACTTTGTTCCCCATGCTAGCATTATATGGAGGTTCCATTGAACTATTTTCTTTTTCATGATAGAAAAAGTTTCTTGTTTTTGCTTTAGACTTTAAATTTAAACCAAAGCTTTTAGTCCTTAAACATGATTTTTTAGGCTTGCTTATTTAATAAATTTGTTCTCCTTTTCTATTGGCTTTACAGACAATTTCCATTATATAACAATGACCTACGATGGCAGCAACCAAATCCAAATCCTCCAGGGCCATACCTTGCTTATCCCATTATATCTGCCCAGCCACCTGTTTCTACAGAATATACATATTACCAGTTGATGCCAGCTCCATGTGCCCAAGTTATGGGATTTTATCATCCTTTTCCTACACCTTACTCTAGCACCTTTCCAGCAGCAAATACTTTAAATACTATTCCCACGGAATGCACAGATCGTCCAAATCAACTTGGACAAGTCTTTCCACTGTCCAGCCATAGAAGTAGAAGTAGTAACAGAGGTTCCATTGGGCAGAAAGTAAGTAACTTTCTTGACTTCTTTAAAAGTATGTATGTCTTTTGTTTTTGTTGGTGGTGCAGATAACTTATCATTTACAGTTTTAAACTATATCAGAGAATGTAAGTGAAATCTTTTGATAGGCTCTTCTGCCACGATCCAGGCAAATACCAATTATTTCCGTTTTTGTTTAATTTTTGTCAGTGTAGGCCTTTCTTCCACCATCCCAAAGTCTAGCATTTCTCTGACTTGGTTGATAGTTTCTGAGAGTTCATTTGGTGTAAAAACTCATCATTCTGTCACCAACCTGTTGATACACCTCTCTAAATTTAATTAGACGGGGTCCTTGGAAGAGACATATGTATTGTATCATACACAGGGACAAATAACATTTATTAAATTTTTTTCTCTGCCTTTCAGTTATTTTCAGTGACCTCTATATGAGTACTTTTTCATCACCTCTTATAGTCTTTCAAATAAATTTAAATAATCACAATATCCTTGTACTTCCAAAGGATTTAAATGTAGTCACTACCCCACAATTTATATTATTCTTACATTATTGCAAAAAAGTTATTTAATAGATGCTTAGGGTCGTGCTAAGCAAAAACAAATATTTTACACATTATTAATTCAATCCACTAAATTTAATGATGAGAATTGGAACTTAATATCTGAGATTCTAAAGGTGGCATTTGACTGACTGGCACCCATACCTACTGTGATGTTATTTTTATGAATCAATCTCAAGTTGTTCCCTTTCACTCCTATGTTGATTTTATTTATATTATTGCATAGAATTAAAAAAATATGTTGCATAAAATGCTAGGCAATATATGTGAAGAAGCATTTCTATAGCTGCTTTATATTGGGAGTAATACATTTTCATCAAAGTTAGCTATAAAAGTGACTTTTTGTTAACATGTTTCTCTTATTTATTTAAATAAAAAATCCACCATATTTAGCAAGAAATAAATTTTCTTAAATCTTAAAAAATTAAATCAAACTTAAGAATGTTGAATAACCTTTCAAAGAAAATCAGGTCGTTTGGGACCGATGTCTTGCTCATAACTTTTCCTTCTGTGCCATCCTGAAGTACTCCTTTTGGTTTAGCTTTTTTCTCCATCTCAAGGATTGGGCTTTTGTCTTTTCCTTCCCTTCTTATATATTCCATAATCTGTGGTTACTCAGGTAGTTAAGGTTGAACTTCTGTCAACTGTATGGCTCTTTTAATATGCAAAGTAAACAGTCGTCTGCATGAAGACATTGGGTACAGCCACTAGGAAGAGTGTTTTTTTTTTTTTTTAAACTGATGATAAACCATTAATGGTGTTACTCAGTAATAACAATACCATAGAATCATCCCTTCCAGGTACAGGTACAACTTAGAATAGCTTCAAAATTAAAATTTAAAATTGTCTAGCAAGGGAGTAGGGAAGGTGGACTATACTATGTTTATAATCAAGACTAAAGATGTATGTTCAAGATAGTCTTTTGAAACAGATCAGGGCCCCTCTCCTTTCTCTCCCCTCCCCCCTTTTGTTTAACTATCTCTGAATTAATGTAGTCCTTGAGAGCATAAGTGAATTTGTTGAGGCTAAGTATATGACAAGATAACAAATACTGTTTCAAGGGTTTTTTAGTTAAAGGGTACTTTCCTACCTTGAAGCTTTAATTTTTCAACTAGCAGCTAAAAATTCTGTTTAGTCACTTGGAGTTGACAAAATTAATCTTGCATAGAACTAAAAGCCTGAAAGAGGACTTCTCAGTTGACACTTCTGTCAGCACAGCAGAGAGCCAGTACTTTCTCCCTGACTCATGAAAAGACTTTCATCCATTTACAGTGTTTTTTGGCGGGGAGTAGAAACGAGAAGTAGCAGTTAGTGTAAAAAACTTTTGGTCTGTCTCTGTCCCAAGTAAATCTACACTGCATTGATGGTCCTCTGGAATTTTTAAGGAATGGAGGCTACAAGATAGTAGATGTAAGGTGATAGATAGCACATGATGTACACATTCCAAAAAATGAGATTCTATGGTAATAACTGGGTTCAGTTCCTCATGTTTAAAATTCTGTCAAGTTGGTTAAGCAAAGAGTAGCTACATAATAGGAATTCAGAGTTTTCTTTTTTGGCAGAAATTATCTTATACTTTTTTGTTCTCAGGAGAAAATTCTTATCTGATGATATTTTAGTGAAACAAAAAGTCAGCTTCTTGGTAAGGGTGATCTATTTTAATATTAGATCATAAGTTTCTGTGTCAAATACTTAGTATAAAAGAATTCTGTAAATTCTAGTTAAAAGAGGATTTATATTACTCAGTTATCATAATATCATAATATTTACTATTACTCAGTTATCAAGGATCACTGACTTCATGGTGATTTAGAAAATCCCAAATCACTTTATTGTTGTATTGTCTTTTTGTGTATTCTGGTGAACGTTACCAGGTGAATTTTAATCTGCTCAGCACTCCAGGGTTTCATGGGCCTCCGGCTTGACACCTTTTATCTGGTCCATTCTCCTCACTTTACTTGTATTTATTTTCACAGTATTGTTTTATTGAAGTAGTGCATTATTTTCTCAATTTAAATCAGCAGCAGCAGCTTTTACAGCAACATGTGAAAAGTAAAAGGCCACCAGTAAAAAGCGTAGCTACTCAAAAAGAAACCAGTGCAGCAGGACCTGATAATCGGTCAAAGATTGTGCTTCTGGTGGATGCTTCCCAGCAAACAGGTAAGAGAAGGGGTACATATGGAGGTTCTAGACTTCTGAAGGTGGAATCTAATTAAATTTTTTTTCATGCCATTTAAAAATATATGGTAAGATAATATTTTACTATTATAGAAAGTCTCTCCATTCTTCACTTTTTTTGGTCTGCCAGTTTATAAAATTTCTTGGAAGTAGGGAGCCACAATCTGTTTCCTTTATTTTTTAAACTTATTTCCTCCATTGTCTGCACAGATTGTTTTGTTATTTTAAGGTGGTTGTTATGTAGTAGGCTTTTGCATTGACTTTTTTTTTTAAAGAGCCATTGATTTATATAAAATTTTAAAATCAGTGAAATTTTATTGTAATTTCCTTAAAGGAAAAGTAATTAATTGAGACATAAGGTTAGAAAATTAGGATTGGACCAGGTTGTGAAGAATTTTAAATGTCAAGGAGGGAGGGGTATTTACATTTTTCCCAAAGAAAATAGAAATCTACCAGAGAGTATATTGAGTAGAAAAGAAGTGGTGTAGTCAAACATGTGCTTTAGGAAAATTGTTTTGTCAGCTATGTGGAAGACGAATTGAAGTCTTTGTTTGAGGCAGAGAAACCAATCAGAAATTTGAAGATAGAAATTATTATTTCCTCTGATCTCTACTGTATTGATTTTACAGTTAATGATTTTATAGTCTCTTGATTTTTTATAATGGTTAGCTTCTGTCTGAACTTACCCTGCTCAAAATAAGTTCTCTTCCAGTCCTAATAGTAGAAAGGGAATGATACTATCCTTCCTGCAACTTGGCCCTGGCACATTTGCTAGCCAGCCATTTAACCTGGGACTTCTGTTTGTTGTTTGTAAACAATGGACCAGCTTAAGCTAGAATCCCTCCCCATAAAAAATTTTTCTGTCCTTACCCTTCCTTGTGCTTATAGGGTTAGTTTGATCTCTTCCTAGGGGACAACTAAAGAGGGGGTCCTGATTTAGGTGATTTTTATTTTCTAGTTAAGATTGCTAGAGGTAGTTAAGGTCTATTAAACAGTTAGCAATTAGAGGTGTATGTTCAGGCACACATGAAGGCCAATCCACTTTCCCCACTTGTAGCCAATTCTAAGGCTCCCTTGACTACCCTACTCCCCCACCCCCAGCCTTTCCTGCATCTCAAAAGAAATGGGGGCGGGGAGAACCTATAGCCTGAAGGTCATGTGTAGCCTTCTAGTTGGGTATGGCTTTTTGACTGAGTCCAAGCTTTACAAATCCTTTATTAAGGGCATTTGTTCTGTGAAGTTTGGATTCAGTCAAAGTGCCCCACTTGAGGACCTAGAGGACCACATGTGACCTTGAGACCAAAAGTTATCTGCCCCTGGTCCTTCCTCTCATTGGGGGAGGGGCACCGGCCTTCCTGAGGGGCCAGTCTTGTCTGCTTTGTTAATGATGTGCATCATTCTTCATAAACCAGTTATGTTTGGAGAAAGGTGCCTATTTCCCTTAGATTGTATTTTCCTCCCCACAAGAAGCTATTTCAGAATCCTAGGTGAGAGGTGATAAGTGTCCACCCTGTAGTAGTGGTGAATGTGTGAGTGGAGACAAGTAAACAGATTTTGTGGAGGCAGAAAATACAGAGTTTGGCAGCAGATTGGGCATGCAGGAGGAATGAGAGGGCTATCAAGGATGACAGTGAAGTTATCAGCCTGGATGACTGGAAGGATAGTGCTCACCTCAGCTGAAGTTAGGAGGTTCAGGAGAGGAGTGTGGATTTCAGAGAAAAGATGGGTTCTGTTTTGGGCATGTTGCATTTGAGATCCGTATTAGAATCTAGTTTGAAATGACCAGGAGGTAGTTGGAGAAGCAGGTAGCTAGGAAGTAGATAGAATGCTAGGCCTGGAGTCAGGAAGACCTGAGTTCAGAAATTGCCTCAGACATTTACTAGCTCTGTGATGTGGGGCAAATCACTTAACCTTATTGATCTCAGTTTCCTCTTCTGTAAAATAATTCATTTTACAGAAAAAAATGACAAACCACTACAGTATCTTTGCCAAGAAAACCCCAAATGGGGGTCACAAAGAGTCAGACACTTCTGAAAATGGTTGAACAACAATAACAGAGTTGGAGATATGGAAATAGAGCTCTGGAGAGAGACTAGAGTAGGATCTAGGAGTCATTTACATAGAGATAATCATTGAATCTATGGGAGTTGAGGAGGTCACCAATATAATATAAACTTTTTGAGAGTAGAGATTTAATTTTTTATCTTTATTTCCTCAGGGCCTAGCACAGTACCTAGCACATAATCACTTCATGAATGCTTATTGATTAATTGAGAGAGTAGAGAGAAAGAAGAGGGCCCAGGAGAGGGCCTGAGGTCAATGGAATTTATATTTTTAAAACTCTTTGCTGATATCAGCATAACACCTGTATAGGGCATAATGGAGAACCACAACTGGTACACAGATTTCTGAGATTTGTTGCACTGGTTATGGAAGAGAATAGCAAATATTACAGGATTCCCTCTCCTTCCTACCATGCAGCATTTCTGCATGTTTCATATCTAGGAATATTTTTATTTATTCTTCTTAATTCTATTAATTTGTTTGATAGTTTCTGAAGCATTTGAATAAAAGAAGCAAGGTAATTTTTTTTTTGCCTTAATCTCATTTTTATGTCAAGCAGCAAGCATTTATTGTGTGCCTGGAATGTGCTTAGCTTAGGTGATACCAGGATAAGAGTGAAAGAATCCCTGCCCTCAAGGAGCTTGTGGTCTAGCCAAAGGAAACAATATGTACATACATACAGGTATATACAAAGTAGATACTGGATAATTTTGAAGTGAAGACAACAGGGTACCAGCAAAGGTTTCATGAAGTAGATGACATTGAGTTTAAGATACCTGTGTCTTAAGAGGTGGAAATGAAGAAGGAATGCATTTCAGGCATGGGTGTAAACTAGTGTAAAGGCATGGAGATGAGATGCCATGTATGTGGTGGGATCCACTCGACCTTAGTGTACATGAAGGGTAATACCGTGTAATAAGGCTGGAAAGTTAGTTTGGAGGCATGTTGTAAAGAACTTTAAATGTCAACTCTTGAATTAATAGGTAACTACTAGAGTTGATTGCTACATATTTAAAGTTGCATTTCAGATGAGTTCTTAAATGTTACTGCTGAGGATTTAATTCAAATCAATTTATAGCTTACTTTGGTTGGTGACTGTAGATCAAAAATGATTCTATTTTAAGTCTCATCATTTTTCCTGTGTCTCTAAGCTCAATTGGAAAGGATGGTTAGTACTTTGATACTGTGATATCATTGATATAGGCATTTCCTCCATTGATATAGACTGCAGCCCCTCCATATCTTCTCCTCCTATATAATTCTTGTCCCATAAATCATCCATAGGGAGACTACCCATTACCCTGGAGGTTTTCCTCTCATTCATCTAAGATCTTAAAGGTGCTAGTGTATCCCTTAGACTTTTTGCACTTTGTTATTCTTCTTCTGTGCTTTGTTCTTGTTTTTCTGTTATTGTTCATTCAATTTACACACTTTGTTTTCAGGTCAAATGTGTTTTCGATATTATCTTTTATACCACTTCCTTACAAATCATTATAAGTAACATGCTGGGGGGAGGCTAGGTGGCGCAGTGAGTAGAGTGCCGGCTCCAGAATCAGGAGGACCTGAGTTCAGATCTGGCCGCAGACACTTAACACAAAAAAACTAGCCGTGTGACCTTGGGCAAGTTATTTAACCCCAACTGTCCTCCAAAAAAGCAAAAAAAAAAAAATTAACATGCTGTACATACCTTACTTTTGCCCACTATAAATCATTCCATTGCCCTTTGGATTATTGGTCATTTTAATTCTTCTGGTCTTGGAGTATCTCATCATTGGGAGGAATACTTTTATTAAAGATAGGCTTCTGTAACTGGGAACAGGTAGGGATTATTGGGAATAATTTAAGTTTTTCAAATTCAATCTAATCTTATTTTTTTCCTCTCCCTCCTCAATTCTGAGCCTAGATTTTCTATTTGCAATGCTTTGTCTCAAATACAATACACACATTTTTGGACAAATTTGAGAGACTACCTGTACAGCTACAGGTCTGGGAATATAGTGGAATTGGTGTGTATTTTTCATCCACTTTGTTTTGTCTGCACTGCAGTGGATCTCACTGAGATGTCTTTATGGTGTTTTAGAGCTCAATTAACAAGATGTGACCTGTGAATCCTTTCGTTTGAATTTTATGTGGAACTTTTTCCTTAAAAATGGCAAACACATTAGGCAGATCATAGATCTAGAGTGGAAAGGACCTCAGAGTTTGTTTAGTTCAGCATCATTTTATATATTTGCAAACTCTTTGAGGCTTTTGGAAATTATGTGAGTTATACAACACAAGGTTACACAGATAGTAAAAATGTAGAGGAATGGTTTGGAACCAGGTTTTCTGATTATAGGTTACTACTTTTTCCATAGTTTCACACAGCTTTCATGGTATCACATCATCGAACAGTGTTATTCCCATGATTGCAGCTGTCATAACTTTGTATAATTTTAATGTTCCCTTGTTTAATGGGGGCCCTTCATAACTGCATTTTGTGCTACTATATCTAATGCTATTTTTTAATAAACAAAATAGAATCTTATTTTCTATATTTTTCTTTCATTTGTATGATCATAAAAATAGTTTATATAAGAAAATAATTTGCAAAAAACTTGTTTATACTCCATATATCAAGTATTTTCATAGCCCAAATATATTATATTCTCACAGAAATTTTATATTTTATGTAGATGAGAGAACTGTGAGTTGATAGTTGCTAATGTTTTGGTCTCTTTTTTTTGGCAAAAGAACTCTGTAGTCTTGGAGTATACCAGTTTTTATAATAATATTGAATATCTTTAAATCAATTCATGAGTACCTTTAAAATTGGATTGCCTCTATTTACTGATTTCTTCCATATATATTTGATCAGATCTATCCCATCTTTCCCAACTTCATTTTTTTCTTTACTTTTGTCACTTACTTATGTTTGTACATTGGGTATTAAGGTTCCACTTCTGATGAGAAGAGTGTGATGATATTTGACATTATTAATGAGAATAGATGACTATAAAAATTCTGGATAATCTGTTCCATTTAGCATCTTTTTTATCCTACATCCAGTTTCATCAACAAATATTCTTGGAATGATATGGAGATAACACCAAGCTGTTGATTATCAAGTTACTTTCTCAACTATTTTTTCTGTTTGAAAAAAATTTTGCTTATTGTCCTTGCTAGTGTTTTGCAAAAAAGTTTGTACTCTAAACCAGTGTTACCTTTGGCTGTCACTTCTCTCTGCTCAGCAGGGAGATCCCATGTTTGCTGAGGGTTTTTCTAGGCTTCTTTGGCCTTTTTAACTGCCTTATTTTAACTGTTGTGCACCAGTTAAGAATCAATGCCTTTTAAATGTTCATTTCCCATTTTTAAAACATCAACAGCTTGTTTAAATGGCTCTGATTGGGGCTTCTATAATTGCGTGCAGTGCAATTGGCGTTTACTAATTAAGAATCTTATAAGTAACTGAATCTGGAATTATGTCATTCATGAAATTAATTGTTTCTTGTCTATTTTAACTCATTTGTTTTGGACAAAGATCACATTTTAAGTACCAACAAATTAATGTTTTATAGATTGTCTAAATCTACAAAATTTTGTAGATTGTTCTTAGCATTTTATGCTTCTTTTTTGATGCTTCACCATCATCGTTATAGAATGGAGATCATAGATTTATAGCTGGAAGAGACCTTAAAGGTTATTGATAAGTCTAATGCCTTTATCTCACAAATGGGAACTGAGGCTCAGTGATGGCAAGTGACCAGCCCAGAGTCTTACAAGTAGTAAGTACCTAAGGCAGGATTTGAACCCAAGACTTCCTGACTCTCAAGTTCATTGTTCTATGCACTATACCATGGGTTGTCTCCAGGACTGAGTGAACTTCTGAGTATTTATCTTGATGTGGAGTCTTTCTGTATTTGATTAGGAGAGTTTTCAGAGCACCAATATAATACATAGTCACATCCAAAAACCAAAAGTTTTTCCAGTTTAGTCAAGTACTTTCAGAGTTGTGCTTTGCTAAAATAGCCTTCAAAAATCACCTTCTTGCTAGGATGAGACATTGATGTATGACTTTAGAAGATACAGTGAACCATTTGGCCTCCGTTTTAAAGGGTTGAAATATATATATACATATATAATGTATAGATAAATAGATAGCCCTGAGTTTTTCTTTTACAGCCAGATGTCTTATTTTGTGGTGTTTTATAAATTTTGATATTCATAAAAATGACATTTTGTCACAAAGAATTGTTATGCTTTCTTTACCTTTCAGATTTTCCATCAGATATTGCTAACAAGTCTCTTTCAGAGAGTACTTCTACAATGCTCTGGAAATCAAAAGGAAGAAGGAGAAGATCATCCCACCCTACAGCCGAATCTTCTAGTGAACAAGGAGCTAGTGAAGCCGACATTGACAGTGATAGTGGTTACTGCAGTCCCAAACACAGCAACAATCAGGCTACAGCAATGACTTCCAGAAACACTGATTCTGGTACAATTAATGTATGTAATCATCGTGTAGATTTATGCACTCATTGCATGTGACTGTGCTTAAGTATTTACTTTCTCTAACAGTTGCTATGGAAATCAGAGGATGTTAATTTAAAATTTATTTTATATTGAATTTACTTTTTCTTTTAATTTTATTGTTAAAGTAATGAATAGAGGGAAATTTGTTTTTCTTAAAATTGTAGTGAGCATGCTATACTTACGGTGTTAAGCTTTTTGTAGAGTTAAAAGTGTTTATTTTAAAGTGTTGACCACTAACACTGTTTTTCCTTATTTTTAGCTTGTGGAACCATCAATATGTTCAGGTATTTATCTAAGTATTCTGCTACTATCATCTACTTGCTACTGATCCCCATATTGTTTGATCCTTCTTTCTCTTCCTTCCTCACGCTCCTTCCTAGATCCTTCAAGGGCTTTAGCTTCTATAGAGGAGACTTGAAAATGGGGGGAAAAACCCCAAAACTGAAAAAACTGGAAGTCTTCCAAAAAAGTTAAAATTAACTCAGATGACTGCCCTCCATAAATTAAAAAAATCGAAAGTATATGGCAAGATAAAGCATGTGATCAAAATGAGAATGTTATAAAAAAATTTGAGAATTTTCACAACTTTATGTTATTATTCTGTGATAAAATATGGGATTAAAATCTGTCTGACTTGGACATGGAATTTAATTCAGTTATGCAAGATAGGATATAATTTTCCTCTTCTCCTTTCCCTATTCCTGTCTCCCTGACCTTGTTTCCTTTTCTAAATCTTTGTCATCATTTGTAGGTGGGACAGGTTGGTCCAATGTAACTTCTCAGGCAACTCAGAAAAAACCTTGGATGGAAAAAAATCAGCCGTTTTCTAGAGGTGGAAGGCAAACTGAGCAAAGAAATAATTCACAGGTAACTTGTTTTATAGATCCATAGAATCTGAGTTAAAAAGCATTGCTATTCAAAAATCCTATTCTACCCTTTTCAGCTTTCTATCTTAGTCCTCATAGGGATTCTTCCAAATCCAATTGTACCCTAACCCCTCACATTTATAAGTGATCAAGCCTTCTACTTCCCTAAAAGATTGAGGCCATTGAATGGGAAATGCCATCTCAACATCTTCATTTATTTTTCTAAGTCAAAGAACAGTGTTCTTACTCCTCACTAGGGCTAATGCCCTCTAGCTGATCTTATTTCTTATGACTTCTTTCAGGACTCTGATTCTTTATTCGTCCCCTTTTTCTTCTGCATTTTTTAGATATTCTTCCTCCGTTGGTTCTTTTCCATGAGAGATTTCCCAGACTCCTCATTTATTATTTTTTTATCCAGTAAAAAAATCTTGCTACCATTTCTACTTTGATTGATTTTCATTCAGATGTTCTTAACTGTGTTTTTCTTCCCTGATTCTTGGATTTCCTCCTCTGATTAGATCTTTTTAATATGCAGTACTACTCTTCTTCCTTGTCTCTGTTCCCTTGCTTTCCACCCCTTTATCTATCTTTTTTTGTTTTGTTTTGTTTTGTGTTTTGTTTTTTGGAGAGAGGAGGGTAGGACAATTGGGGTTAAGTGACTTGCCCGAGGTCACACAGCTAGTAAGTGTTAAGTGAATGAGGCTGGATTTGAACTCAGGTCCTCCTCCAGGGTCATTGCACCACCTAGCTGCCCCTATCATCTTTATTTTGCTAAGATTTTTCTAAAGTTGTATTCCACTCATGAGTCTTATATGATAATACTCTCGAAGTCAAATTTGTCTCCATATAAGTCCTCATATAAGTCTTGTCAGTACCTATACTTTGTACATTTATGTTTAGGCACCTGAGGCCTAGGGTTTTATTGTTGATTTCTTTTTTGTATTTATCCTCTGAATTTCTGAGCATTTGAGTTTCAGCTATTTTTCCTATATTTCTGGCAATTCTCTATGATATTTAGCTTGGTAAATATACTTAAGAAGCTTCCTCCTTCACTCTTCTTTTTTAGTTTAAAGTTCCTTTGATTAGATTTGTAAGACTTTAAGCAAGAATATCCTTATCAGCTTTTATCAGGTGCCATCCTTGTTTAGGAACTTGTCATTCCTATTCTTTTAGCCATACTCCAGATCCATTTCTGAAACCCATTTTCAGAGATATCATCTTAACCAGCTTTTCACTTCCTAAATATACTTTTTTCCTTTTTAATCCCTTGCCTTTGATGAACAGAAGTGATAGAAACACCACTTGTACCCTGAAGGCCTTCATTTTTTTTTTACCCATGCTTTGTAATATTTGGTAATTGTTTTTAGGTGGTTCTTTTTGACAGTGTGTTTGTGAGTGGTGACCAGTTTTGGGTGGTTCTTTTAAATGCCTCAGGTTTACCTGGGAAAGGAAGCAGACTACTCTGGAAGGATTAGCAGACTTCTCCTATCAGCTTTATAAATACCTGTTTCAGTCCCCTTCATCAAGGAGTTACTAAGTAACTACGTAGTCACTTTTTCCTGTGATCCTTATTGTATAATCTCTCTACTAACATAGTACCACTCCTTGGAGAACAAGCAGCTGCTTCCTCTTTAGGGACAGAACATCATTTCTATCGCTTCTTATGTCTTCATTTTGCCTGCAAAATAGCTTTAAAAAAATCTCTTTCTTATATCAACTTTAACTTGTTCTAGGTTTAGCATTCTTTTTTTCCTGTAAATTAAAAAAATTTATTTACTTTTAGTTCACAACATTTAGTTCCACAAGCTCTTGAGTTCAGAATTTCTCCCCCTTTCTTCCCCTCCCCCCATACAGGTTCTACACATACCTTCACATTAAACATTAGTCAGATTGTAAAGAAGGATTATAACAATGGAGTGAACAGTGAGAAAAAAGGAACAAAACAGAAAAGAGAGCACGTAGTTTGCTTCCATCTGCATTCAGACTCTATAAATCTTTCTCTAGATGTAGACAGATAGATTGTAGATAGATTCCATCATGAGTCCTTTGGCATTGTCTTACAAGCTTGCATTGCTGAGATGAGCCCAGTTTATCTGTCAGCCATCACAGATAGGATATGTCTGTATTTGTGCACAGTGTTCTGCTCTCTCTGCTCCTCTCACTCAGAATCGGTTTGTAGAAGCCTCTCCAGGTTATTATGAAGTCCGTCTGCTCCTCATTTCTAATAGCACAATAGTATTCTGTTATATTCATATACCACAGCTTGTTTAGCCATTTCTCAGTTGATGGGCATTTCCTTGACTTTGCCACCACTGTAAATATTCTTGTACATACACATCCTTTTCCCACTTGTATGTACAGTCCTAGAAGTGGTATTGCTAGGTAAAAGAGTATGCACTTTTTTGTAGTCCTTTGGGCATAGTCCCAAATTACTCTCCAGAATGGTTGGATAAGTTCACAACTCCACCAACAATGCATTAGTATTCCAGTTTTTCCACATCTTCTCTAGCATTTATCATTTTCCTGTTTTGTCATGTTAGCCAATCTGACAAGTCAGATGTGGTACCTCAGAGTTGTTTTGATTTGCATTTCTGTAATCAATAGTAATTTAGAGCATTTTTTCATATGCTTATGGATGATATCTTTAATTTCTTCTTTTGAAAGCTGCCTGTTCTTATCCTTTGACCATTGAGCAATTAGGGAATGACTTGCATTCTTATATATTTGACTCACTTCTCTGTATATTTTAGAAAAGAGGCCTTTATCAGAGATACTGGTTGTAAAAATTCCCAGTTTTCTGCTTCCCTCCTAATTGTGGTTACTGAGCTTTACCATTTAAAAAAATGGTTTTTAAATTTTCATTTATTTATTTATTTGCTTTTTTTGGAGGGGGGAAGGCAGGGCAATTAGGGTTGAGTGACTTGCCCAAGGTCACACAGCTAGTAAGTGTTAAGTGTCTGAGGTCACATTTGAACTCAGGTCCTCCTGACTCCAGGGCTGGTTCTCTATTTACTGTGGCTCCAGCCACCCTGAGCTTTAGCATTCTTGACATTGTTTTCATAGGATAGTAAAATGCTGTTCTTTTTGTATTCATTGTCATTTACTTCCCCCCTTGCTTTCATCTTACATATTTTTAAAACCAAAGGTATTTAGTGAGTACCATGTGTGTTCACATTAGTTTCTAAATAGAACTTATTTTTCTTCTTTGCAAGAATTGTCAGGATTTAAAAATTTTACTTATTTGATCTCTCTTTGACTAGCTTTCCTTATAGAATTTTAGGTCCTAGTATTCTACTTACTTGAATATCCAAAATCTATGGTGGGCATCAAACTTTGCCCAGCCTTTCCCTTTTCCCTGACTATTATGAACTCTAATATGGCATGGTCACTTCCTCCAGATGTTTCCCATCATTTCTACTTTAGCAGCCAGTTTTTCCTTATTAGTAAGAATCAGTCTCACCCCCACCAAATCCCCTCCCCCCACCAAGCAGCAGAATTAATGCCACCTAAGAACTTTTTTGTCTTAGGGGTTTAGACTTTTAAACTTCCTGGCAACAAATGCTTATTGAATTGGTAAACTGGTAACTAGCCCTGACTTGTAATGAACTTACCTAGAATTTTTAAATTTCATTTTCTTTTCTAAAGAAAAATATTACGTTTTTTGATGTCAATATGGTGATAGACTGCCTAAATGACAGACTTACCTGAATCTTTGCTTTTGACTGTTCTTGGTGAAACTTGGGAAAACTGATACTCGGGTACCATTACTGTGAATTCAAATTGGAAAACTGACCAGCCTATAAGACCAAATAAAACTGACCAAAACTGACTCCTGTAAGACCAAATTATTGTTGTTTATAGATTAATAGGCAAAATAGTTTATAGACTAATAGGCAAAGTTCGTTTTGTTTTTTTTTAAAGCAGGAATTGTAAGCAACTCTCTAGTTTCTATTAACAGATAAATAATGGTAGAATATCAGACTTCGGAGAACCCTCATGGTCTGTGGTCTTTTCCAATGCTGGTAGCTGAAAAAGAACTCCTACAGTCCAACAAAAGGTCATTCAGCCTTTCCTTGAAGACCTCAAACGAGGGGGAACCTATTACCTCCCAAAAAAGCCTTGTCTCCTTTTGTGGATAACTCTAATTGTTAAAAATTCTTTCCTAAATCAAGTTTAAATGTATCTCTTTGCATTTTTATCACTTGCCCTTGGTCTGCCTTCTGGGTCCAATCAAAAAAGTCTGATTCTTTTTCCATGTAGTAGCCCATTAAATGTTTAAACTTAACTATCCTGTTCTTCTCCATGATAAATATCCATAGTTCCTTCAGCTGATTTTCAGATGGCATAGATTCAAGGCCTTTTACAATCCTGAGTACTCCTCTGATATCTAACATATCAATATCATTCTTAAAATGTGGTACACACAGCTGAACAGAATAATTCAAGTGTGGTCTAACCATAGCCAAGTAAAATGAGGCTGTTATCTCATAGGCTCTTAATGCAGCCTAAAGTTGTTGCCAGATCATTTTGTTGATTCATTGAGCTTAAAGGCCACTAAAACTTTCTTTCTCAGATAAACTGCTGTCTAGGAAGCCCAATTGCTTGTAAGATTAATTTTTTAAACACAATGACAGTCTTTATTAAAACTCTGTTAAATTTCATTGCCATATTTTAAAAATTATATATATAAAGTGTCAAAATTCCTACCTTCAGGTTGCAAATTCTGATTTTACTGAACTTTCCAGAAATTCAGGACTTTAGTTTTGACCTGGGAGCCTGCTAGAGAAGATAGTACATGGAGGGGAAAAAAAAGTCTTGTATTTTTTCCTTAATGGGAAGAATAAGAACTATAAAACGGGGGGCCGGGAAGGTGATGCAGTGAGTAGAGCCCCAGCCCTGGAGTCAGAAGGACCTGAGTTCAGATCCGGCCTCAGACACTTAACACACACACACACACACACACACACACACACACACACACACACACACACACACCCCCCAGCTGTGTGACCTTGGGCAAGTCACTTAACCCCAATTGCCCTCCAAAAAGCAAAAAAAAATAGAAACCAGGCAGGGTTGGGAGAAGTATAGTATGTAAGTGAATATCATGTTGAGCAGAATATTTATTTCTAATATTGATATCTAAAGATTAGTGTCTGATTATTATTTTTTGTCTGTTTCATTATTTAACATTGTAGTCACATCATATATCTTTAATTGTTTTTCTGAAGAAGCTCTGTGTAATCCTTTATTCTGACCTACTCCAATTTAGGCTTTATAATTTAACAATAAAACTCAGAAACAACTTTTTGTTATTGATTTTATATTGTTATATATGTTTTGTGTCAACCAGGAAAAATTTATTTTGTAAACTGAAAAAATTAATTTTAAAAAGGACTCAAGGTACTTTAACATATAACATTTAACATAAGCATTAACGTTTTAAATAACAATCTGGGAATTGTAGATGCTAACCTTCATTGATACTTATATTTTCAGTTTAATGGTTTTTGTAAATGATATCTTCCATCTTTATTAGAGGTTCTCAAACCTATAAAATGAATATGTTTAGTTTTAGCTTTTAGGACCCATAGTCACCTCCATATGATGAAATACTAGATCAAGACTTTGTAAAGAGAAACACAAATTGATATAAATCTACCATTTTTAAACTCATATGCTCATAGTTTTAGAGGCAGAAGAGAACTTAGATATCATCTAGTCCAACTCTTATAATTTACGTGATGGGGCAACTGAGTCCCAGAAAAATTAAATGACTTTCCCAAGGTCTCAGATCTAGGATTAAATCCCAGGTAATTTGATGCCATATTTTGCGGGTTTTCTACTCTGCTTTCTGGAGTGTGATATTTTCATTAGTCCCTTGTCATGTGTCTAGTAGCACAATGAGAGCCTTTTTTACTATAACAGAAATTCTCAGACTGTGGTTGTGGTAATATATCCTCACCTTTAATGTGACAAGAGTTAGTACCTTATTAGCTTATCTCTTAGAAATAAGAGCCCCTAGGGGTGGCTAGGTGGCGCAGTGAGTAGAGTGCTGGCCCTGAAGTCACAAGGACCTGAGTTCGGATCCGGCCTCAGACACTTAACGCACACACAAACAAAAACCTAGCCATGTGACCTTGGGCAAGTTACTTAACCCCAATTGCCCTCCAAAAAAAGCAAAAAAAAAAAAAAAAGAAAAGAAAAGAAATAAGAGCCCCTAAGAGTGTAAAAAAGTTTCAGAACTCTCATGTGCTTGCTTCAGATTAAAGACTTCAAGGCATGTGTAAAAGCATTTCTTCTCAAGGTCTTTTTTTAAAAAACATTTATTTATTTATTGCTTTTTGGAGGGTAATTAGGGTTAAGTGACTTACCCAAGGTCACACAGCTAGTTTTTGTGTTAAGTGTCTGAGGCTGGATTTGAACTCGGGTACTCCTGACACCAGGGCCGGTGCTCTATTCACTTCAAGGTCTTTCTTGATCTGGTAATTTGTACTGTTTGAGTTTAGTTAAATGTTTTGGTAGCTGAGGTAACCTAGAGACTTACAGTTTTTAGTACTTTAAATTTTTTCTATATAAGGAAAGTTTCTAACACTATAATAAATTGAGTATTTCAAAAGAAGTGATCTGAAAATAGGTATTAATTATAGAATTACTGTTTAATATGCTCTTTATTTTGACCCTTTTTAAAGCTGAGCATTTTGCTACATTGTAAATAGAGTAACAACATTTTACTTGAGTGTGTTTTAGTGAAAAACTTTTTATATAAAATCAACTTTTTTGGAAATTGAGGAGGAGATAAAAATTTTTTAATGCTGGTGATGGCAAATGTTGAAAAAAATTTTGTATGTTAATATATTTATTTGTAATTATTATATTAAATAAAGGTTAGTTGTATGAAATCCTAGTATTTTTTTTTTGTTCTTGGTGTTTATTTAGGTTGGGTTCAGATGCCGTGGACATAGCACATCCTCAGAAAGAAGACAGAGTTTGCAGAAGAGACAAGACAGCAAACAATTAAGCAGCCAGTCTCACAGAGTAGAACCAAGTCCCGACCCATTATATTTTGAGGTATTCCCTTTTCCTCTGTATGATATTAGTGATTTCCATGAGACATTTATTTTGAATTTTATTTTCATTAATCTCTTGAGGTTTGTTTAATTCCTGGTATTTATTTCCCTAGCACTTAATGTGACCCCTGATACAGAGGTAATAAGTGCTTGTTGTTTTTGTGTAAGTACATGGATCACATAATATTTTTAAACATATAGCCCCTACCAGATTTTAAGTTTCTTTAGGATAAAATAAGTACATTTTTAGGGTCATAATGTTAGTGGTGGAAGGAACCTTAGATATGAGATCAATTTCCTCATCTTACAGATGAAGAGACGAAGCTTATAAAACATAACTGATTGTATAAGCCACGTGGTTCTTGGATTCCAAATTCTGTATTATTTCCATTATTTTGTCTCTTTTTTATATGTTGATTCAAAATTGAAACACCAGTGAGGCCAAAATATATCAAATAGTCTGATTTTGATGTAGTAACTGCTGCATTATCAAGCCATTAAAAAGCAAAACCAAAAAAAATTTCAACTTGAAGATGGCAAATTGGAGCTAACTTTTAGTCTTTTCTTTCTGTGAAAACTGAAGAACGAGTGGAATAAAGAGGTTACAGATATCACCATGTGAGGTTAATGCTGTTTACAATCCTTTTTTTTTTCAGTTGACTACATTGGTTATTT
Organism: Gymnobelideus leadbeateri; assembly: GCA_011680675.1. Taxonomy (NCBI): domain Eukaryota; kingdom Metazoa; phylum Chordata; class Mammalia; order Diprotodontia; family Petauridae; genus Gymnobelideus; species Gymnobelideus leadbeateri. The sequence goes on along the minus strand of WOXC01001283.1, from coordinate 203,554 downwards.
TTTTTGTAGATGATATTTTTGGTATCTACAAAGACTACAGTGATTTCATGTTAGTTCCAGTCTTAGCTTATATTAGTAAATTCTAGCAAAAGGAGATGATGGGCACACATAGAAGTCAATACAAAATAAATTTGAGTTAGTTTAGGGAGGGATGGTCCTGGCAGTTATCAGGATTCACTAAATCTTTGGGTATGTAGTAGTCCTTGAGCTGAGTCCTGATGGAAGTAAAGTGTGCTGAGAGATTGTGGAGGCTAGAAGGATTTTAGGCATTGAAGATAGCCAGTGCAAAGTCATGGGGAATAGGTAAAGAGTCCTACATGTTAGGAACTGCAAGAAAGCCTTCAGTTGGAATCTAGAGCACGGGAAGAGAAATTATGTGTATTAAGAATGAAAAAGTTGGTTGAGTCCAGATGATAAAAGGTTTTAAAAATCAAACAAAAATTTGTATTTGACCCTAAAGGCAGTTGGGAGCCAGAGGAGTTTATTGATAAGGGGAGTAACATAATCAGACCTTCATTTAAGGATAAACAGTTTGGCAGCTGCGTGGAGCACATGCTAGAAAGTGAAGGGACTTGAGGCAAGGATACCGGTTAGAAGGTTATTCAAATAGTCCATATAAGAGGTGATTAGGACTGGAACTAAGGTGGTTGGTTGTGTGAGTTGTGGGAAGGGGTACAGTACAAGAGATGTTGTAGAGATAGAAGTAGAAGGATTTGGCAACTAGTTGGATAGATGTAGTGAGAGAAAACGAGAAGTTAAAGTTATCTGGAAGTCTAGAAGGATCGTGATGTCCTCAATAGAAGTTGGAAAGTTTGGAAGAGGACCAGGTTTTTTGGGAGGAAAAGATAACAAGCTCTGTTTAGTATATGTTAGATTTGAGATTTTAATGAAGTTAGACATTGATGTGGGACTAGAACTTAGGAGAGAGTCTGGGACTAGATATATATATATATATATCTGAATAGATAAATCCATGAGAAACCACCTAGTGAGATGGTGTAGGGTGAAAAGAATTGAAGTAGGTTCAAGAGAGAGGTTAGGGGTATACACACAGTGGGTATGATGATCCGGCACAAGAGATTGAGAAGGGGAAGTCAGATAAGTAAGAAGAAACATCATCCTCCTAGGGCTTCCTCCAGCTTGCTTTAGTAGAGTATGAAGGGCAGGTGAATGAAGCTAGTAGTCCAGGGTTAAGGATTGGTAGGGCATGGTGACAACATTGGGGGGAGGGGGAGAACAAGGAGCATGAGAGTAGAATATGGAGTTGAACTGGTTAACTATAGGGTTAGGATTGAGAAAGGAGAAAACATTTTTGATGGGTTGTATTTTTCTTTCCTTTTTAATGGGTGGAGGAGGAAGAAGGGAGAGAATTTGGAACTAAAAGTAAAATAAAATTGAATTTTAAAAAAGAATCATCTGTATAAAGATAGTAAAATCCATGGGAGATAATGAGATTGCCAAATGAAGTAGTTTAAAGGGAGAAAAGGAGAGGTTCCAGGACAGAACCCTGTGGAACACCGATGATTAGAGGATGTGATCTAGATGAGAATCCAGCAAAAGAAACAGAAATAGTGGTCCAGTACATAGAAGGAGAACCAGGAGAGAGTGATGTCCTGAAACCTAGAGAAGAGTATCAAGGACAAAAGGGTGATTAAGTGTCAAAGGCTATAGAGAGATCAAAGAGAATGAGGATTGAGGAGAGGTCATTGGATTTGGCAGCTAAGAAATCATTGGTAACTTTGGAGAGAACATTTTTGGTGGAATGATGAGGTTGGGAACTGGATTGTAAGGGGTTAAGAGAATGAGGAGAAGAATTGGAGGCACTAATTGTCAACAGCCATTTCAAAGGGTTTAGCCACAAGGGCAGAAGAGGTAGAGGACAGTGTTCGTGTGGATGGAAGAATCAAATGAGGGACTTTTGAGGGTAAGGGAGACATGTTTGTAGGCAGCAGTGAATGAGCCGAGAGACAGAGAGATTGAAGATAAGTGAGCATGGAGATGACAGAGATGGCAGTTTGTTGAAGAAGATAGGATGGAGTGGGATTACTTGAGTAGGGAGAGGTCTTATCCTTGATAAGGAGTAAAACCACCTCTTCCTGTGAGATGGGGTAAAGGAGGATGAGGGGAGGACAAGGATGCATAGGACTTTGGCAGTGATTGGGGGTGAATATGAGCAGGAAATGTCAGGGTGAGGAAAGGAAAGCCTTTTGAGTAAAAAGAACAGTGGCAGCAAAATTGTTAGGTGGGAAAGCTCAAAATGTGTTCATGGAAAACTGAGTTCTACATTGATTAAATTGTAGGATTTTGGAAGTTATGGGAGATAAAGTTAGTTACACATTACGTAGGGTCTTAAATTCTAGGCTATATTTTGCTATATTTCATTTTGGCCATGGGGAGCCATTGAATATCTTTGATCAGGGGAATAGGAACTTAGTTTTAGGAAGGTTATTATAATTACTCGTATAGGAGGGAGGGTGCACATAGAGGAAGAATGTGAAGGCAAAGAGGCTGTTAAAGTATACTTAGCTATATAGGTAATGAGGGCCTGAATAGTGGCAAAGTAGAAGGAAAAGGAACTCAGATGATTTTTTAATTCCTAAAGAGTGCTGAAAAAATCTTAAGTTAGTTTGTTGTTGCTTTGTACTGTTTAGGTTTTTGCTGTAAAATTTGTTACTTTGTTTTAGGATGAAGATGAATTTACAGAACTGAATGAGACCGGAAGTGCTAAAGATGAGAACATTCAACAAAAAATTTCTGCTAAAGTAGTAAGATTGCAATAATTTGTTCCTAAAACATGGACAGACTAGCAGAATGCTGATTAATGTTGATTTTATATATAGCCATTAATACAAGTATTAAATTCCCTTATCAAGCACATTTCTTGAACCAGTGTTTTATTAATAAAACAAACCAAATATGTATTTTACATGTCAGTATGTAATTTATTTCCTTATGATTGGCATAGCCTACAACATAGGTCATGAATCTTGAAACTAATTTCAAAGTAGATTTTTATAGTCAACATTGGTCAACAAAATATATAGAATTTGTTTTTGTTTATACGTGTTTGAAATTAGAGATGGAGGATGAAAGTGTTCCAGAGTGTCATTAGATAAACTCGTATCTCAGAAAGCATCTTGATAAATTATCTTAATTGTTCCCATATTAACACTTTGATTTATTGTAGCTATATTATTTTAATGAGTTTAATTTATAGGAAATAACTCTTCTAACAGGTACCAGGAATCCTTAAGTAATTCTTAAATTGAATGTCCCATTCTTTTTTTTTTACTTTTGTTTTGGAAATCTTAGTTGGATGACTTACCTGAAAATTCACCAATTAACATAGTTCAGACTCCAATTCCTATTACAACCTCTGTACCTAAACGTGCAAAAAGTCAAAAGAAGAAGGCTTTAGCAGCAGCACTTGCCACAGCTCAGGAATATTCAGAAATCAGTATGGAACAAAAAAAAATACAGGTTTGTTAAAAATAATTTTCATTCATGGGTTTTTAATACTCAGTTTGCCAAATGCTAAGGGAAAAAAGTTTGGGAGGGATATAACAAATGTAACAGCCTTAAATTTGCCCGTGTATATATTGTGTATAGAGGTGAACATTTTTTTGTTCATGTTGCAGGAAGCTTTATCAAAGGCCGCTGGAAAAAAGAGTAAGACTCCTGTGCAGCTTGATTTAGGGGACATGTTAGCAGCTCTGGAAAAACAGCAGCAAGCAATGAGAGCTCGGCAGATCACCAACACCAGGCCGCTGTCATGTACAGGTGGTAACATTATCTGTGTGGAGGAGAGGAGGACTTTGCTTTAGTGATAGACACTTAAGTGGTGTCAGTATTTAGAAGTGTTTAAATTTATGTGTGTTTATGTTGATATGTTTGTTTTTCAAGCATGTGTTAACAGAGTGTCCCAGAAACCTATTAAAGCTTAAAATTTTACTAGTACTTTTAGGATGCTGTATATTTTCTTTAAAGATAATTCTAGTAGATTAAAATCTCATAAATTTTTAAATCACATTAATTTGGTCAGGTCAATGACTCAATTAAATGCAAGCTAACTGGTGATTTTAAATGCATTCATCAGATATTTGTGTGGAAATTGATTTGCCTCCTGCTGAAACAATTTCTGTTGTAAAATGTGCCTTCTAAATTTTATATACCCGTGTCTTAGATGAAATGTCATTGAGAGAACTTGAAAAAGGCACTGATTTGGTCGTTGGTTTAGAACTTTACCTCAGCATTATTATGTGTTCTTTAATTTTTTTCCTCCATTCTCTCTTTTTTCCCATTAACAAAAAATTACCATTGATGTGAAATAGCATGGAAATTCTTTTTTTTTTGCCATTTTTTCTTTGTTTATTTTTAGTTTTCAACATTCATTTTCACAAAATTTTGAGTTAAAATTGAAATTCCTTTTTTTAATCTCTTTGTTCTTTGTATAGGGACCATTACTTACTAGCAAATTAAATCATAAGCAGTGGAGCTGAGCTGGGGCAGAAAGTTTCAGTGCATAGTTTAGTACCTGGTTTTTTATTCTGTGTGTTCTTTGGATGTAACGTTTGCTTTTAGTATTTTATGCTTAAGAGAGCATTACATACATAATATGTATACAGTAGCATGCATATTGTGTATATAATAGTGCACATAACATATGTTATAATATACATCATTATGATACAGGCCTTTATGTCTAGAGAACTAGAAAGATTAATGATTTAGAAATGTCATGCGCTAGACTTTATTCTAGGTCTTGAACATTTTTTACCCCAGGCAGCCTCAAGAAGATTCAGTTCATTTCAGCAAATATTAAGTGCCCAGTATATACACTGCACTAGAGATGCAAAGACAAAAACAAAACAACAAAACCATCTATACCCTGAAGGAGCTTACATTCTGCTGGGAGTGCTAGGTGTGGGGTTGGGAGAGATGCAGAGTATTAATAATAAGAATAGTGCAAAGAGAATTTAGGGGTGTGCAAACCAACCGTGGGTGGGATGGATTGGAGATTACAAAGTGGCATCCAAGTTGAGCCTTAAGAAGAGGATGAAGAAGGAATCTGTGAAGTAGAAAGAGTAGAGAGTAGTTTGTACAAAGGCATGGAGGTCGGAGACCATATATAGAGTATAGTGAACAACTTGTCATCCAGTTGAACTGGAACCCAGAGTTCAAGAAGCAACATTTACTAAGAAGCCTGTCCTCCTTTGATCTTCCCCCAGTTCCTCCCCGGGTAACAATGCTCTTCCCTCTCATAGACTTTGTATCTATTTTGTTTTTGATTTTCTATATAAAGTTGCTTCCCTCTAATAGAATGTAAGCTCCCTGAGGGCAGGGGGTTACCTCTTTGGTCCTTTTTATCCCCAGTGCCTAGCATAGGGTCTGGCACAGAATAGGTACTTAATCCGTTCTTGTTGAATTGAATCAAAGGGAGTGGTATACAATAAGACTGAAAAGGTAGCCTCCTTTGACTGTCAGACAGGTGTCATCCTGGTGTCAGCAAAAAATCAGATATAGAACTTTCTATACTGTCTAGAATATGGACAACACCTTGCAAAAGAAACAGAGATTTAGCTCATTCAGGGAAGACTTTACTGAATGTCATAGTTTTGGTGAATAAAAACGAAGAAAGTATTAAATGGTTAACTTGCCACTGAATGGCTGGTCAGGCTCAGAAATGCAGGAGTTAGGGCTGGAAGAAGCACAACGATGAAGCAGGTTTTTTAGGCCACAGAACAAGTTGTTTTGTACTTTTCCCCTCTGACCTCCATGATTCCATTGGGTTTACACTTTCATACCCATTTAGGAACACTTTTCTGGGTTGCTATGTTGGCATTAGATACCGGGCCATAACATTTGTCTTGGTTTATCCTTTACAAGGATAAGAAAGGTAGATAAAAGTGTATTGGGTCAGGCTGCTTTCTATTGTCATTATCTGCCTTTTTCCCCCCCACAGGAAGAGGATGTTCTTGTTTTTGTAGTTTTGTCACTGGGAATTTTGAAAGCATGTGAAACTGCCTCTAGGAATGTTCTGTAGTGAAACTAATGTCCTTGTTTGTTTTCAGTGGTCAGTGCTGTTCCTTTACAGTCTAAAGATTCTGCCAACAGAAAGTCTTTAACCAAAAATCAACCCTGTTTGGCACCTCTTAACCCTTTGGATGCTACTTCCCCCAAAATAAAAAGAGGAAAAGAGAAAGAAATTGCAAAACTTAAACGACCCACAGCACTTAAAAAGGTAAACCAAAACTTTTTTTTTTGGTCTAGACCTGTGGTTTCATCAGTTTAAAAAGCTCTTAGTATGGAAAGTCTTCCCAGAAGTTAGCAACTCACCTCTCCCTTAGAGAGTTTCCCAAGGCTTTGAGTAGTTAAGTGATTTCAGCCTTTGGTTACCTGTTAATATGAAGCAGAAGCCACACTTGAACCCTGGGATTCCTGATTTCAAGGCCAGTCCTCTATCAGACCATATTGCCTCTCAGAATAATCATTGGGAATATTGGTAATATGTATATATATGTATGTGTGTATATATATATATATATATATATATATACACACACACACACACTTGGGCTAAATTATTAAGTAATATTTGATTTGAAATTGGTGAACATCCTGATAGCTAACTTTAATCCTATAAGAGTAAAAGACTGGGAAGTTGCTGCTACTTTCTTAAAGATTAAATAAATGGTAGAATGCTAAGCATTCAAAAGGAACCTAAGCTCTCTGCTGTAGTATAATGAATTCTGTTATAAAACTAATCCTATTTATGGAATATTTGTGTCTAGTATTTCATGTCCAAATATGAGTTAATTAGAAATAATCTGCCACTGTGAGGATGTACGTTCAGTTATGAAATTTTATATATATGATTCTTAAGGTCTTTAATATTTTTAAGGATACCATATGATATGCAACCTTTTCTGACCAGTATCAATTTGAAATTGTCAAACACATTTTAAACTCTAGTTCCAAGTCCTTTTTTAGACTTTTATATCAAAATAATTTGAAAGTGCAGTATTTTTTTTTGTTTCAATTAGCAGTTAGTCTTTTAACTTCATCCCTTCTTTGAAGTACATGTAACTTATAAGTCTCAATCTCCAGTGAAGTGTTGTATCATAGATTGAGAGTCTTGAAGTTAGAGGGGACCTAAGAGGTCATCATTTAGCTTAGCTCCTCAACCAGTGAAGGAATCACTTATATGACATCTCTTTTAGGTGCTTATCTAACTTCTGCATGCATACTCCTTGTGGTAGACTGTTCAAGGTAGTTGGTTCTATTGTTGGCCAAATCTGATTGCTAGAAAGTACCTGAAATTTGCCTCCCTCAAAAGTCTTCCCAGTGATTGAGATTCAACTCTCTGATGCTTATTTAACCAAGTCTAAGCCCTCTTCCAGGTGGTTTGAAGTATTTGAAGGCAGCTTATCAGTCCAGAGAAGCAATGGGGAATTATAGATTGAAAACTGGCCTTGAATTTAGGAAGACCCTGGCTTCAAGTCCCACCTCTTACATCCATGCTGGCTCTGTAACCCTAGGCAAGATGCTTTATTTCTCAGTGAGGTTGTAAATTGCAGAGAGGGTGCAAACCAGCATTGGTAAAGGGAGTTCCCTAGATCAGTGAACTCACAGTTCCAGTCCCTATGCTGTCATAGTCTTAAGAGTTTTGTTCTTCAAGACAAACAGTGTTTAATGAACATTGGACCCAAGAGTTAAATTACTCTTAGATTGGGTTCTAGTATAATTTATACAATTTAGCAGTTGTGTAATTATGGCCAAGTCATATGACCTTTCTGAAAATAATGTCACTCATCTATAAAATGAGACTATTAGTGACTGCCCAGTGTACTTTAAAATGTGGTGATTTGAATAAAAGTACTTTATAATCCAAAGAAATCAAATTGCCTTACATGTGTAAAATGTTATTATTCAGCCTTTCTTGTGTGAAATTGTTTTCTTACCACTTTGTCATGGTCATTTTCCTGTGGGCATGTTCCAGTATGTCAGTATCTTTCTTAAAATCTGATTCCCAGAACTGATTACTGGACTTTGAAATATGATTTAACCAATAGGGTTGTACTTCTTTTAATTTAGCTAAGGATTATATTTGCTTTTCCAGCAACCATATTGTGTTTTTGTTTCTTAATGAACTTATGATCAACTAAAACACCCAGGTCTGTTTCATATGAACTATTGTATTGTCAAGCTGAGTCTTTTCCATTCTTTACTTTTAAAATAGTGTGCATATTAGGCACTAGATACATATTTGTTTTACTAGTAACTGAAGACTGGTATTTGCTTTTAGGTTATTCTGAAAGAGAGAGAGGAAAAGAAAGGGCGTTTCACTGTAGACCATAGTCTTCTGGGATCTGAGGAGCCAATAGAGATGTCCTTAGATTTTGTTGATGATTTGCCACAGGAGGTTGCCTCCCAGGAAGGTAAAAAGTTTGACTTTTTCCTTTTTTTTTTAAATGGAATTGTTCATAGTACACTAGTAATTTATAGAGAAAGAGACTGTGTATAGGTGCATGGTGGAGGCTAATTAGAGCATGTACCATGTTGGATCTCCACATTTATTTACTTTTGATAGTGATTTCTTTGAGAATGTGTATGATCTTTGATCCTTCTACACTGTACTGGCATCCTTTCCATAGTTTTGAACAATTACTCCTAATGATGGTTCATCTTCCATACAAATGTATGGATTATCCTGTATACCTGATTTCACCATTCTCCTTTGAGAACTTCTTAGACACCTTAATTTATTCAGTATTTCAACAAATATCGAGAGTTATTGTGGTATATTATTTAAAGACTTTGAGCTCCATCTGTAAGATGGAAGAAAGAGATAACATCTAGGTTGGGGGTTGTTTTGTTGTTTGTTGATTTGTTTTTTGTTTTTTTTTTTTGTCTGGATCTGTGATTACATTGGTCCAGGAAATTCACTTTATTAATGCTATTCATTAACTGTTCTACAACTTGGAGTGTTAGAGAGTTGCATGAAGCACCAAGAACTTCCATGATTTGCTCAGTAGTATGTGTCAGAGGCAGGACTGGAATCCAGGTTTGCCTGACTGAGGCCAGCTCTCTGTCCACTTTGCCATGTGGCCTCTCTTGCTTAAGGTTATTAGGTTTTGTTTTGTTTTGTTTTTGCTTTTTGGAGGGCAATTGGGGTTAAGTAACTTGCCCAAGGTCACACGGCTAGTTTTTGTGTTAAGTGTCTGAGGTCGGATTTGAACTCAGGTCCTCCTGACCCCAGGGCCGGTGCTCTATTCATTGCACCACCTAGCCGCCCCCATGATTTTATAGTTTATAACTAGAGAAATACTGACTGACCAAATTCAGCTGAATTCAGCATATTTTTAAGTACAAAGGATATTTTATATGTAACCTTGAAGAAAAACATAGCCCCTATTTATGATGCTTAAAATAAGTGGGAGTAATATGACATATTTACAATGAGTATGAAATATGAACAACAAAAGATATACACACATGATATTGTGTGTACATACACACATCTCCACCAATTTAGATACATTAAAGCTGTGGTCAGCAAATTGCAGCGCCTGTGCTAAATCTGGCCTGCCATCTATTGTTGTACAACCCACATGCCAACAATGTTTTTTTCATTTTAAAATAAAGTTATATTCACTTTTTGCTGTGTTCCAGTTGTTTAATTGTTATAGCCATCTGATTAGTCTTTTTTTTCTAAATGACTGTTTAACTTACTTTCTTTTTTAACTCTTAAATCAGAACCTTACAAGTTACAGAAAGCTTATACTTTATTTAAAAAGTCATATGTAAAAATGTAAAAACTTTTTTTTTCTCATGGGCTATACCAAAACAGATGGAAGGATAGATTTGGCCTATGGGCCATAGGTTGTTGACCCCTGTGTTAGAGGGTGATTAGAGTGTAGGAAAAAGAAGAGCAATAGAAATGGCCAGAAGTTTTTAGGAAACAAAAACCTGTAGTGTCAAATGTCTGTGCACAAAGTATGCATCAAGATGAATTTGAGATACTAATGAAAGGAGGAAAATTTTACTTCATAATTATCACTAAGGCTTTGTGGGATACCACTTCTGGCTGTAATATAGCTCTAGAAGGACCTTATTTAAAATAAAAGAGATAGGAGGGGGCGGCTAGGTGGCTCAGTGAGTAGAGTGCCGGCCCTGGAGTCAGAAGGACCTGGGTTCGGATCTGGCCTCAGACACTTTTAATGCACATAAACAAAACCTAGCCATGTGACCTCGGGCAAATTACTTAACCCCAATTGCCCTCCAGAAAGCAAAAAAAAAAAAAAAAAGACAGGAGATGTAAAAACAGGTGGGGATAGAGAGGGGTAGAGTGAATACAGGAGCTAGAAGGGGGAAACATCCTGGAAAACATTTGAGTGATGATCACTGAAGGAAGGAACAATAACATCTTATTGGAGTACCCAAAAGATGAAAATAATTGAGGAATTGAATAAATATCATAAGTCTGTCATGATACGGTAGTGATGAGGGATTTCCATTATTTAACATCTGTCAGAACATTTCCTTTCTGCCAGGAGTAGCTAATAATTTCTCAACTTGATATAATGATAATTTCATCTTTCAAAAGGCAAAGGAAACAAAGTAGGAAGATCATATTCTGGATTTGATAGCAGGAAAGAACTGGTTGATGAAGTGGAAATGATGGGAAACTTAGGTGAAGTATCATAGAAATTCTATCATAGAATTTGAGATAAAAAGAAAGGAGAAGACTGTGTTTAAACTTCTGCTGTGGACGTCAATCCAGGAGTGATGACAATCACTCAGGATTGAATTTATGAAGGTAATTACATTGAGAAACCATTCTAATAAGGAGTAGAAAAGAGGATTCTCTAAAGAGGGAACTCAGCACAACTTAAAATTTTTAAAAACAAGTACAGAAGATAAAAGCAAGTGCAGGTAACAGGACAGACCTATAGATACACGGTTAGAAATATTAAGGTTCAGATTGGACTTGGCACTGATTGCTAAGGAAAGCTAAGTATAACAAAAATGGATGATAGTCTTTTGCTTTACTGGGAGAAAAATAAGAGAACCAAATAAGGAATATGACTACTGCTCTGAACTGGGATGAAGATCAAGGACAGTTGAGAAGAGCTTCTATTTCTTCTCTTTCCTTGGCCAAACAGAATATTCTTTGGCCTGAGAAGGATGAAAATGGTTAATAGGGAGTTGATGCCAGATATAGGGATGGAAATAATAAGAGAGGACCTAGTAGTCTTTGAGTTTGTCACCTGGCCCAGATAAAACTATGTCCTTGGGTACTGAAATGACTGGTAGGTATTATCACTAAGCCCCTGCCAGTGACCTCACAAAGATCACAAGGAACTGGAGAAATACTGCAAGTTTGCAGAAGGGCAAGTAGTGTTCTAATTTTCAAAAAAAAAAAGGAACAGAATGAAATATCTAACCTAAAGCCTTCTAAATGTTACTTTTCAATTTTTGCAGTCTTCTTCAGAATATTATTAAAGGAATAGTTTGTGGACATTTAGAAAATAATATGGTGAACACAGACAGTTAGCATGATTTTATCAGGAACAATATATACTAGTCCTGACTGACTTCAGTTGTATATTTTACAGTGTCACTGAACTGGTCAGTCAAGGAAGTACGTACTGTAGCATTGTTTGTCTAGATTTTATCAAAGCATTTGACAAAGTCTTTCAAGTTATTTTTACTAAAAAAGATAGGAAGGTAAGGGCAAATCAGAACTTAGCTAGATTTGGAACCTGTTGAACACCTGATTCCAAAATGTGGTCATTAATGACAATGTTAGTAATGAGAATAGTTGATATTCTATAGTACTTTAAAGTTTGCAAAAGTTCTTTACAGACTTAATTTAAGCCTCACAGCAGCCCTGTGAGGTAGGTATTATTATTATCCATATTTTACAGATGAGGACATTGAGGCTTACAAAAATTAAATGACTTGACCACAGTCATACAGTGTGATTTGAACTTGTCTCTGGTTGGAATTCTGTCGGCTATACCATGCTTTCTCAGTTTACTAGCAGGTTTCCAGTAGCATGTGCTAGGGATCTTGCTTGGTCATATACTGTTTAAAATTTTATTTACTGACTTGGAATAAAGATGTAGAGAACAAATTTGCAAATAGCTAAGGCACTTGATAAAATTGATGATCTCGACAGGTTCAAACATTGGGTCAGAGCAGATAAGGTAAAATTTAATGGAATAAGTATAAAGTCTTACACTTGGGTTAAAAAAGTGAGTTTCACAAGTACAAAATTGAAGAAATAGCATGACTGGATAGTAGTTCATCTGAAGAAGTTCTAGAGGATTTAATGTTAATTTAATTTAAATTCAGCACAAATGATCATATGATATAGTAGCCAAGAAGGATAATGCAGTCTTAGAAATGCATCAGGAAAGGGCTGACATTAGGGAGGTGATAGTGCTACTGTACTTTGCCCTGGTTAGACCTTATCAAGAATGTTGTACACAGTTCTGGGTGCCCTGTTTATCTGTAAGCTAGATAAATCTTGAAAAGGCTAACCCAGAATAGTGAATAGTTTTAGATCATGAATAAATCCACAGAAAACACTTACGAAATGCTAAGCATCAGGCATTGTGCTAGTTTAGCACTAGATAAGCAGGTATAAACACTGAGGCAGTCCCTTACATCAGAGAGGGAAATGGTAGCCAAGAAGGCAAGTTTTCATTTGATGAATCATAGGGATGGTGAGTTGACCATAGGATGGTGAGTTGACACATTCTTAATTGATTTTTGTGCTTAGAACAAGAAAACTGGTGGGGATAGAGTTGGGGGTACATTTGCAATAATAGGACAGATGATAAAATGGTCTAGTTGGATGGCTGAATGGGATGTAAGGCATGGTTATTATGCTGCCCAAAGATTAGTTGAAGGAATTGAGGCTACTTAGTCTGAAGAAGAGAAAACAAATGAGGAATATGATAAGCTGTTTTCAGTTATATGAAGGGTTGTGACATGTTAAGAGGGATTATATTGTCCTTCTGGATCCCGTGAAGTAGAAATAGGAATGGTGAGTGAAAGTTGTAAAGAAACACATTTAGACTTGGTATAAACAAAAACTTCCCACCAGTTAGATTTATCTGAAAGTGGAAGGGACTCCCGGAAGGGTTAATGGATTCGTCCTACTGAAGTCTCTAAGCGGAGACTAGATGACCACTCACTGGGTATGTTTTTCCAGTTTTCTTGTTCTTTACTTTTCTCCATATACTGTTGAAATACAGTGACCTTGCTATTCCTTACATAAGACATTCCATCTATCAGTTCCATGCCTTTTTACTGAATGTGTCTCATGCCTCAAATGCTTTCTCTCATTGTTGACCCCTCCTAGCTTCCCTGACTTCCTTTAAGACTCAGATCCAGGGGCGGGTAGGTGGCTTCGAAGTGAAGAGAGCACCAGTCCTGGAGGCGGGAGGACCCGAGTTTGGATCCAGCCTCAGACACTTAACATTTACTAGTCATGTGACCTTGGACAAGTCACTTAACTCCAATTACCCTGCCCTCCCCCTCCAAAAAGCAAAAAAATAAAAATAAAAAAAAGACTCAGATCCAGTCTCACTTTTTGGAGGAGGCCTTTCCTGGTTCTCCCTATTCCTAATGCCTTCTCTCTGAAATCACCTTCCACTTACATTGTGTGTATCTTATGTGTATGGTTTTATACATGATATCTCTCCTTTTAGAATGTGGGGTTTTTGTTGTTGTTGTTGTTTTTTGCTTTTTTTTGGAGAGGGGAAGGTAGGGCAACTGGGGTTGTGACTTGTCCAAGGTCACATGACTAGTTCATTTCTGAGGCTGGATTTGAACTCAGATCCTGCACCACCTAGCTGCCCCCTAGAATGTTTTTTTTCAAGAGCAGAGATAGTGTTTTTGTCTTTCTTTGTATCTCTAGAACTTAGCACAATGCCTGACACATAGAAAGCATTTAATAAATGCTTGTTGACTGATTGCCCCTAACATATTCCAGACTTTCCCCACCTTTGACCTGTACAAAAATCTTATACACTAAAAATAATGACAGAGAAGTTGTGATTAAATATGACTTTATATGATTTGAGTTTTTCAAAGCTTTAACAATATGTTTTTCATTATCAGTTGATCATTAACAATTTATTAAGTGCCTATTATGTACCAGTTATTATGCTAAGCACTGAAGATACAAAAAGAGTGTAAAGCCACACACAAGCAGCTTTCCAGAGGACTGCTGCTGTGAACAGCTTTTCAAGGTTCTGATTACACAGTATAGTGAGCTCTCTATTTAATAACAGATCAGAATGAAACATTCACAGAAAATCAAGGTACAGCCTTCAGAATGTTACAACTCTTTACAGAAAATCAAAATACAGCATTCACCATGTCACAAATTAAAAACTCATCACTAAAATGGTAACATAGTTTTCACCAAAGTGGTCACATAGTTTTCAACGAAGTACAATCATTTAGTAACTCAATCATTCAATTTACCCTATTCTGTCTCTCCCTATCTTTTCTCATTTTATTCCTCTCTCACCTCTTAATTTTATTTTTTAGATATCATCCCTTCCTAGTCAACTGATCCTGTGCCCTCTATGTATACATGTACACACATATACACACTCACATGTGTATTTATATGCACATATACCCTCCTATATATAAATATATACATATGTGTGTGTGTGTGTGTGTATATATGTATATATATTCCCATCAACTCCTCATACTGAGAAAAGGCTCATGAGTTGCAGTTATCATTTTACCATGTACGAATGTAAATTTTACTAAGTTCCTTATGATTTCTTTTCCCTGTTTACCTTCTCATGCTTTTCTTGCTTCTTGTATTTGACAGTCAAATTTTCTATTCAACTCTGTTTTTTCATCAAGAATGCTTTAAAGTCCTCTATTTCATTGAATGACTATATTTTCCCCTGAAACATTATACTCAGTTTTGCTGGGTAGGTGATTCTTGGTTTTAATCCTAGCTCCTTTGACCTGGAATATCATATTCCAAGCCCTTCGGTCCCTTAATGTAGAAGCTGTTAGATCTTGTGTTGTCCTGATTTTGTTTCCACAATACTCAGATTGTTTCTTCCTGGCTGCTTGTAATATTTTCTCCTTGACTTGGGAACTCTGGAACCTGGCTATAATATTCCTAGGAGTTTTCTTTTTGGGATCTTTTTCAAGAGGTGATCAGTGAATTCTTTAAATTTCTGTTTTGCCCTCTGGTTCTAAAATATCAGGGCAGTTTTTGTTGAGAATTTCTTGAAGGATGATTTCTAGGTTCTTTTTTTTTTTTTTTTTAAAGCAATTGGGGTTAAGTAACTTGCACAAGGTTACACAGCTAGTCATTATTTATGTGTGGGTGCTCATTTTCTGAGGCCGGATCTGATCTCGGGTCATCCCAACTCCGAGGCCGGCGCTCTTACTCACTGCGCCACCTAGCCGCCCCTTTAGGGCAATTGGGGTTAAGTAACTTGCCCAAGGTTACAGGGCTACGTTTTTGTTTGTGTGGATTAAGTGTCTGAGGCCGGCTCTGAACTCAGGTCCTTCTGACTCCAGGGCCGGCGTTCTATTCACTGCGCCACCTAGCCGCCCCTCTAAGTTC
The DNA here is from genome assembly GCA_011680675.1 of Gymnobelideus leadbeateri. NCBI lineage: Eukaryota > Metazoa > Chordata > Mammalia > Diprotodontia > Petauridae > Gymnobelideus > Gymnobelideus leadbeateri. The sequence goes on along the minus strand of WOXC01001283.1, from coordinate 187,929 downwards.
TTTTTTTATTTATGGCTTTCGGGTAGTCCAATATTTTTTAAATTCTCTCTCCTGGATCTGTTTTCCAGGTCAGTGGCTTTTCCAATGAGATATTTCACATTGCCTTCTATTTTTTCATTTGTTTTGATCTGTTTTATAGTATATTGATTTCTCACAAACTCATTAGCTTTCATTTGCTCCACTCTAATTTTGAAGGAATTATTCTCTTCAGTGAGTTTTTGAAATTACTTTTCCATCTGGCAAATTTGACTTTTTAAGGCATTCTTCTCCTCATTGGCTTTTTGGGCCTCTTTTGCCATTTGAGTTAGTCTATTTTTTAAGGTGTTATTTTCTTCAGTCAGGGTTGCTGACTCTTTTCATGATTTTCTTGCATCATTCTCATTTCTCTTCCCAGTTTTTCCTCCACTCCTCTTACTTGATTTTCAGAATCCTTCTTGAGCTCCTCTATGGCCTGTAACCAGTTCATATTTTTTTCTTGGAAGCTTTTGATGCAGGAGTTTTGACTTCATTGTCTTCCTGCCATTCCGTACTTTGATCCTTTTTGTCCTCAAAAAAAGGATTCTATGGTCTGTTTGTGCTTCCTCTGTTGTTCCCAAAAAAGGATTCTATGGTCTATTTGTGCCTCCTCTGCTTGATCATATTGCCAGTCAATTACTTGACTTTTGAGCTCTTTGCCACAGTAGAACTCTGCTTTCAGAGAGGAGAGCTTTGTTCCAAATCACTGGGGTTTTCACAAATGTTGTTAGGAGGTCTGAGGAGGGTGCCCTCTCTACAGACACCACACTGGCAGACTAGTGTTTTGCACCCCAGGACCACCACCCAAAAAAGTGGCCCAGATCTAGGCAAGTCAAAGCAAGAGCAATTACCCTCTGAATGGTCGTTTGGTCCCTCTATGATCTATAGGCTAGGAGCCCCTGAGGCAGCCACATGGCAGATCCTGCAGCACCTGTGCCTCTGCCACCTCTCTCCCCAGGGGCAGGGGCCGCCCAGCGCCCTTCCTTTCCAACCATGCTGACTGACTTTTTACTTTCTTTTTGGCGTTTATGGATTGAAAAGTGTGGAAACCACTACAGCTGCTGGTGTTTCATTGCCATGAAGTCTGCTGCCTCCCTGGGGTCAAAACCACAGCTCACATGGGACTGCACTCGGCTTTCAGCATGCTGTGATGAACCCTTCCTTTTAGTCTGCCAGGCTGCCTTTAGCTTGAGATTTGTGTCTTTCTGTCACTTTGTGGGTTCTGTAGCTCTAGAATTTGTTTAGAGTCATATTTTAAAGGTATTTGAGGTGGTTATGGGGGAGGTCACAGAATTTCCTGCTTCTGCTTCACCATCTTGTCTCTGCCCCTCTAATACTTTCTCCTGTCCCCCAGTTGACTTACTCATGCTTGTGAATGTGCACCAGACACTATGGACATAAAACATGATAGTGTTATGTTCTATCAGCATTTCAAATTCAACTTGTGTACAGCAGAAATCTTAATCCTCAAACCACCTCCAACATTTTTCCAGTCAAAGAGGATCAAAGACTTAGAGGAATCACCTTTGATTTAACCCTTTCATTTAGTCACCACATCATGCAGATTCTTGCTTTCCAAGTTTTCTCCTTTACCTTTCACATGTGGAAAGTGCAGGGCAGGTGACAGAATGGATGTTTTGATAGATATGAAGTATGATCTGAAGTTGATGGGAAACCTCCTCCATCAGACAGCTCAGCCCCTGTTCTTAGGGGCAATGAGAAGTTAAGTGACTTGCCCAGAGTTGCATAGCCAGTATTTGTTAGGAACCTTGAGGGCAGGAACTGTTTTGTTTTTTTCTTTATATCCCAGGCACTTAATAAATTCTCATTGATTGATTCTTCACATTGAGGCTAGCTCTTTATCTACTGTGCCACAAAAGTACAATACTGCTGCCAGTTTAGTCATTCTTTAAGGAAAAAAAAGGTTTTCCTCATGTCTGTCTCCTAATCACAAATCTTCATTTAGGTTTATGGGAATAAAGTCTACACTCTCCACTCAGATTCAAGGACCTCTTCAATTTGGCCCAGGTTCCCCTTTCCATTCTCCCACTACTCCCTTACATCAACCTCTATTGTAGCCAAACTATTACTCACTGTTCCCAGAATATGTCTTGAATGTTCCCATTTTTCTGTCTCTGCTTTGTAGATTACCCTCTTGTGAAGTCCCCAAAATTAAACTCTGCCATTTGAATCCTACCCTTTCTTAGAGTCATAGAATGTTAAGTATTATAGGCCTCAGAGGCCATTTTGTTCAGTCCAGAAGGGTTTGGTGCTTTGCCCAAGATCACAGATTTAATTAGTGATAGAACTGAGACTAGAATATAAGATTCTTGACTTCCATTCCTGACTTACTTAAAGTCACATAATTATTATGCAATAGTAAATAAATAAGGACCATTATTTTCAGTATAGATTACTACTAACTGTGGGACATAAACTAATCCTATTTCCCACACTGTAGCAGACATAATTTGAAATGGAAAGAAGTCAGTATATAAAATATATAAGTATGAAATATGCTTACATATTCTAAGAACTGTATTGGTAATATAGACTGAGTAGAATGTCTCTTCCATGATCTCCTTTCTGAGTATCTTAAACTACAATCATCTTTTCTGCCACTGTGAAATCGTATAGAAATCAGGTTACTGTTTCTACATACAGACTATGGAAAGTGTCAGATATTTTACAGGGTTGGGACCAAGATTTTTTGCACAAAGATACCATTTTAACTTTTTAAACTTTAACTTTTTAACACTACTGATATGTATGAGTGAGAGGGAGGACAAATACTTTGCTGTTTTGTGCGCGCCGTGCATACTTTTGTACATAACTCAGATAATTCAGATTTATATAGCACTTTGATAAAGCACTTTAAATAGGTTGATAAAGTACTTTACTTTGTAATAGCCCTGTAACGTAGGTTAATACACTTATTATTCTCATTTTAAAAATCAAGATACTGAAACTTGAAGATGTTAAAAGTTATAATACTAGTAAGTATGAAAGTAGTATTCAAAGCAAGGTCTCCTGACTCTTAAGTCCAGTGCTTTTTCTACTTTAACACATAACTTTCTTATCAGGTGCTTAATGTTTATAGTTATTTGATCTCTACATTATTTACCGTTTATTTGTGTTTGTATATAATATATTTTATATCTTATAGTACATTTTATAATAATTCTAATGGAGATGGTGGTGGAGTGGATGTAACAATGGGCTTGAAATCAGGAAGACCTGATCTGTCCTTAAACACTTACTAGCTGTGTGACCCTGGGTAGGTCACTTTAACTCCTTTTTGCCTCATTTCCTCAACTGTAAAATGGGGACACATTGGAGAAGGAAATGGTGAACCACTGCAATTATCTTTGCCAAGAAAATCCCATGGACAAGTCCATGGAGTATGAAGAGTTGGACATGACTGAATGGCTGAACAACAATGGAGCTTTAATAAATATCTGACATACTCGTAGAGCACTTTGCTTTTAGGAAAGATTTTTCAGGTAGAGTGAACTTTGATTTATTCAGTACCTGTTTATAAGGCATTATGTGAACTACAGAGATAAGACCTGGTTTCTGCTCTTTACAGTCTAGTATGGTAAGAAAACATATATACACAAATATATGACATAGTATGTTTATTTTTCTCTAATAACATTTTATATTTTCCCAATTGCATGTAAAATTTTTTAACCTTTGTTTTTTTTTTCTTTTTGGAGAGCAATTGGGGTTAAGTGACTTGTCTAAAGTCACATGGCTAGTAATTGTGTCAGGTGTCTGAGGGCAGATTTGAATTCAGGTCCTCCTGACTCCAGGGCCGGTGCTCTATTTACTGCACCATCTAGCTGCCCCAACCTTTGTTTTTTAAAATTTTGAGTCCCAAATTTTCTCCTTTGCCTCCCCTATTCCCTCTCTGCAAAGGTAAGCAGTTTGATATAGGTGCATGTGCAGTTATGCAAAACATATTTCTGTTTTAGTCATATTGTGACCATCACATAAGAGATATAAAGAACTATGCTAGATGGGAAGGAGAAAGGTCATAGTGAATACTTCATGGACTAAGTTGCATTTTTGCTAGGCCTTGTAGTGAAATGGAAAAACACTTATTGAGTGATGACTATGTGTCTATCATTGAGCTAAGAGTTGAAAATACAAACAGAAAAAATCTCTGTTCTCTAAGAACTTATATTCTGATTGGGGGAGACAGCACATCAGAAAGATAAACAGCAGTGTGGATGGAAAGACCCAGTGATCCTAGAGTGCAAATGAACCTTAGGACCTGGTGTCAAGGAAGATTGTAAGTCTTGGTGGGCTTCTCTTTTACTCGATAGCTGTGTGCAAGTGATAGTCAGACTCGGACTATTGCAGTAAGGGCTTCCCTTCATTGGTGACACACTGCTCCAAATGAGGAGATTTTAAGTTAGAGTCATTGGGAAAAGAACTATTCTACCACCTCAATAACTTCTATCTTCTAGCACCCTTTGATGGGATCCAGGTAAATGGGGAGCCATTGAAGGAAGGGTAAAATTACAAAAGACAGTTGGGAGAGATGCTTTAAATGATTGAAAGCTGTTAGATTTGTGACTGTTGGAGGGTAGTTTTTGATAATAAATTATAACTTAAGAGCAGAAAATAGGGAATGACTGGGTCAGCTTGGTTGGGATGTAGGTGTATACATATGACTAGCAGAACATGAAAACTTTTAGCTGTAGTCAGCTGGTAGCATAATAGCTTGAAACTCAGCTTTGTCAAGTGTTTGAAATTTATTTGAAAAACATTTGAGATGAATTAGAGTTTTGAAATAGAATTGACAAAATCAAAATATACTTGATATTTGACAACTTTTTAGATAGAAGTGAAGAAGCTGCTGAAGAAGTAATAACTTTAGTTAGAATTTTAGGAGGACTTACTTTTATGGTTGGAATGGAAAGTCAAGGACAGGTTTATGCAGCTTCCCTTGGAACAAGTATAGCATAATTTTGGCATTTGGCTTAATGAGGATAATGGTGAATCAATTCAGGTTTAGTCTAGGGCAGGGCTTGTTAAACTTTTTCCACTCACGACCCCTTCAGTGCTTCTTAAACTGTGGATAGCGACCCACAGTTTAAGAAGCACTAATCTAGGGGATCATCTAGCTGGTGGTACTGTAAGAAACAATGGAACACCATATAATACAATAATCTGCAAATAGGAAATTGGCCTGTATAATATCCAGGTCACAGCAGTTAAAAAAAAATGCGTAAGAGAACTGAAGCAACTATATTTCTCAATGAAAGAATTCTTAACCAAACAAGGGATAGAGATAACCATGAAAGACAAGATAGATAATTTCAATTACATTAAATTTAAATTAAATTGAAAAACTTTACTTTTGTAAAGTTTTTGCAAAATCAAATTAAGGAAAACTATTAAGTTTGTTGGGTGTAGAGGAGAATCTTGGATCAATTTTCACTGATAAAAATCTGATATTCAAAGAAATAGAATTGACACAAACATCTAAGACCAAAAGCCATTGCTTAGTGGATAAATGATCAAATAATATGAATAAATAGAATTACAGATTATCAACATCCATGGGAAAATATGACCTAAATCACTATAAAAAGATAAATGCAAATTATAGCCAAAGTGACAAAAATGGAATCAGTATCGAAAGGTGGAATTATGAATTTGTCCAAATATTTTGTAAAACAATTCAGAATTACATGAGAAAAGTTACTAATCTAATCATACCCTCTGTTATTAATTACATAATAGAGTTACACGAGAAAAGTTACTACTCTGTTCATATGCTAAAGAGATAAAAACCAGAAAATTTCAACAGTGACCAACCGGGATGTCTTTAATACCACTTTTTGTGTTAGCAAATAACTAGAAACAAAGTGAGTGTTCAATAACTAGGGGATGACTGAAAAAGCTATTATATGAATGTAATGGAATATTTCCACATAGTTAGAAATGAGAAGCAGGAGAGCTGGCAATTGAGTTAGGAGGATGTGAGTCAAGGTCCTCTTTCATCCTCTCCAGTCCAACTGCTATCTCAGTGTTCCAGGGAACTCACTAAGATTGTAAGAGGCAGAAAAGGGCCCATATTGTTGTATTGGTAGGAGTTGGCCTCATTGAAAGTTCCCTACACTAATGAAATTATAGATCTGGACCCCCCAAAAAATTATGAATGTGAAGAATTTAGAGAAACATGGGAAGATTTACATGTACTAATATAGAGTGAAAGAAACAGCTAGAACAACTATTTTGACTGACTACAGTAATGTAAATGAAAAGATTACCAAAAGGAAACTGAACTTTGAGTAACTGGAAAAAAAATAAATAATGGTCCCAGAGAACAGTTAATGAAAAATAACTATCCTCTAACTAAAGAGATGTGGGATTTAAGGGCAGAATGTTGTTTATGTCAAATGAGGTCACTGTATCATGTTGTTTTTGATTTGTTGTTTTTCTTTATTACAAGGGAGAATTTGATTCTTAAATGGTAGATGTAGAGGTGGAGGAATATACCTGCAAATTACTTATGTAAAAGAAGCATCAATTTAATTTATTTGTTTAAAAAGAAAAAAAGGAACTGAAGAACTGGTCAGTAGAAGTATAGTGAAGAAAAAAGGCAATTTCTTTTTACTTTGGTTAGCTAGATGTGATACCCAGTCATCTAGAACAAGGATTAACAAACTACAACCTGTGGACCAAATCTGACCAGCCTTTTTTTTTTTTTTAACAGCCTGTGAGCTAAGAATGGTTTTTACATTATTAAATGTAACTAGTTAGAAATAAAGCATGCATTAGTCTTTAAGCTGCAGAGTTCATATTTGAGAGTTTAAAAAAAATGAATTAAACAATCACTTAGAGAGGACTAATCAGATGACTGCTACCATTAAGCAACTGTTAACAGAATGAAAAGGAAATGTAATTTTATTTTAAAATGTAAAAACTGTTCTTAGTATTTGGGCTGCAGAAAAACAGGTAGTGTTCTGGATTGGACCTACAGGCCTTAGTTTGCCAATTCATGATCCAGAAAGATGTTCTGGTACTATTCTAGAGAGCAAGAGGTACTGTTTTATGAAGTAGATTAGATCATACTTGTCAGGAGAAGCTAAGATCCCTGAGAGCTTATATACATATATCTATATCTATTTATATATCAAGATTTTAAGAACTAAATCTGGGGGGAAATGAAGTCAGGTTGGGGTTGGTGAAGAAGTGACTGAAGGAGGTGCTTCATTCAAAGTAGAATACTGTCTTTTGAAAGAAAAGCCATTAAGTGGGTCAGAGAAGTGAGTGATTGACTACCTAAGGTAACAATAGTAACTTAGCTTTCTGTAACTCTTTGATTTATAAAACTTGTTCATGTGTGGTATCTTTTGTAGAATTCAAATAGTGTGTAAGATGACTGAGTAGGGAAAAATAGTTGCAAAAGAACACAGATTGAAGGAGACAGTAATATTTGTTAAAGCATATTTTTGTTCATAGTTACTATCATTATATGGTTATATTGGTGCTTTGTTCTGTCTTATAGAGTTTAAATGTTTAAATCAAATAAAGTAGACTAAAATCCAAGGAGCAGATGGGAGGAATAAGTGTTTAAAAGCAGCACAAAGCGAAGGCTAGGAAATGGGGAGAAAGTCAGTGACTGAGGGATTTTATTCTTAGAGGTAAATTGTCTAGGTATTCATATTTTAGAATTTAACATCCATGCCTTCACTCTTTCTACATAATTTAAGGTCACTGGAGAGTTTAAAAAGTTATTTAAATAGAAATAGGAAAATTGTACATTTTAATAGTATAAAATTAAATGTTTCCTTTTTTGTAATCTAAAAGATATTAATGTACTGTCAAAGATTTCTAGATGTTTTGAAGAGATAACCATCTGCCATACTAAATTTTTTAAAAGAACTTTCTAGAGTTTGGAAAGATTTTAAACTAATTTTTTTTTTAATTTCAGATACTGGACTAAGTATGCCTAGTGATACTTCACTCTCTCCAGCAAGTCAGAATTCTCCATACTGCATGACACCTGTGTCACAGGGCTCTCCTGCCAGCTCAGGGATAGGCAGTCCAATGGCATCTTCAGCAATTACCAAAATCCACAGCAAAAGATTCAGAGAGTAAGATCTTAGATATTTTTCTTTGTTACAGGGGGAAGGTCCTATAGTGCCTTATTAAATGAGGTTTGGTACTAGTTCATATGAAGAGTTACTATGAACCAAGTGACTCCATTATTTTGTAGAATTTAGTATCCTGATGGCATTCCTAAATTTAAACATTAATTTATTGTTACTGTGTGTGTATATACAAGAATATAATGAGTACTGAATCGTGTTTTCACTGAAATTTGAATAAAATTTGCCTTTAATTCATAAATTTTTTCAGTACCTTTTGGAAACATTTGAAAAATTATTTTTAATGAATAGTTTCACCAAGTTAAAGCATTTACCTATTTTATCATATATGAAAATATATTTCACATAGAAATAATTTAGCAATGAATTTATTCTTTGTATAAAACTTTGTTGATCTGGATGCCTGGGATATCTTGTCAGTATCTCCCTTTTAGGATTATCTTGGATTTTCCATGAAATCCTTTTGCTATTGTGTACTTTGTATCAATCTTTGAGACAAACTGTCATCTGCTACTAAAATGTTTTCTACACAAAGCTAAATTTTTTTTGGGGGGGGGTAAACTTAAGGAATTGACCATTGTGCCATCATCAGCACATGTGTCAACTGAGTGTAGTTTCCTGTGAACCATTAGTAAGTAATATGTGGAATGAATTACTTTCTAAAGTGAAAGAAGAGTCTCCTGAACCTAATTTTATATGTTACAAATATTGCAACTTATACTTGAAAACTTCTCGCTTTATATTTTAGGAATTTAGGTATTTATTTGAACTATATTGTCTTCTCTTCCTTTTCCTAATGCCATTATCAAATTATTCTTGCTTAGGTTAGAAAAATGTCAAATGTTGGCTAACAGATGCAGAGTAAGATATTACATGAAGTCAGACACCAAAGGACTCATAGGATCACACATAATTCTTAATAATACCTTCCGTTTTCCCTGCATATATCTTATATGTATGTAGTTGTTTACATGTTGTCTTCCCATTAGGATATGAGTTCCTTGAGAGCAGTGATTATTTTTGTCTGTCTTTGTGTTCCCACATTCCTTAGCATAGTGCCTGGCACGTTGACTTGAATAAGTGCTTGTTGAGTTGACTTTCCTTTATTTATCTGAATTAAAAGCCCATCTTTTTTTCAACTCTCTAGCCAATTCAATTATATTTTTTATTCTTATTGATAAAGCTTTTGCTTATGCATTTTAAAATTTGCTTACCATATAAAATGTTGGTTTGCAGCAGAGAATGGGACAATATAGTTTTACCATTTTATTAGCATTCTTTTTCTTGATTTTGTCCATTATAAAACTAAAAATCACCTTTTTTTATTGGAAAATATAACTATCCTTAGATTGAGTCGATTTAATTTTCTTTGACAAAGGACTGAGTATGGTGGGATAAAGGGAGAGGGACTGGATCTAAGACTTCATTAGTATAGGGAACCTCCTGGGTTAGGACATTTTCTTCTACCTATGTAGATAGGCATTTCTGCAATTTATAGTCTTTGAGAGTTGCCTAGAACACTGAGGAGTTAATTGACTTGTTCAGGGTCAGATAGCTAGTATGTATTAGAGGTGAGCTGAGATTTGTTCAAGCTTTACACAATCTGTATATCTGCTGTCCTCTGTAATTGTACAGTGCGTTCCTGATGCCTTCCTTTCTGTTTATTTCTCTTCCCCAACCCACTCCCTGCCCCCATTTTCTACACTGAAACCACCTCTGATTTCACAGTCTATACCAGGGGTGGAGAACCTGCTGTCTTGAGGCCACGTGTGACCTTCTAGAGGTCCTTGGGTGTGGCCTTTTGACTGAATCCCAAATTTTACTGAACAAATCCCTTTTATTAAAGGAATTTGTTCTGTGAAGTTTAGATTCAGTTAGAAGGTTGCACCTGAGGACCTAGAAGGCCACATGTGGCCTTGAGGCCACAGGTTCCCCACCCCTCCCCTATGCTTTTATTTGATGTAACAGAATTTAGTAACTTTTTGTCTCACCCCAAGACTTCTCTAGTGGTTTAGGAATTATTTAATCCCCTCCTGGACCACAGACTCCCTTTCTGGCAGTGGTCTTAGACACAGAGCCAACAACACTTCTCTGATCCTGGGGCAAAGAAGATACATAAGAAGACAGAACTGCATTTGTTCCATACCATATGTTTGTAACAATAGTCTCCACAGAATTAAACTTTTAGTAATGACATTAAGAGGAATATATAAATTTAGGAGTCAGTGGGCCCTTTGATCGTGTATTTGAAATTGGCTGTAGAACCATTTTGGGAGATGTGCTAGTGTTTTTTTTCCACGATGAAGCGCTGTTGTTAAAATGTGTTTTTTTGCTGTTATTATTGTTGCATTTATGGGTATCCCTCTGTAATGAAACAAAAATGTCTTTTATCCCACTTAACTCAAGAATTTGTACCACATCATCTTGTAGCATTTGATTTGGATCATAATTAGAATAATTTTGGTTTTATTTGTGAGGTATTTTATCTGTCACCCAACCAGAAGACAGCTGGAATTGTAATTTGAAAACAGTACAGTCCACTTCATTATTTACATGTAAATAGGGGTTTCTTAAAAGGATTTAAGAAGCTTCAATATTATATTTTTTGATCAGATCTAATGATGCACTTTTTTTTATTTGTTGGATAAAGGGAATGTTATTTTAATGTTATAGTTAAGGTTTTCTGTAGCGAATGCTTCCTAAGAGCCACTATAAAATGAAAAAAAAGATGCAAGCGTTCAAAGATCAAACTTTTAAACAAATATTTCTCTTAACAGGTACTGTAACCAGGTTCTCTGTAAAGAAATTGACGAGTGTGTGACTCTGCTTCTTCAAGAGCTTGTTAGTTTTCAGGAACGCATTTACCAAAAGGATCCTGTCAGAGCAAAAGCAAGAAGACGTCTCGTTATGGGCCTTCGGGAGGTCACCAAGCACATGAAGTTAAACAAGATCAAGTGTGTTATTATTTCTCCCAATTGTGAAAAAATACAGTCAAAAGGTAGGCAGGAACGTGGCTTCCCCACCTTTTGAAGTGCCTGGGGGTGTATGCATGCATATGACTGTAGTGATATGTAGTGTAACTTACATGTGCTACACAGTGAAGGAGGAGGTAGCTTTTGCTCAGTTGACATTCTTACAAAATATTGAAGAGAAAACCAAGAGTCTTTCAAAACCTGAATACTTAATTAAAATTTGGAGTTTGCACTTCGGAGAAAATGCTCATTTTTGTTAATGAGGATATATATTTACTCAGCCATCTAAAGATTATAGAACAGTAGTTAGTGTCCAGTGTGTTTCTCAAGCCTTTTGAAGTCATCTGCTTTCCAAGTGCCCCTTTTTCTTCTCCTTTACGTCCTTTCTGTTTAAAGGAACAGAAGGAATTACCCTTAACGCCATTGGTAAAGGTTTAGGAGTGTGAAATCTATTGTTATAGACTTAGGGCTGATGGAACAAATGCACTTTTGCCATTTTTACATAAGCTATTTGTTAAAAGAGCAGAAAAGTGCCATTGGTTTTCTTTTGCTGAAATGAAATAACAAATTGGAGCCGTTCACTATAGGCTTGTCCATAGGCAACATATTGAAAACATTTGTCTGTGATTTTTTTTATTACTTCATAGTGTGTTTGTTAATTGAACTGAGAATGAGAAAAAAAGAATGTTTATTTGTAACAACAAACTAATTTGTAGTTTATTATGAGAAGTTAAATGCTTGTTGATACAAAGTTTATTCAACTCCCAGGCACTTTGCTAGGCAAAAGATACCTACAAAAGACATAGAAGAAAAGAACCCTACCTTTGAGAAGCTTACAGTGTAGTTGACGAAACAAGATATACATACCTGGAAAAGATGTAGAATAGAAAGTAATATTGTTGATGTGAGATTTTATGGTGCAGTGTGCTTGCTATAGGAACTTAGAGTCATTTAAACTGCTACTATTTTTACTTAAAAATGGAATATTAGTTCAATTTAGAACATATAGAATATTAGATGTAGAGTGTTAGACAAGTTTAGGGAATAAAATTACTTAAATTTGTGATCTTGACTTTTTTCTCCAGGTGGCCTAGACGAGGCACTTTATAATGTAATAGCTATGGCACGGGAACAAGAAATCCCTTTTGTCTTTGCACTTGGACGGAAAGCTCTGGGCCGCTGTGTAAACAAACTAGTGCCTGTCAGTGTTGTGGGGATATTCAACTACTGTGGTGCTGAGGTAATAAGAACTCAGAAGATATGCAGTTAGACATAGCATGTTTTGGAGGCACGGACCAAGCTATATTTGCGTGTTAGAAAAAATGAGTTGATATAGTTTAAAGAGTGAATAGAAAATGCCTGAGTTACCTATTATACTTTTCCCCCAATCTTGAGAGGATTTTTTTATAGAGAATAAAATCACTCACAGCAATGAGTAGACTAAATCTACCTCTGTAGAAGTAGCAGGTGGTACAGTGGATAAAACACTGGGTCTGGAATCAGAAGAACCCAAGTTTAGATCTGGTCTCAGACACATGCTAGCTGTGTGACCCTGAACAAGTCATTTAACCTCTTTTCTTCAGCTTCCTAATTGTAAAGTGGGGATAATAATAAGCAGCTACCTCGTAGGGTTGTTGTGAGGATAATATTTGTAATAAAGCACTTGGTACACAGTAGGCACTATCTAAATGCTTATTCCTTTCCCTTCCCCTAAATCTATAACATTGTGGAAAGCAGCATTATTATTTTAGGTCATCTCAAGTTAATTGCTATCTCGTATTTTTTTTGTAGGGCAGTTATCAAAGTACTCAGTTTATGCGTTGAGAGGATGTTACATGTTTTAAGTCTTTGTCTGTGATTAGTTTATTTCAGTATGTTGAATTTGTTGTAGTTAAGGCAGCATTAGAGAAAGAGAGAGCGAGCTGCCAGCTGACTTTTTATGGTGAGCCTACTGAAACAACTGACTTATCAGCTGGATGTTTGCCAAGTAGTCTAGAGCGCTTGTCAGATGGTCAGCACATGCGTTTCCCAATAGAAAAGCATCCTGGGAAAATAAATCACCATCAGAAGGCTGTTCATTGGTACTTCTCGTAGACAGAGAGTGCTAATTTTTTGAGATGTTTTCATCACTCTGTGATATTTGCTTGTGTTCTTTTCCACAGGAGTGATATATCTGGAAAATAGATTGGATTATGAATGCTGGCTAGTTAGAATACCTTCTTCCATAGACAGTACTGAGCCACTGAAGCTTCTAACACTCGAAGTCATTCTTGACTTTTTGCCCTTTCATCTGTTCTGAAATTTCTCTCATATCCATACTTGCCTTTCATAGCTTTTCATTACCTCCCTTTCTCTCATGTGTGCTTGTTGTCACTATTACTTGTGTGGTCCCTTCTCTTTTTCTCAGATTCTCGTTCTACCTTTTTTCCCCTCCTTTTTGGAGGGAAATTGGGGTTGACTTGCCCAAAGTCACATAGCTAGTAATTGTGTCTGTCAAGAGTCTGAGGCCAAATTTGAACTCAGGTCCTCCTGACTCCAGGGCTGGTGCTCTATTCACTGTACCACCTAACATCCCCTGTCATTCTAGCTTATTATAATGACCTTCTAATTGTTCTCACTCTCTCCAATCTTTCTCATTCTCTTTCAAGCTACTGCCAAAGTATTTTTGATACTGTACCATTCCACTTTAAAAAAAACTTTGTCATTCCCCATTACCTGATTTTTAAAAAGATTTTTTTAGACTTTAAACACCAAAAGAGTGTTTATATATGTAGCAGAACACAAGATGAGGATTCTATATGAAACTGAATCTCCATTTCATATCATTAAAAAAAAATATATATATATATATATATAATAAATTCTTCATGTTGTTTTCAAAATGATTCTGCTCGTGCTTCCTTCTGAACTTCTTTCAGTTCCCTTCTCTGCATTTTAAAAAATGTTACCTATCCCCAGGGTGAGGGGTGTGGGAAAACAAGTTATTTTTTAAAATCCCATGTAAGAAACCTGGTCAAGCAAAACAAATTTTATACAGTGGCCATGACCACAGATGAATGTTTTTGTACCTTGAGTCCACCTCTCTTTCAGGATGTGGGTGACATGTTTCATTATAGGTTCTCTGTAGACATGGTTGGGCATTGCATTGATCAAAGTTATAAAGCCTTCCAAAGTTGTTTCTCTTTACTGTGTCATTGTCCTTGTATAAATTATTCTCTTGTTTCAGCTTACTTCACTCTGTCACATAAACACTGCACGGGATTCTCTGGAGTTTATCTTTTTCATAACTTTTTGTGGTACACTGATATTCTGTTATCATCATGTATATAATCATACTACAATGTATTTAGCCATGCAAACTCCTTCCAGTTTCTAAAATCAAATTACCTTTCTAGGATTCTCTGGACTTTTGTGTTTGTATTTCAGAGTTCCTACTCAGCTTTCATTTTGTCATCAGGAACGCTTGAAAGTCCTCTATTCTATTAAATATCTATTTTTTTTCCTCTCTAGGATTATACAGTTTTGCAAAGTAAGTTATTTTGGTTAGAAACCTATCTCTTTTGTCTTTTTGGGAATATTATATTCCAGAATCTCCTGTGGTCTTTAGTAGAAGCCTAACTGTAGTTCTTTAGAAATTGAATTGATTTGGGGTGGCTAGGTGGCACAGTGAATAAAGCACTGGCTCTGGAGTCAGGAAGACCTGAGTTCTAATGTGGCCTCAGAAACTTAACACAAAAACTAGCCGTGTGACCTTGGGCAAGTCACTTAACCCCAATTGCCCTCCGAAAAGCAAAAACAAAAATTGAATTGATTATTTCTGGCTATTTGCAGTATTTTTTCTTGATGTGGGAACTTTGGGTTTTTGGTTATTACATTCTGAGACTTTTCCTTTTTGGCTTCCTTTCAGACGGTGATTGGTTGACTTGTTCTTCTTTAATTTACCCCCTGGTTTTAATAGCTCTGAGCTGTTTTCATTTATGATTTCCAGAAAGATTCTGGTTTTCAATTATTCTATTGATTATTAAAATTTTCTTTCCTTGATCTGTTTTCCAGGTGAGTTGTTTTTTATATCTGACATCTTCTGTCTTCTGTTTTTTTCATTCTTTTTATTTTGCTCTGATATTTCTTGTCTTCTCATGGAATCATTGATTTGTTTGTCCTTTTTTTCAAGGAGTTCATTTCTTGAGTGAAGCTTACTGTTTTCTCTTCTAAGCTGTTCTTCTTTGTTTCCTCCAGAATTTTTGTTTCATCTTTTTTTTATCTCTTGCTTCATTTCTTTTAGATAGTCATGTAGTCTTTATGGAAAAGTCATTTTTTTTTTCTGAGTCCCTTACTTGTTGTTATGGAGTAATTTTTTTTTTTAAGGAGGAGAAGGAATCTCTAGATTTGAAATTATCTTTGATACAGGTTGGTGTTTTCTTTAACTTACTCCTCTTTCCAGCTTTAATTTTTGAGTTGGGGCTTTTTGTCAAGTCCTCGATTTTCTTCCTGCTGTGCTTCTGAGTGGGTTGGTTGCCCTGTTTTTGTCTTCCCTCAGACCTTGGGCCTGAGGAATAGTGATCTGAATGCTAAGGCACCAGGGGACTGCTGGTTGCTGCCTGCTGCTACTTCCTTGGGCTCCCAAAGTCCCCCACCCTAGAGCTTTCTCAGGAGAGACCTCTGTTCTTCTTGCCTTTGGTCACTGAGCCTTAAAGGCCCTGCATATCCTAGGTTCATCTCTGGTCAGGCTGGAGGGGCTACTCCGAACTGGAGATGACTTTGCTGGTGGGTCCTCTATCCTTTTCTGTTGCTTGTGTGCTTCTGACTGATTCTTTTCTCCTTCATTTCTGTGGTGGAAGAGGTTACTAAGTATAATTTCTTATTTTCTTTATTCAATCTGGTGTGATTTGGGAGGTTTCTGGAGTAGATATATGGTGTCTGCCTTCTGTTCAGGCAGCTCACTTAGAGGGAAATCTCTTTGCCTGTTATATAAAATACAGATTCTTTACTCTGACAGAAGGAGCCCTTCAGTCTACTACCTTCAACTTATATTTCTATCCTTATTTCATAGCACTTTGTTTTGCATATTCTCAGTTTAGGAAAAATGGACTATGTCTAATCTTGCTCTGACTACTTTTGCTTCCATGCCTTTGTCCTCTCCTCAAGAGTGGAAAAGACTTCTTTTCTCCTATTTTTATCTGTTGACATCTTTCCCCTCCTTCAAGGAACAGCTAAGAGACCACTTTTGCTTTATCCCCCAACTAGAAATGATTTCTCCTTGAATCTTTCCAGTTATTCTATTTGACCTCTCTCATTCACTTAATCATGTTTTACCTTGTCAAGTATGCATGTGGCTCATTCATCTATTAGCTATGACCTTGGGTAGGGATTGCATTGTTTTACACCTTTGTATTTCTTACACTCAAGTGTTTGTAGAATTGAATGATAATATTTCTAGTTTGTTGTTGTTCAGTGAGTCCAACTCTTTATGACCCTGTTTAGGATTTTTTTCCTGGCAAAAATATTGGAGGAGTTTGCCATTTCCTTCTCCAGTTTGTTTTTACACGTGGGAAACCAAGGCAAATAGGGTTTAATTTCCTACCCAGGGTCACACAGTCAGTGTCTGAACCCAGATTTGAACTCAGGAAGTTGAGTCTTCCTGAAAGACTTGACACTCTATCCACTGTGCCACCTAACCAGCCTTCTAGTTCATTACATTTAGTTAGATCCTACCTCATAGTTTGGTCCATGATAAGATGCAAGAGCTTCTTACTGTGTCTCCTTGAAATAGACATTCTTTCGCATAGTAGATAATTTCTTGCAGAGCATGGCTTTCTGACCTTGTTCCCCACATTTGAGAACTTCTGCCTTCCTTCAAATCTCAGCTAAGATCTCAGCTTTTGTGAGAATTCTTTCTCGATCTCGCTTCATGCTTTTGTGCCTTCCCTCTGAGATTATCTCCAGTAGATGATGCATAGAGCTGTTTGTACATAGTTGTTTTCATATTGTCTCCCTCATTAAATTGTGAGTTCCTTGATTGCAGAGAATGTTTTGCCTTTCTTTGTATCCTTTTTGCTTACCATAGTGGCCCACACATAGTAGGTGCTTAATGAATGCTTGACTGATGGCTCAAGAAGTTTCAGTAGTTCTGTTTTCTTTAGGATAAAGTACAAAGTGCTGTGTCACTTAAAACCCTTCATAGCTTATCTTCAGCCTCTCTTTCTAAACTGATTAGACAGTACACACACCTTTATGAAATCATTTGATCAGAGGTGAGGAACCTGCAGCCTTGGGGCCCTGTGTTAGACCCTGCATCCTAATTAATATTTTCTGTATATGACATTGCATCTCTCATCATCATGACTTTGAATCATCCACACCCTGTGCCTTGATGCATTCCCTCGTTTCTGCCTTTTGGAACCCTTCAAGACTCATCTCAAGTGACACCTCTTACATGGAGTCTTTCCTGACTTTACCAGTTTTTAGTTCTCCTTTCCTCTGAAATGACTTTGTATTTATTTTGTACATGTTTTGTATTTTCTTGTCCTTAAAGATAATGTTTTCCCCAGTCCTTTCCCTTGATGGCAAGGATTAGCTTGTTTTTGTCTTTCTATCCCCAGCACTTAGCACAGTGTTTGGCACACAGTAGAAACTTATTTAATAAATATTTATTGAAATGATGCTATTTGGAATCTGTAGTTCCATGTGAACTAACTTCATGTACTTATGATGCTAATTTGGGAATGAGAGAGGGAAAGTCTTATGACTTTAAGGACAGAACATTCTTTTAAATAAAAGCAGAAATCCCTAGATTAATAACTAGAATTAGATGTACTTCCAGTATCCTTAGCAGTACACTTAACTAGGGATTGGGGGACAGCACCCTACCCATGATAGGCACTCAGTAAATAATAATTGAATAAATCCATTTATTTATAAGTTATGGACAAGTTATCAGTCTTTTAACCTTACTGTTTTTTGTTTAATCAGAAATTTAAGGGAATGTTTTTTACATAATCATTCATAAAAACGTTTATAAAAATTACTGTAAAGTACTCTTGGGATGTATACCAATTTTCCTACTTCTTACCTTCTGTCCCCTACCTAACCACCTACCTACCTGTCTATTAACCATCTTTTTGCTACTCACTGGTTTCATCTACCCATTTTACCTTTCAGTTAGGAAACTATTAATCCTCTGACCAATATTGGTCTTTTTTTTTAACATGGAGCTATTTTTCAGGCTAGTCATGGCTTAGTGTTTATGTGTACACACATTTTTATGTATGTGAAAATCTATTTTTGTGTGGAGGGGATATATGCGTACATATGTGTGTATTTACATACATATCTGCACATGCACACACAGATTAATGCATATTTTATGGAAGTGGTTCATTAGGATGTTTGATCCAAGAATGTGCCAGAACTGAATATAACTTTATTTTCTGAATATACTTTTGGTTAGGTAAAATATTATAGGTGTTTTTAATTAACATGAAAAAAACTATATAATAAGAGGAACTCTTAACCAGAATCTTTTTCTCTACTTAGAGCCTGTTTAATAAGTTGGTAGAACTGACTGAGGAGGCCAGGAAAGCTTATAAAGACATGGTGGCAGCAATGGAACAAGAACAGGCTGAGGAAGCCTTGAAGAATGTTAAGAAGGTACCCCACCACATGGGCCATTCCCGGAATCCTTCTGCAGCAAGTGCAATTTCTTTTTGCAGTGTTATTTCTGAACCCATTTCTGAAGTAAATGAAAAGGAATATGGTAAGTAATTTTATCTATTAATTTTAATTTAAAATGTCTAAAACAATTTTTTGGAGGTAAAGTCCTTATTTGCCTTAATAAGGAGAAATGCTTTAAAAGGTTTTTATAGGGGTGGCTAGGTGGCGCAGCAAATAGAGCACCGGCCCTGGAGTCAGGAGGACCTGAGTTCAAATCAGACACTTGACACACTTATTAAGTGTGCGTCCTTGGGCAAGTCGCTTAACCCCAATTGCCCTGCCTTCCCCCTTCCAAAAAAGCAAAAATAAAATAAAGTAGAAGGTTTTTTAAAAGTGTAACCTCTTTTCATTCTGTTTATAATCAGTATTAAATTACCCAAAATTAAAATTACATGTATATTTTAAAAAATAAACTTGTTAAATTTGTCTTAAAAATACTTTTTTTTAAAGAAGATAAAAAATTGATTCAGGGCTGATATTGAATAGATAGATGTACCGTAATTTAATTAGTATTCTAGACTTCAGCATTATTTAGAATTGCACTCAGTTCCAGAAGTTCATAGTATCATATATCTAGTGGTGGAGGGGACTTCAGAGTTATTTAGTTCAGTTTCCTCTTTTTTAAAGATGAGGAAACAGGTTCACAAAGCTTAAGTGCACAATAACTGGCAGAGCTAAGTTTCAAACCAAAGTTCTTTGCAAATCCATGACTCTGTTCACTTTACCACACAAGTCTTAGGAATCAGACAATTTAGGATTCCTGGGGATCCAACTTTCAGGGTTCTAGAGATGATGACCCTTGAAACTGTGTGATCTTCATCACAGTAATCTCCTTTCATGTCTTTTTCCTTTCTGGAAATGTCATTCTCAGAGATTTAACCCAAGGATCTGCTGAGTGATTTATTCAGTTTTTTTCCCTCTATTGGGGGACTCTTGTTTTCTTCCCTAGATTCCCAAATATTGCTCTCTATTAATGAATTCTGTGACCTGCAGACTTCTTCTGAATTTCTCCTCCTCTTCCTTCCTTATTTCAATAACTATTTGTCCTCTTCTCTGCTCCACCACTCTTACCCTATATCTTGTTAGTCTGGATCATAAACTTTCTCCTGAATGTATCGGAAGAATGAGTCATTCTTGTATACTCTATTCAGGATCCTAGATACTCTCTTTTCCTTTGACTTCTGTGACCTATTTTCTCCACATGCTATTCCTACCTGTCTGACTAATCCTTGTTTTCTTTTGCTCATTCATCATCTGCCTCCAAATTCCTATGTAAGGATGTCCATTGATACTTTTTCTTTGATGATTTTATTTGCTCCCATGCATTCAGTTATCTCTGTTCAGACAAATCCAAAATGTAATCCTGAAGCCTTCTGGACATCTCCCACTGGGTGTCCCATTGATGATGACTCAAACTTAATATGTCCAAAATAGAACTCATCACAATGTCACTCCCCTGCTCAGAAAACTTTAGCGTGGCTCTCTTTTCTCCCTAGAGTAAAACACAAACTCCCTTGGCTGGATTGAGGCCTTCTGTAGTCTAATATTTCATAGCTCCAATCTTCCTTCCTCTCCAGTTTTACTTCACAATACTCTAGTTCATGAGTTCTATGTGCTAGTCAATTGAGATAATTTGCTTGCCCCCAAATTCAAAATTTTGGCTCCCATTCCTGTATATTCACACAGGTTGACCCCTCCTGCCTATAGTACACTGGCTTCTCAACTCCTTTGCTTAAATATCTTTAACTTCCTTCAAGGCTCATATTAGGTGCTACCTTCTTCTTGACATTTTCCTTCATTCCTTCAGGTGCTAGTGTTTTCTCCCATATCAGATCTTTGTAGAGTTCTTTGTCAGATTTATCCCTTGTCCTCTATGCTTTCTCTTGTTTATTAATTGTTTAGTTTAAATTGAAACTGTAATTCTCAAATTAAAAATTATCCTGTGAATTCTTTGTGTTTGAATGTAAACTTTTGATTTAAGATTTGATGTTGTGATTATCCTGTTTCTCTTCTACAAAGAAGTGCTTCAAAGAACATCAGAAAAATGACTTTGCCTATGAGTGAAATTTTTTTCTTAAAAGCTTTCATAGAATTTTTTGGTGACTTCATATTAAAAAACTTAAACAATGGAGAAATTTTGGAAACTGAGAAATATCACTGTGATTTGATATCTTCTAAATAAATTTCTGAATTTTAGAATTTGTCAGACTAATCAAATAGATGCATAGTATTTTGGTCAGTCTTAGCTTTAAATTATTTTTTAATAGAAATTTCCAAAACCCATTTAGCCTAAGAATTGTATATATTAATGCCTGTAGATATATTGATGGATGCCTGAAAGTTCAACAGAGTAGCTTAGATTTGATAGTGCAGCCCACTGTAGGTTTAGAAGCAATAGAACAAGTAAAATAATGTTTGGATCAGATTATTTTAGGAATATAGCATGAAGTAAAAGAGGAAAGAAAGTTGAGAAAAAGTGAGATTGTGCAGTAGCGATTCTGATGTATGAGGTAATGATATAGGCCCTGGGCTTAAGTTGGATGGAGACTGACATGATGGAAATTTCCAACTTGAGAAACTAGGAAGGTGGTGGTGCTGTGGAAAACTAGAAAAGGAAGCCGGGGAAACAAAAGAATGAGGAGCTCAGTTTTCTATGAATATTAAGTTTCAGGTATATCCAAGAAGAAATTAGAGACATATTAAATGGTTAGAATTGGGGATAAAGATTTAGGAATCATCTACATACATAGAAGGTGAGCTTCCCAAGCTTGTTAAGTGAAGGGAGTTAAGTCATAGGAGACATCCATGTTGACTGGTCAGACAGCTCACAGAAATACCTCAAAAAAGTGTTGAAGCAGCCTTTCACAAATCAGCTTAGTCTGCAGCAGTGACATCAAACTCAAATAGAAATAGCCATAAAACCATACATAAGGAGGTCGCATATTGACTTAGAAAACCATACATGTTTATATATTTATTTTTAAAATCAGTGCATCACGTTTTATAAAATCAGATGAGAACTTCATTTTATTTTGGTTTGGCCTGCACTTGGGAGTGTTGTAGGCCCCATGTAGAGCATGGGCAGCATGATTGACATCTCTGCTTTAGGGAACTCCAGCTACCAATGTTTGTCAGAAACTGCTCTGCATCTTATAGTCCTTGCTTCTGCATGGAGAAGTAAATGGCTTGTCCAGGGTCATACAGCTTGTACGTGTCAGAGGTTCAACTGGCTTTCTGTGTAGTGTACTATGTCGTCTCTCTGTAGCTATAGACACGTTTATATCTTCTTATTTTCCCTATAATTAATTCTCTAACCAAACGTATTTACTTACATTATACATATAATTTCATCCTATGCCTTTTCATGTCCTGTTTTCCTGACCTGGAATGCCCTATTCATTCCTCCTCTTCTTCCATTCACATATTTTTAAAAATTGCATCCTCCAAGTAAGCTTCTGCTAATTGAACCAAATCTCCTCTTTACTCAGTGTTTAAAGTGGTCTGTGAAAAGAGTAAGATATCTAATACAATTTTAGCTCTTAAGAAAACTCCTTTCATTTAGAAAAATTGGTGAGAAAGCCAGCCATAATTAGTAGAAAGTTTAAATTATGGAACACTTTTGGAAATTTTATTCTTTTTTTTTTTTAAGCAATTGGGGTTAAGTAACGTGCTCAGGGTTTCACGGCTAGTCATTATTTATGCGTGGGTGCTCATTTTCTGAGGCCGGATTTGATCTCGGGTCATCCCAACTCCGAGGCCGGCACTCTTACTCACTGCGCCACCTAGCCGCCCCTTTTAGGGCAATTGGGGTTAAGTAACTTGCCCAAGGTCACACGGCTAGGTTTTTGTTTGTGTGGGTTAAGTGTCTGAGGCCGGATCTGACCTCAGGTCCTTCTGACTCCAGGGCCAGTGCTCTACTCACTGGCCACCTAGCCACCCCAATTTTATTATTCTTAAAGTACATTTAGTAATACAAATTAGATAAACAAAACCTTGCCTAGTAGAAGTAAAATGATGGAATTTGATTGTGTGAAATTCAAGGACTTGTTCTAAATTCTTTGATCCAAAGTCTTCAGAAAATTGCTTTAATTCATGAAAAAGGAAATACAATAAAACATGAACATTCTTTAGGGGAAAAAATTGAAAGTTACTACAAAAAATACTACCCCTGGGAAGTTTGGAGACTAAAAAATACTTACTGGAATTCCAGAATAAATGTGTCTCAAGAAAAAGTGAACAGACATCTTATAGGAGTTATCACTAGAAATTCAAAGACTATAAGCCAGCTGGAGAACCAGGAATCACTTTTTGATGACAGTGCAAAAGCTATACTCTGGGATGAAAATGATAGCCAAGACTGAATTAATTCTTTGAAAGAGTTGTTAATAGTAGCTCAGGAGATTTGGTAATTGCCTTCAAGTTTCTGGAGAACTGTAATATGGAAGTAGAATTAGATTTGTTCTTCTTGACTGCAAAGGACATTATTGGGATCAATGTATACAATTACATAAACATTGCAATTCTAATGTAAGGAGAAATTTTCTACCAATTAAGAACTATCTGAAGATGGAATGGGTTACCTCAGAAGATCATACATACATATGCCAAGGTGCTAGAATCCAAAATTAAGAACAGGCTCACTTAAGTATACATAACCTTTAAGAGTAGGAATTCTTAACCTGGGATTTGTGAACTTGTTTTTAAAAATATCATTGTGATTGTATTTCAATGTAATTGGTTTCTTTTGTGATCTTATTTTATTTTATAAATTTTGAAAGACATTCTTATGAAATTAGAAGGTCTTGGGGCATGCAGTAAGTAGAGCTCCAGCCCTGGAGTCAGAAGGACCTGAGTTCCGATCTGGCCTCAGACACTTAACACACAGAAACAAACAAACAAAAAAAACCTAGTCGTGTGACCTTGGGCAAGTCACTTAACCCCAATTGTCCTCCAAAAAAAGAAAAAGAAAAGAAATTAGAAAGTCTATAGGCTTAACCAATTTGCCACAAGAGTGTATGAGTCAAGAAAAAGTTAAGAACCTCTGAATTAAAAAGAAAACCATCATGGCTTCTGTAAGTGAAAATTGGGTTTGAAGTAATCTCCCCAGAGCAGTTATTGGGAGTAAGTAAGCATATGGTTCAGGAGGAACCAGAGGATATGATTTATTTAGCTTTAAAAATCTTTTACCCTGTCTTAAATTACTTTTATTTTTAAGATACAATATGATAGGGATTGTGGTGTCAAGGATAGAAGCTGGCTTAAATGTAGGAATATGCTAAATAGGGAAAGTATAAAACCTTGGGGCTCCCAGAGAGAGCTAAGCAGATTTTATTTAGCATTCTCACAAGTGATCTGGAATATTTTATGTAGTAAAAGCTCTAGGTTAGTAGATCACATTAAACCCTCTTGCATTAAAAAAAGTCAAATTTCTGGGGTGGGGGGGAATGCAAGACCTGACAAGCCTATTTGAGGAGAAAGGAAAATAACAAATTAAACTTGTTCAAATTAAAATGTGTTGCTTTGGCCAAAAAAGCCAGGTAAGTAATGGGAACCATTGGATGTTGGGTAGAAAGTTATATTCTGCCCTTCTAGCAGCCAGAATTGTAGGATACCCTTGTTTTGTACATCTTAGACATAACAGTTGGGAAGAGTACAAAGAACAACTCCAAGGATGCCAAGGAATGAGAGGCCCCTGATCTATGAAAGTAAACTTGAAAAAAAAATCCGCCGTTATCACACACACACACAAAATATGCATTACTGTCTTTGCTGGTGTTTTCCCTTCAAGGCTTAGCTCAAATCTCACTTTATCCTATTCTAGCCCCACCACTGTCTTCTCTGGCTCTCATGTATTAGTTACTCTTACATATGTTTTGGGGGACAAGAGGGTTTTTTTGTTTGTTTTTACTTTTTGGAGGGCAGTTGGGGTTAAGTGACTTGCCCAAGGTCACGTGGCTAGTTTTTGTGTTAAGTGCCTGAGGCTGGATTTGAACTGTGCCACCTAGCTGCCCCAGGGACTAGAGTTTTTAAAGAGTTTTTGCTTAAGAGTTCATTGGTAAAAGGAATTCTCTGTGTGGAAATTCCTCCATTGATGTAGATCAGGAACTAGTCTTAGAACAGTGCCTGGGACAGTAAGAGGTTAAATGACTTGCTCATATTCATACTAGGATGTGTTAGAGGCAAGAGAATAATTCTCAGGCCTTATGAGTCCAAAGCCATTCATCTGTCCACTGTGCCATTCTGCTTTTCATTGCACATATTAACATTTTAAAATGTTTTTACTTGTTTCATGTATATTTGTTTTGTCTTCCCAGTTAACTTGTAAACTAGTAACAGTGCTGAACATATAATGGATGTTGACTAAATGCTGGTTTGAGTGAAGGGCCCCAACAGACTGGGGCTTCAGGCTCCATTGCCAGCTACTGCTCTGTCTCTCTTGCTCTTAATTTTCAGTCTACCCTGGAGCTTCCCTCCTTCTCAGCCACTCTGGATGTGCTGCTACTTTCCTTTTTCTATTCTGCTCAAGGTGTTAGAATAGAGTTGCTTTCCAAATAAACTTAAAAGGTGTTTACCTGTTCCTGGGCTGGGATTGGGGAGTGGTGCACTGTGCCTACAGTTAAAAAATATAAGGTAATTTGAAGAGGAAGAAAGCAGTAACAGTAGAGGGGGAGCAGTTAGGAAAGACTTTAGGTAGAAATTGGTAATTGAGCTGAGCTATAAAGGAAACTAGGGATGTTAAGACTGGAGATGAGGGGGAACTTCCAGCATATAAGAGTCACACAATGGAAAGGCACAGAGACAGGTGTTAAAATGATGAGTTCAAGGAATAGCCAATATGATTGTTTGACTGGAAAGTGTTTGTAGAAGGGCGTGATACGAAATAAGACAGGTGGGAGGCAGGTCAGGGAAGCTTTTAGTCAGTCAGCATGCCTTTTTTGTAAGCACTTAGTGTGTGTTAGGCACTGTGCTAGGCAGTGAGGATACAAAGACAACCATCTCTACGCTCAGAACTTGCATTCTGTCCTGGGAGACAGTGTCGTCCGTTTTCCTAGTTTTCTCATCTGTAAGCATGGCTCACCATGCTACCACCACTGCATTGAAACCCTGCATTGTCTGGGGTCTTGCTCTAATTTCTTGAATTTCCCTTGAATGAGGAAAGTTCTTTACTCTGGCCATCATAGATTTTTTCCTGTTTTTTTGAATCATGATCACTAACTGATTGTTAAGATTCTATTCTTTAGTGAAATCAATCTATGGAAACATTCTTCTTAAACTATAGAACACTATAAACATCCAGGAACAATAGAGTCTTGTCTTTCTAAATGGTGGGCACCATTTTTGCTTCAATGTTGTATCACATCTTTTAATTCAGCTAGAAGTAAATACCTTGTGTATTTCCCTATTAAAGTCTGCTCCCTTTGGGTTGTTTGCCAAGTCCCTGTTTCCAATTTGGGGGACAATTAGGGATCATTTTCAGAGTAGAAATGACAGACATTCCCTAAACCCATAGAATAAATGGCCAACCCACCTCAGTTTACTGACTTTTTCTACTTTCCTAGGTTCCTCTTGATGATGCCTTTTGACTTAAATAGTAAAAGAAGAAGGTTTCCCCCCAAGATATTTTATTTCCATTCTTATAGGGTCCAACTTTTTAAACACTAAAACCTTTCAAGGACAGAGATATGAGAAGTGAAAAGCTGGCTGAAGGGATAGTGGTAAACAGGATTTGGTTTTCTGGTCCATGGCTTAAGATACCAGAGAGATGGGCTTCTGGCAGGAGACAAGCACATTTCTCAGCTGTGAAGACGATGTTTAGCGAGATATTTGCTTACTTAATGAGGGCCTTAAACTGAAATTTGAGGCATGTGGCCTGTAATGCCACTGACCCTTAGTCTTGACAAACACTGGGTATTTTCATTCACTTAAGCTAGACTAATTAGGAAGGCATATTTCAGAAGAATTCAGAAGAGGATAACAATTCCATGGAGATTTTAAGAAAAAAATGTGCCTCAAGATGGCTAGGAAAACCCTAAAAGAGAGAAACAGAAACATTTTGAAAACAATCACTTACTGTCAAGATGAATGAGAAGGATCAGGCATCTAAAGAAGCCAATATGATTATCTAGGTAACCCTCTGATGAACTCATGTTTTCAAAGGACATTTATAAAAGATGAAAAGGTGGTACAAACCTATAAGAAGATAAGAAAAAAACCCAGAATAAATAACCTTATGAACTTGATAAAGGTTTGCTTCTTTTTCCTTCCCTCATTCTTCCTCCATCCTTCGCTCTGTGCCTTTGACCCCATCCCTTCCTCTCTCCTCTGAGACCTTAGTCATTAACAGTCTTCTTTTATTCCCTCCTTTTTTTCTTTTCTTTTCTTTTCTTTTTTTTTTTTTTTGGCTTTTTGGAGGGAAGTTGGGGTTAAATGACTTGCCTGAGGTCACACGGCTAGTTTTTGTGTTAAGTGTCTGAGGCCAGATTTGAACTCAGGTCCTCCTGATTCCAGGGCCGGTGCTCTATTCACTGTGCCATTTAGCCACCCCTGTTTCCTCCTTTTCAATTTGAGGAAATCAGATTTATCAATTTTGTGTTTTATAAGTGCCTCTCTCTTACTTGGTTTAGAATTCATCTCTTACCTATGGCTGTGACAGGCATATAATCAAATAGGGAACTCGTTCCTAAGTAATGTTTTTCTCTTTTTAATGGTGTTATTTAGCAACTGTGGTATAGTAGTAGGAAGAAGACTGGGTTTTGTTAAAAGACCTATGTTCAGATTCTGGCTCTTATCAGCTGTAGAACTTTGGGTGGATAGGTTATTTCAGCACTCAGCTTATTTTCTCAGCTGTGAATTCGGGATAATCTATGCAATTTACCTTGTAAAGGTTATTGTACGGATCAAATGAGTAATGTATATAAAATACTCTAAAGTGCTCTTTAAATGTATATCATTATTTATTTCACTAAGACTCTCGGCATTTGCTCACCCGTAATTCGTGGGGGTTTTTTCTTTATCATTAGACAAATTGCTACTTTCTTGGTAAATATTTCTGTATAATACTAATAATGTATTTAGGGGCGGCTAGGTGGTGCAGTGAGTAGAGCGCTGGCCCTGGAGTCTGAATGACTTGAGTTCAGATCTGGCCTCAGACACTTAATGCACACACAAACAAAAACCTAGCTGTGTGACCTTGGGCAAGTTACTTAACCCCAATTGCCCTCCAAAAAGAAAAAAAAAGCAAAATAATGTATTTAGTTAGAGCTTTCTGTTTTCCAAGTAATTTTTACATATGTTTTCTCATTTGAACCTCAGAACCTCTATGAGGTAGGTGAGGCAGGAATTCTTAGGTCCTATTTTACAGATGAGGAAGCCGAAACACTAATCCCTCAGACTTCTTATTTGTAAAGTGAGGATTAGCAGTTCTCCAGAGATCTCAGAGAAAATGTCAGAGCTGAGTCTCCTGCTTCCTGTTGTTTTGTCTGCCTTACTGTACTGACTCCCTTTGAGCAGAAAGTAATTTATTTGAATAGTTATCCTGAAGAAGAGAAGACTTGGAGGGGCAGGTGATACTTGTTTCTGGTATTTACAGGGCTGTCAGGTAGAAGAAGGTAGGCTTGTTCTTCTTGGTCTCAGTGGACAAAGCCGGAAGCAATAGATGAAGATTTCAGAGAGTAGTTTTAGGCTTGATTTAAGAAAACACTTACTATCAATTACACCATCTTCTGTGTTTTAAGGGTTTCATTGATTCTGTTTTTATTCTTTCTTTTCTTCCTTTTTTGTACCACTGTCACTACTACTACTCAAAACACTTTTCCTTTTCTCCAATAAAAGCCCAACTTTGTAACAGATTTTTGCCTAGATTCTAGTAAAGCATAAAATCTTTCCTATTTCTCTTACGGAAAAGGTAAAGAGATATTGGCTGGACAATAATAAAGCTGGGTGAATTCAGAACTTCTGAAATCACCAGATATCCGAAATGGTCATTAAAAGTTCAAGGTTGGTTTGGCAGGACTTTGCCAGCAGAGTGCCTCTGGGGCCTTGACTTTCCCTTGGGTGTTGTAGGTCAGTTGATTAGATAAGTATATCAGTTGATTAGATAAAAGTATAAATGGCAAGATTATCAAATATTTACGTAACACAAAGCTGAGAAGGATAGCTAGCACATCAGAAGACAGGACCTAGATAAATTTCAACATATTTAGAACATTGCTCTGAATCTAAAAAAATGAAATTCAGTAGGGAATTGGGTTCAGAAATCAACTTCACAAATAAAAGATAGTTTATGCTTTGTATAAGCAAAGCTTCTAGGAATAAGGAGGTGATAAGCTAATGTATTTTGTTCTGATAATACTATATCTGGATTATTTTGTTCAATTCTGCACCCTACATTTTAAGAAGGAAACTGATAAACTGGGTAACACGAAGAGGAGGAGAGCCAGGATAGGGAGAGGCCTTCAGTCCCCATCATATGGAGCTTAGTTGAAGGAACCTAGGTGGTTTAGGCTGAGGGATGTGATGGCTGTGTTCATATATGTGAAAGACTGTGGTACAGAGGGATCAAACTTGTTCTTTTTGGCCCCAAAAGGAAGAACTAGGAGGAGTGGGTGGTATTGGAAAGGCCAATTTAGACTCTTAGGAAAAATTTTTCTCCCACTTAGAGCTGGCCCAAAGTGGAAAAGGCTATCTTGGTGGGGACTTCTTTGGAGGTCTTTAAGCAGAGGTTGGATAACCATTTGATGGGTGTCTTATAGTGGGAGTTTCTTCTGGGTATAGGTTGGACTAAAATACCTTACAACTATAAAATTCTTGATTTCTGTATAGTGAGCCAACACAGTCTTTAATACATTCAGTTCCTATTGCCTACTTAGGGTTCTAGAAAGTTGGCAAGTTTTGAAATAACCTCCTCATGAAAATATCTGTTTTGCTACTTACAGAAACAAATTGGAGAAACATGGTGGAAACCTCAGATGGACTGGAAACATCTGAAAATGAGAGAGATGCTTCATATAAAGTCATCACACCTGAAACATCCAATAAAGTTCCAAATGACAAGGTTCCTGTTAATAAGCAGCTCCCCTCAGTGGCTACCAGCAGCACTGCCTCAACTACAAACCCTGGGAAATGTACAGTGAGTGACAAAGAAGAAGTGAAACCAGATGACCTCGAGTGGGCATCACAGCAGAGTACAGAAACGGGGTCTTTGGATGGAAGCTGTCGAGATATTTTGAATTCTTCTATCACCAGTACCACAAGTACTCTAGTACCGGGGATGCTTGAGGAAGAAGAGGATGAAGATGATGATGATGATGAAGATTACCCCCATGAACCCATATCTGTAGAAGTGCAGCTCAACAGTAGAATTGAATCATGGGTCTCAGAAACCCAGAGAACTATGGAAACCCTTCAGCTTGGGAAAACCCTTAATGGAGCAGAGGAAGACAATACAGAACAAAGTGGAGAAGAGGAGATAGAAGTTCCAGAGCAGACAGACCTAGTAACTGACAGTGAGGATTGGACAGCTGATAAACAAGCAAGCAGTGTCCAAGAGAAACCCAACAGCTGTAGTTCTCTTAATAAAGAGCATTCTGACCCTATTACAACATAAAAAGGCATAACTCAGGAAATTAAAACAAACATATATGTATATGTGTGTGTGTATATATATATGTACATATATACATAAAATTAACTGTAAGGGTTGCAGCCA
This sequence comes from Gymnobelideus leadbeateri, assembly GCA_011680675.1. Taxonomy (NCBI): domain Eukaryota; kingdom Metazoa; phylum Chordata; class Mammalia; order Diprotodontia; family Petauridae; genus Gymnobelideus; species Gymnobelideus leadbeateri. Next base: position 157,393 of record WOXC01001283.1, on the reverse strand, counting down.
TTACCTTTTATGCTTCATCTCAACATTTTGCACTGTTAAATGTTTAATAAGTGTATTTAATTCCCAACAGAAATATTTTTGTAGTTGTCTTTGTTACTTATTTCATTATGATCTGTAGCTTAGCTTTTAATTAACATCAAAATGTATTTCTAAGAGCTCTCTGAAAATTTTGGCAAATAAGTTCTAGCTTTTTCTGTGATAGAAACTAATGTTAAAAGATCAGTTTTAAAGGAAATAATTTTAAATTGCCTACTTAGACTCATATTTTGAAAGCAGAAGATACAAATTTTAAGCTCAACAACAGTTTACTGGCATTTTCATTCAGAGTATCCCACTGTGATTTTAATTTCTCTGCCCATGTTGTTCTAATGAAAGTGGGGGGCAGGGCGAGGGGACTTTTCTGGCTGCTATAAAAGAAGTGGGGATAATGCATCAAAAACAAAACAACCCACCTCATTGAAAGGAAAAGGGTGACTAGTACCAGAAGTGCTTCGTGCTAAGTTTGATGAAGCTGTTATTTGGCCTTTGGAAGCATATTTCAAAGACTACTCATCCATTTAGAAAGATGCAAATTGTAAAGAGATAAAATAATACCTCTAAAACTTTTATGATAGAGGAGGAAACTTCAACCATGGTGACCAGTGATAGTCTGTGCTTGTCACAGCTAATGCTGATTTTCTACAATTACGGAAAAGTGAACCATGATCACCCTCATTCTGATATTTGTTTTTTACTCACTTACCTCAGGAATGCTGTTGTACATGATCTATATTATACAGAATTTGGCATGTTTTGACAGGTAAATATTTAATAGTTAAGTGTAACTGTATATGAAGCACTCAATGTAAAGTATTCAAAAGCAAGGCTTGGATATTGGTAGATGCTGATATTATCTTGCATGTTTCAGGATCTTGACCCTCTTGACTTGAGGATCTGGTTTGGCGCATAAGATCTTGTGTAGAATGAAATCTTTGCATGTCAGTTGCACTAGCCCAGTGCTATATCTCCTGCATAATAAAGAAGGAAGACCATAGCTACTAATGTAGAGGAGAGACAAGGCGTCCACAGAGCTGCAGCAGGCATCCTGGTGACTTAAAGCTCAGAAGAGCAAGTATAGAAGAAGAAAGGAAGCTGGCAGAGTTGTAGTAGAATCTGCCTGATGATGATTCAGAGTGAGCAATTGTATGTACTGTATATTTACTCCTTGATCACTTTAAAAAAAATTCATGTCACTGCCCTTCTTTAGCAATGTGTGCACAGAAACTACCTGCTTTGAGGGGTAATGCTTACTGAGCTCAATTCTCCACCTCCAGTCAGACACTTACCAGGCTCTCATGAACCATCTCAGGTTTGTGATGGTAGGAGGATCAGACCATCCCGTCTCCACCTCTTATACAAAACCAAATCAACTTTTTGCTCACCAGCTCTCACTACCTAGGCAATAAGACTGGTTCAAACATGAAATCTAGGGATGGGAAGAGATAAGAGTTCTCTCCTTGCCACACTACTACCTGGCAGGTTGTGCCTCACAGAGCCAGAAGAGGAGAATTGGGCAGAATATTTATTTAACTCATTGGAACTACTGTATTAGTTTTGGTATTTTGCAGTGTTGGCATTTTAGTTCTTGGAACATTCTAGGGTTAATGATTAATGTTAGCCTTCTTTGAGATGCTAATGAGTGTTTGAGACCCACAGAAAAATTGTGGATTATAGAAGATACTCACAATTGAGAGACATAGATGTCTAGAAAATATTGATAATTTTTTAACCTTGTTACTGTATGGAGTGGGAACACTATTGTCTTTTTATGTTGTTCCCCAGTATAGACTTCCTAGGCACTAAGTAATGGGCATTTTAAGAATGCAGTATGTAAGGAATGATGCCTTTTAAATTGTAATCATGGACAGTTATATGGCAGATCTTACTGTCTTTACACATATAGAAATATTAGCCAGTATAGGAAATGATAGAGGTTTTGAACTGCTGACAATCTCTCCTCCCCTCAAAAAGTGAATTTAAAGATTTTAGTACTTTCCGTGATGTATATTTCCTTTGATTAGTCAGTGTCAGTGATTCAGATAACTCTTGATCTTGAGATAATACTACAATGGTTTCTTATATTTTGTATATCTTTTCTGAACTTGAATTGTCATTTTAAAGTTTTTTGACTTTGTATACAGGAGAAGTTCGGGTATTCCTCAGACCACCAATTACTTGTAATTTTGCTATAGATTTCAGAAGTGTTCTATAATGTGTGCAATAGATCCTCTCACAATTGTGGTACCCATTCTGCCAACACACCCCAAGGGACCATGGCCTTTTTATAATGGGAGACAGGTCACCTCTAGAGGCTAAACCAAAATTTGGCAAGGGATGTGCTACTGTGCTGAGAGAGTATGCTTAAGTATTAATAATGTGCTTAGGACTTGTTTCCTTTTGATAAATTATAATAATGTTATAATTGTAATAACTATAGTATGTGGAGAATGTCTAGTATCCAAAAATTAGGAGTTTTTTGGGGGAAGTTTGGAGAACAAGGAAGAAAATTTGTGATAGTGAAATTATGATTCTATTAATGCTCAAAGCATAGCTTTTTTCTAATTTTTGGATAGGTTATTTTGTTGGGATTAATTATTTGAAATGTTGTATTTCTATTTTAGTATATAGGTATTTGATTTGCTATGTGGGTTACTACACTCCCCAAAACAGATTTTCTTGCTACCGTAGCTTTGTTTGCTGTGAAGATAACTACCCATAAAACAAATGTCCATATTAGTTTTAATTTTTTGTTTAAGCCATTTGTAAATCCTGTAATATATTTCTTTTGGCTAAATGCAGGGAAAATAATGTCATGATATAGTTGGAAGAACAGTTTTAAAGGAGCTGATTGGAGGTCATTTTTACAGAAAAGGTATTTTATATGTCTCCAATAGTTGGGAAAGAAATTTAGTCAAAAGGTAATTCATGTAGTTTGTTAATTAAGTATTCAGAAACTGTTCATGTCAGAATAATGCACTTGTTTGATTTCTTAACATAAACCGGGGTGGGATTGGGGAGGAGTGGGAAATGTTATGTGCAAATGGGTGACAAGCTATACATGATTGAGTTAATTTCTTTAACATAAAATTTAAATTTAATACGATGTTACTTTAAATATATGTATACAGAGTATTACTGTTTGAAAAGCTGCTGTTTGCTTTAAAAACTGTCATTTTAAGTATTTACTATAAGTTGTGCCAACTCATCAGAATATTAGCTTAATCTATTTAAAATATGGACCAGATTTTAATGATTTTTTTAAAAACTGCAATGAAATAGAGATTATTTACAAACAAACCCTTCCTTTTCCTTTTTTCCCCCTCAACAAGCAGAGTGAAGCCATAATGAAAAACTATAGGGTTTTCAACCCAGCCACACACCACAGAAACTACCAAAATGTCCGTTTAACTTGAAATTTGAACCCCAAGTCCTGAAAACTTAGTGTTGGCACATCTCACCTTCAAAGTGTTCATATGTTGTGTGTAATAGTGTGTTCTTTTATTTTAAATAGTTCCTAATGAAATGCCACATTTATCTATAATTTAATGTCTTTAAACTTATTATGCTCTGGTATAAAGTTAGCAAATTTAGTATGAATTAGAACATGAAGGTTTTAAAGTTTTTTTGCTTATTTGCTATATTAAGGATAACTGTTCTGTTAATCATTTTGGAGTAATAACAGCTTTTTTGCACTATGTAAATATTAGTGGGGACTCTTACATAACCAATAAAATGATTGTAGAAATTTGGTTGTTTATTATAGTATAAAGGGTGAATATATAATTACTCATCAGTATCATGAATATAGACTTAAATATGGGAAAATCTTGGCTATAGGTTGTTAAACACTGCAACAGGTTTCTAGAAGAATGTTGTTGAATGTCTCTGAAATTCCTTCAAAACAATACCCATAGTATTTTAATCAGCTTGCTGAAGATGCTTTGGTTCCAGGCCAACAGCAACACCTCAGGAATCTCCTGAGTCAGAACTTTTGTGTTGGGTGTCCTCTAATCCATTGATCTCCAGAGTTTGGGTTGGGGGTTGTGGCTAGAACCCAAGGGATCAATGATCAGTCAATCACATGCACTCCCCACATAGGCAGTGATGGACCTTATTTCCAACTCAACTTCACCTATCCTTCACCCATTACAATTCAGCCCTCCCCAACTCCTTCACCTCCCAAGACTGTACAAGCTCCCAACATTCTTTTCCAGACCTTAACCTCTCAGTGAAGTTGTAACCTAATCTTACTCAGGCACCCACAATAGCAGCTGAGTTTATATGACAAAAAAAGTTTGGAGAGCACTATCCTAGTCTAGTAGTCTCCAAATATTTTTGGTTGTACACTCCTATTAATAATTTATGAGCATGTATGTCACATAAGTGTGTTTATTTGTGAGTTATGTACATGTACTATTGTACTAATATAAATCAGTAAGGATTTATTGTATACTAGGCACTGTGCTAGGGTCTAGTAATACAAATACAAAGTGGAACTGAAATCCTTCCTACTTAAAAGAAAGTTACATTATCTAATTTACATAAAACAAATAAAAAATGAAATACTATATAACCTTAATAATTTCATTATTTTCTGATACATTAATAATTTCATTGTGTGTTAATAATGACAATTTTTAAAGCCAATTTAAAATGTAAAGCTAATATTTAGGGATCTGCTGAAGTTTATTGAGTAAGGGAGTGAGTATGGTCAGTTTTATGAAAATCACTTTGGCAACTGAATTGGAGTGAGAAACTTAGAATAGGGAGACCAATTGAGAGACTTTTGCAATAGAAGTTCTGGATTAGGGTGGTAGCAATGCTAATAAAGTGACCTGTGGCGGTAGAAATGATAAGATTTGGCAATTGATAGGATATATTAGATGAGAGGAGATAACCTTGTAACTAATTTTATGAAACCAAGTAGTTGGGAAATATGGTACCTCTGGGGGAAAAAATTATGTAATGAGATTTGCTGTTCGTCCTAATCCCTCCATGCCAACTCATCCTGTCCCATCCAAAAAGAAAATGGGAGAGGTGGGATTCTCACTGTTTACTACCTGAGAAGTGCTTGATGGTCACAGGGTTGATGGGTTAGGAGTGGGGGGGAGTGTATGCTTGGGGAAGAGGTGTACAATCCAAAGGTACTGCCTTGGGAGGATGGATTGCAGTTAGGTTTATAGTTTCACTGAGGGGCTGACTCCAGACCTAGGTAAGAATAGGGAAGTTGGGAGATGGTGCAGGTGAAGGCGGGGGCAGTGCATGTGGAGAATAAGGCTAAGAATGATCACATTGGAGTCAAGGCCCAGGATACTGGATATCCTGGGAAGACTGAGATGCAGCCCTCTAATTAACAAGTCTTAGGGCCCCTTATAAAGGTTCATTGTATTTAGTCATATATGCTAGGTGTGCTAGTGAGCATAGAAAATTGTTTATTTTAAAGGCAAAATATATTATAGAGTTCTTATAATTGGTAAGAAATGGTCAGTGTTTCTGGAGGGATTCACATAGACAATTCTCTTGTTTTACAGGATTTTTTTTGTGGCTAAGGGAAGACATGCCTTTTAACAAAAATTTCAAAGTCATTTGCTTATGTGATTTCAAGTGTTGTAATAATTGCAACTTCATTCTCTTGACTTTGTGCTTATGTTTCTTATTGCATTATTTCATTTTTGCATTCTCTGCTATTTCCTTTTTTTTAATATCCACTACTTTATTAAAATTCTCCACCTTTGATCCAAGCTATCAATTCTCTTTTTTAAATCTTAGGAGCTCTGTTTAGAGGCCACTAGGTAGCAAAGTGGGTAGAATCCTCCACTTGGAGTCAGGAAGGTCAAGAAGACCTGAGTTCAAATGTAGTCTTAGTTACTAGTTGTGTGACCCCAAGCAAGCCATTTAAATATTTGTCTGCCTCAATTTCCTCAACTGTAAAATGCGGATAATAAGAGCAACCATGTCCTAGGGTTGTCAGGAGGATCAAATGAGATATTTGTAAAGGGTTTTTAACACAATGCCTAGCACATAGGTGCTTAACAAATGCTTCTACCCCTCCCCCCTTTCCTCCCTTCCCTTCCTCCCTCCCTCCCTCCCTCCCTCCCTTCCTCCCTTCCTCCCTTCCTCCCTTCCTCCCTTCCTTCCTTCCTTCCTTCCTTCCTTCCTTCCTTCCATATTATTACTCTTTTGAGATTTCTCCTGGAATTCTTTTACCTGTTAGTTATTTCTCATGTATTATGAGATTTTTTGTTTAGTTTTTACCATATTTTTTCCTGAAGGGTTTTCTCTCTTCCCACAATCCTCCCCCACCATTTTAGTTTTACTTTACTTGGCATTTATCTTTCTTTTTGAGGTGATAGAGCAGGGGAGCTTTGGTAGAACCAGTTAGAGCAGAACCCCCAAACTCAATCTTTAGTTACTAGCCAGAATGCAAACAGCTTCTGTCCATTTCCTCCAACAAATGTAATTGTTTTTCTACAAACCAACCAGAAGGTGGTGTACATTACACCTGCAGTCAGCCACAGGATACCAACAGTGTGAAAACTGGGCATTAATCCTAAAATATTAACTTTTCTGTGGTATTAGTAGCTCAGCTGCTACTTTGGACTTTGGAATTGGGAAAAGCAGCTGTAGCTATAGGTCAGTTGCTGATCTGCATTAGTAGAGGGAGTTTAGCATTAAAAAGTTTCCTTACTAGTTCTCTATATCAGCGAAGTCAGTGGTCTGGGTTTTCTCCACCCCCAAATCAAGTCACTATGATGCTGTATGATCATTGCAAACCACCATTTAATTTAAACTACAATTTTTTTGTTTATGTTTCATAAATTAATAGAATGTTGGAGCTAAAGAGAGCTCATTTACCCAAACCGCTTTATTTTACAGAAGATGAAACAGATCCAAGTAGATTAAGTAATTCTCCCCAAAGTCTTGCTATTAGTGCAGAACTGTTACTATTCAGATGCTCAGGGCAATCTGTTATTTTCTTCCACAATGTTACTGTTGTGTGTTTTCCTTTGTATATTAAGTTTGGTTTATATAGTACTTATTTAGTGACTGCCCTAATAAAGGGTGTAGATTGACATATCTGATATTAGATGTTCAGATTTTGTTTACTTCAGCTTCTAAGAGTGAGGACAGCTTAATGAATTTCTGGGCCAATGGAAAGGTGGCCCAGCAAAGCCCTAGAAGCTCATGTAGGAAAGTGGGGATTTCTTTAGCTTTTCTGTTTGCATTCCAAAACCCCTATACTTCCCACCCTACACCTGTCCCAATTTGCTGACATTTGTGGTACTTAACACAGCAAGCTCACAACTTTATAATGGTGGCTGCCATGTTGGACAACAGGCATGAAATGACTAATGACCGATACATTCAGTGTCTCCGAATGTAGTTTAAGTGACCTTATCTCTTTGCATTTAATGCCACTTATGTCCAGGGCTTTGGTCCCAAGAGGGGCAGAAGTGAACTTAAGAACTCCTAGTTGATATTTCCAGTTGCCTCTTAGCTCAGTCACCCAAAGAACAGAAAATGAATAAAGTTACCTCTTTTCTGCTTTTTGCACATTTTTGTTTAAAGGACTTTGGGATCACAAGTGGGAATTGTAAATTTGTGAAGTGGGTTTCTTTATAATTTACATGTAAACAGGATGGGTGTTCTTTTTCCAGAAAGAGATCTAGTTGTGTCTTCCTCACTCTTATCTCCCCTACAGTGTGTCTGAATTGATACAACAGTGCCTTTTTGCTGGTACTTACTTTTTTCTTAATATATTTTTTATTTACTTCATCAAAATATTTCCCAATTATGTGTGAAAAATTTTAACATTCATTTTTTGAAGCTTTGAGTCCCAGATTCTCTTCTTCTCACCCCCCAAGCCTTAAGATAATGTGATATCTGTTATACATGGGAAGTCTTTATGCTGACACATATTAAAGGAAAAATCACATAATTTAAAAATGGCAGATAGTCAACCAATATTTACTAAGTACCTTTATGTACCAGCCACTGCAACAAGTACTGGGAATACAAAAAAAAAAGGCAAGAAACAAAAACTAGTTCCTGTTCTCAAGGACCACAGTCTTATGGGAGAGACAATATGCAGACAAGTATGTATGAACAAGACGTACTCAGGATAAATGGGAAATAACAGATAGAAGAAACTAGCATTGAGGATTGGAAAAGGCTTGTAGAAGGTGGGATTTTACCTGGGACTTGACGAAAGCCGGGGAGGCAAGGAGATGGAGATGAAAAGGGAGAGAATTCAGACATGGGGAATAGGCAGTGGAAATGCCTGGAGGTGGGAGATGAGGGAAAGCAGCAAGAAAGGCAGTGTTAATGGATTGCAGAGTAAGAGAAAGTGAGAAAGGTGTAAGAAGATGGGAAACGTAGGGGAGGGCCAGGTTATAAAGAACCATGAAAGCCAAAAAGATTTTATATTTGATCTAGGAAGTGATGTGGAGCTACTGGGATCTATCATATGGGGGAGGAGGGAATGATGGGGTCACATGTGTGTTTTAGGAAGGTTAATTTTGGCCCCTGACTGGTGGGTAGACTGGAGTGGGGAGGCTTGAAGGAAGATGGACAACTAGAAGACAAGCAAGAATATAGGTGTGAGGGGAGGGTCATACCAGAGTTCTGAGCATCAAAGGATGGAAAGGGGTATATACGAGAGAATACAAAGGTAGAAGGGACTGGGCATAGCCCAACTGATAGGGATAAGAGGGAAGAGTTGAGAATGGCACCTTTGTTGTGTGTGGGAGGATGGTGGCACTCTCGACTACAATAGGGAAGAGGAAGAGGGAAGAGTTTGGGGAAAAGAGAATGAGTTCACTTTGGGACCTTTTGAGTTTCTGTGTAGTTTGTCCTTCATTTTTTGAGGATCATAACATCAGGAAGACGATGCCATGACTTGCAAGTGGATTGAATTTGAGGAAAGGCTGTGCAAAGTCGCCAACCTCACTTTATCTTCTGGAGCCTTCTGGGTCCAGTGGCCAGATAGAGATCAGGATGATTGGACATGGCCCAGTATTGAGATGCCTACGGGATGCCCAATTTAAGATGTCCAACAGACATTTTGAAATGTGAGACAAAGTTAAGAGAGAGATTAGGGCTGGCGAGTACATCTGGGAATCATTATAGAGATGGTACATGCTTTCTGAAGTCTTGACTTTGCAGATCTGATCATGTCAAGCCCACTACTCAATAAATTTCAGTGACTTCATATTGCCTACAAGAGCAATTACAAAATGATATGGAACTCAAAGCCCTTGATAACCTAGCTTACTCCCTACCTTTCCAATCTTCTAACACTTTACTCTCCAACACATTCTCTTCAATCCAGTGACATTGGGCTCCTGGCTGTCTCATGATCAAGACATCCCATTTCTTTGCTCCAAGAACACTCTGGCCGTCCCCCATGCCTGGAATGTTCTTCCTCCTAATCTTTGCCTATTGACCTTTCTGGTTTCCTTTAAGTTATAACCAAAATCTACCTACAGGAAGCCTCCTGCAATTCTAGAACCTTCTTTCTGATAATTATTTCCTATTTATCCTGTATATAACTTGTTTTATATAATATATATATATGTATATATAGCACAAAGCTGGCATAGTAGGTGCTTAATAAATTTTAATTGATTGACTCAAGGGATTGATTAATTCTGAATTATCTAGGGTCCTTGCTTTTCTCTTTCATGCTTCTCATTCTGTTCCTATTGGTCCATTTGTTTGCCTGACTTCAGTACAGTTTTACTACCCATAAAGGTGGTGGTGTGAAATAAATAGTTCTTTCTTAATAGCTTCTCTAGTTAAAATGGATAAGACAGAAGCTATTGTTTTTTAGAGTATCTATAATTTTAGCTTCCTCTGCTACTACTCACTTTTCCAAGCCATGTTCCTCCCCCCAATACCAATCTATAGAAAATTTGTTGTCTGTAATCCAAGTATAATTCCTATTTAAAAGGGAGCATCAAGTGAAGAAACTATTTTACACATCTGGAAAAGAGACATAAAGACTGTGTGTAAAGCATCTTCATTATTTGTCCATATTCATAATTTTCCTACCTACCCCTCAAGATGTTTTCCAGAGACTCTAGAACAGAAGTCTTAACCTGGGGCCTGTGAACTGGTTTTTAAACTATATTTCAAACTATATTTCAGTATAAATGGTTTCTTTTGTAATCCTGATTTTTATTTTATACATTAAAAACATTTCTGAGAGGCTTCACCAGATTGCTGAAGGAGTTTATAGTACAAAAAAAGGGTGGGGGGGGAAGAGGGAGAGAAGAAACACTGCTTCTAAAGAGATTTTAAAAAATATTTATGAGAAAATTGCAAAGCCTTTGAAAGAACCAAAAATGGAGTGAGGAGGATACAGCAGGTCTCACCAGTGGTGTTTGAGACACAGGGATTGCATCTAAACGCTCTGAAAAGTCTCCTCAGGAGCTCCCACCAGCATGGATAGGTTAAGCAACAGCAGCTTCCTAGTGTGGCTCAGGAACCCAGCACTGTTAAATGCTGGTACCCCAGCTTCATTGGCTGCAGGCTGTACAATGATCAGTCTCCAAGTGGAGGAAAGCAGTAGGAGAATGTGACCTCTCAGGATTGGTGGGATTGATTTGAGCAGCTAAGGAGTGTTTGTTTTTTTTTTTTTCCACCAGCCAGCACTTACAAGATAGGGTTTAGTAAAAAGATGGCTAGATTTGAAGTCGAATTAAACTTCAACTCTGCTGTCAGTGGGGCTTCCTCACTTCCTCCTTCTAGGCCTCCTGGTCAGAAAATTGAGTAGATTATATTGTCATCTTTGAGATCTGTGTGGCCCTGAATATTATCCCTCCATTTGTAGTATAGTCACATCTCTGATATCGTTAGGTAAAGCTCAGCTTCACACAAATTAGAGGTCAGATTCCATATGTTAAACTTTTTATTTTCTTCCAAAAATACTCCCATTAGATTCCAGAAAAACATGGTAAGCTCAATTTAAAAATAATTCTCCAGGGGCCAATGACCCACAGAACTTAGACCTGAAAGCTGTCACAAAATGGTACATTTAGAGTGAGAAGGAATCCTCAGAGGCCTTGTAGTAAAACCCTTTTATTTTATAGATGAGGCAACTGAGGGGCAGATTGGTTTAAGTAGCATACTCAAGGTCACACAGGTAGTTTAATTATCAGAGCGGGGATCTGGACCCAGGTCCTTCCCTCTACATCAGTGTTCATTTCCCCAGGTCACTCTTAGAGATCCAATCCCCTCAATTCTCTCAGTGAGGAAACAGAAGCCTAGAGATCACATAGGTAATAAAAGAGCAGAGCCAGGATGCAAACCCAATTCCCCAACCCCAAATCTAGAGCTCTTTTCAACTCCATGTGCTGCCTTTTCACTTTGAGGGGAAGAAAGAAAAAAAAAGGAAAAGATAAAGAGGAGATATCCCTCATCCCACTAAGAGTTTCCCGACCTTTACCCCAAATCTTGGTGTCTGCCAATATCCCGCATTCCTCTGAATACAGAGCACCCTTTACAATGTAATCTCTGTGAAAGGAATGTGATACAGACAGAAAAAAAATTACTTTTGTTCAGTTGTTTCCAACTCTCCGTGATTCCATTTGGGGCTTTTTTGTCAGAGATGCTAGAATAGTTTGCCATTTCCTTTTCCAGTTCGTTTTGCAGATGAGAAAGCTGAGGCAATAAGGGTTAAGTGAGTTGCCTAGGTCATCTATCTAGTATCTGCAGTTGGATTTTAATTCAGGTCTTCCTGACTCCAGGCACTGTATCCAATGTACCACCTTTCTGCCCTGGAAAACTATAGGCTGCCCTCAAGTTTTATACAAGCTAGATTTGGGCTGGAAACAGTGCAGCCTATTTTTAGCAATAATCAATATTTATACCGGTCTGTTATTTCATTATTTTGTAACAACCCCATTAAACAGGCACTACAAGTATCATCACAATTTTGTGGGGGAGGAGCCTCAGGCAGAGAAAGATTAAATCACTTGCTCATCACCATGTTGAAAGGAAAATCCTTCATTTAGGGTTTCACCCTGATTAACAAGGCAAAATTTAGGACAAAGAAAATTAAAAGGAGCGGATTTTGAGTAGTCATGGTAATAACACATTGACTGGATGATCGATAAAGATCAGGGATGGCTTCAAGGTGGGAACAGCTTTTATAGATAACTTGAAGACAATTCAGATAGGTCCACCTCAGCAGAAGAGGTTGGCCCTTTCATCTGTTTCTCCCCAAGGTAGCAAGAAAGTGAAAATTTGCAGGTAAGGGTAAAAAGGTCTCAGGTAGGGGATGACTTGACCACTTCACCAATATCGGGGGACTGGGTGACACCTCCCTTAACACTGATTGATAAGCAGAACTGGAAACGATGGGATACTGAGTCAACAGATAACTTTCCATAGCCACATAGTAGTAAGTGCCACCAAGACTGCTTCAGAATGTACTACATATTCAAGAGATGGTGCATTGTTTATACAAGATGTTTATAAATGCTTGACCCTTTATATATCTTTTAGCAGTTCATCTGTTCTGAAGGTGGGGTGGTAATTGCTGACATTTGTGTAAGTGTTTTAAGGTTTGGAGAATGCTTTCCATATGTTATCTCACTTGATCCTCACAACAATCCTGTGAAGGATTTGCCACTAATCCCTATTTTATAGGTGAGGAAACTGAAACAGATTAAGTAACTTGCCCGGGGTTGAACTTGAACAGGTCTCCCTGACCCCAAGAGCAGTATTCTATTCACTGTACCACCTAGCTGCCAAGGAAGAATGTGAAAAGAACTTTAGGGTAAGTGGTAACTTTTCTGAGATTTCAAGGCCCAGGCTGAGGGGTGATGATCATTTAAGATCCTTTGAACCCCAATAAGGGCTAAAGCCTGGACTAAGCAACCAGAAGAAGCACCTCGGCCAAACAGACATTCTCTTTTTGTTCTCTGAGTAAACCCAGAGGAAGCTTCTTCCAATTACAAGACCAGATGAAGCTAAGAGCATTCCTCTGTTTATGACCATTAAGAATGAGGCACCTTAACCCAAGACACTATCTTGAATAATGGGATTTTTCTTATCTTAATATTTTATGGACATATACTATGTTATGTCATGTTAATGGTAAAGGAAACACAGATATCTTGGGTTGTATTTTCAATTGACACTTTGTCAACTCTCTTATCTTATTGTATTTACAACCTATTCAATTAAGAAAATTCCTTTCTCGTGCTATGATTAAACACATATGGAGATCATAAATCTGAGGGACACATACATCCTGAGTTGGACTTGCTCTAAAACATATATAAGGCCTGTCATTCTTTTATCAGTCAGAATTAAAAATCTGACTCCATGTATACATGTATTATTTAGCTTTAAGGGAACAAATAATATGAATTTACATACCACCTAGCCTGTTTGCCTCTTTTAACCAAACTTTCAGATTGATGGGCAACTGGGCAAAGCAATTCGGGTCATGTGGAGTGCAACTGTATACTTGAAAAGGTAGTTACCAGGGATGAAATTGTAAGGCTGAATTGGGGTTTCTTTTTTATAACTAGGACCCTGATCTATTATCCAGAGGTGCAAGGTGAATTGGTACCCTACCTGAGCTAGTTTAAGTGTGTGGATTTTTGTCTATATACACAGTCTGTATACCTTTATGGACAGGTTTTCCTTTTGGCTCTTGGGGCCCACCAGTGAGTAAATGAATGAATGGGGGGAAAAAGCATTTAATAAGTGTTTAATGTGTGCAAATAAACTATGCTGAGTGTTAGAGATGCAAATACAAAAGCAAAATATGCCCTGCCTTCAAGGAGCCCATAGTCTAACCAGGGAAGATAGCATATATAGGGTAATAGTGACCAGGGAAGCATGTTTTGGAAGTCTCAAAGATGGTGAATGGAACAATGGAGCAGTCCGTCGATATGCCCTTCTCTAAACAAAGGTAAAGTTGATTGGATTTGATTACAATTCTCAGAGTAGGACGGTGAAGTTGGAGAAGTTGGGGGAAGGGGCAGGGAGGTGAGATCCATGCTTAGCAACAGAGCAATAAATAGCCAAGTGAAAATGAGGATGGATGGTTCCAGGAAAGCCCTGAGTAACTTGGCTCTTCCTGGGCATGATCTTGGGTGAGGTTTGGAGAATGGAATAGCAGCAGAACACAAAATGGAGCTAAGAAGAGGATGCTTGGTTGGGAAGTACAGCATCACCTTGTAGAATTTTAATTGTTGGCATCTTTGTCCAGTGCCCCCTGTGTAGCATAAATTCATTCTGTTCCTCCGTCTCCATTCAGGCACCATGAATAAGAGTGAAAGAGGTGAGAGTGATCCAGGTTTAGGGGTTGGCAAGACCTGGTTAGCAAAAGGAGGAGGGATCAAGCGAGTCTAGGATGGAGGCTGGTGTGGAATGGTACATAAAGGGGTCAAGACAAGGAAGGGAGGAGAGTATAATCAGTGCAGGGCTGAGGGACTGTGAAAGAACAGAGGGTTAGAGAGAGTAGAGGTCAGAGAGGGACAAAGAAAAGGGTCGAGGTGGGAAGGTGGAGAGAGAGTAATGTTATAAAAATGTAATCATAAATATGTAAATAAATTTGTAAAGAGATAAATAAATAATAAAAATGTATGATCAGTTAAAACAGACCTGCACAACTTGGCAGTAGGTAAGCCAAAATGAAAATAGGCTAAACTTCCTAGGGCCGCAGATAGGTTTCTAACAGCTCACTTTCCAAGTAAAAGTATAATTAATGATTAAACTATTTTGCAAATAAACTCTATTTTTAAAAGGGGAAACTTCAATTAACATCAATTAATTCACTTATTACTTAAGTTTTTTATTTATCATGAAATCATGTTAGTATTTTAAAAATTACTTTGCTTATTGGCACAAGTTTTAATACACTTTTCAGGTTTTCTTACTGCTTACATTTATTAACAACTGAAAACAGAGTGAAAAGACTCGACTCTTGCTCCTCTCATACTAGTGACAGACAGGGCCAAATGACAAACAGGAGAGAGTGCAAGTAGCAACCTACATGACAAGAACAGTACTGACCAGTGGAAGGTGGGTTAAACAGGGCATAGACAAAGCACTTGGTATATCTTTCCCTTCTTTCACACCTTCTACATTTTTTGAGGGCCACTGGAAATCCTATGATGGTCTGTAAGTGGCCCTCAGGCTATATGTTGTGCAAGCCTGTGTTAAAACAATGTTAAACTTCATGAACATGGGAGTGGAACACTTGTGGATGACAGCAAGGTCAAGGGTATGACTATCTCTGTCTCTACCTCTACCTCTGTTCTTTTTTTTTTTGGAGGGGAAAGGTGGGGCAATTGGGGTTAAGTGACTTGCCCAAGGTCACATGGCTAATTTTTGTGCTGTGTCTGAGGTTGGATTTGAACCCAGGTCGCCCAACTCCAGGAACTCCATTCACTGCACCACCTAGCCGCCCCTACCTCAGTTCTTTTATGCATCTACAAACATTACTCTGAAAAGGGGTTCATAGGCTTCCACAGGGGTCCATGGTACAAAAAAGGTAAAAAAACTCCTGGCTAGACTCATCTTGTTTTCACATGGAAACTTCAGTGTGTGTAACTATAGTTTTCTAGGGCTGGACCAAAAAATCCTTAACAACTATTTTATATATTATTGTTACATTCTGTTCTTTTTATGACAATATCAGCTGACTTGGAGGGTAAGGAGAGGGGAGTGGAGGAAGAAGCACATTCCTACTTGCTTAGATGGCTATGAATTCAAACTTAGGGAAATAGGAAGCAGTGTATTATGGTGGAAAGGATGCTAGATTTGTGGAACAGAGGACCTTGGCTCAAATCCAGGCTCTATCATTTTCTTCCTTTGTGACCTTGGGCAAGTCACTTAATCTCTGTGGGTCTAAGTGTCCTAATCTGTAAAATTTGTGGGTTAGAATAGAAGATCTCCAAGGTCTGAAGGTCCTTGCTAAATCTATGATCCTATGATAAATCATAAGTGAGCAAGTCCATTCAAAGTATTGGGGAAAAAAAATAAGTGTCTTATTCTGCATATTTAGTCTGTCACTTCTCTGTCAGAAGGTGGGCAGGTAGGATTTTTCATCATCATTTTATACTGCTATTATCATATTATAAATTGTTTTCTTGGTTTTGGTTGTTTGGCTTTGCATCAGTTGGTACAAGTCTTTGAAGATATCCCTGAAGCCTTCTACTTCAACCTTTCCTGTTACATGATGGTATTCCATTATGTTGATAGAGTTTATTTAGCCATTCCCCTGTTGTTAGGCACATCCCTGACTTCCAGGTGTTTGCCACTATAAAAAGAACTGCTATCAATACTTTGAGACATATGGGACCTTTCCCTCTTTCTCTGATCTCTTTTAGGCCTAATAGTGGGATTTCTGGGTCAGAGAGTATGAACTATTTAATAACTCTTTGGGCATTGTTCCAAATTCCTTTCCAGAATGGGTGGGCTGTTTCACAGTTCCAACAAGACTATATCCATATGTTTGTTTTCCCTCTTCCCTTATAACATTTGTCTTTCTCTCCTTTTTTGGTCGACTTGGCCAATCTGATGAGTATAAGGTGGGAATGCAGTTGATTTAATTTGTATTTCTCTAATTATTAGTAATATGCACCATTTTCTATTTGACCATTGATAACTTATCCATGTCCAAAAATGTCTGTCTCACTCTATATCATCCATTATTTATCCATCACGAAGGGGATAGTACTTTCTTCCAGAGTACTTATTCTTTTTTTTTTTTGCCTTTTAGAGGGCAATTGAGGTTAAATAACTTGCCCAAGGTCACATGGCTAGGTTTTTATTTGTGTGTGCGTTAAGTGTCTGAGGCCAGATCTGAACTCAGGTCCTTCTGACTCCAGGGCCGATGCTCTACTCACTGCACCACCTAGCCGCCCCAAGAGTACTTATTCTTAAATTAAAGACTCCTGGAACTTTTCTTGCTCCCTCCCCTCTGGCACCTAGCTGAGCACATACTAGTTGTTCAATAATGAAAGTGAACAGGCTTGTTATGTTTTATTGATGACCAAATAAACAGATATCCTTGGGAAGGGACTTTCTCTTTTCTGGGTCACTGTGATGGGAAGGGGCTACTTGATTATTTTAATAGCTGCATCTCTATCCAGCCATTCACTAGGAAACTAGGGCCTACCTGGGCATCTCGACACTTGCTCTGCAGGGGCTCACTTTCTCCCTCATCCTCAAATAGCGTCTGCTTTTTATTTCTTGCTCTGGAAACAGTAATTAAAGCAATAATGCTGCTACTCCTGGAAAGGGCATGACAATTGACCACTCTATGGATCCACTCACCATCCCTGTGACTGTCTTCAGATCAAAACTCTCTTCCCCGCCCCTCCCCCCAAGCCCCTATTCCTCTATATGTGTGTTCTCTCCCTTTTAGTATATAAGTTCCTTGGGGAAAAAAACAAAACAAAACTCTTTTTCCTTTGTATTTATATCCCTAACATATAGCACAGTGCCTGGCACATAGAAGTTACCTAATAGATTCCTTTTTGTTATTTATCTATTCCTATATTGTTTTCCAATGCAGACATTCAGAAGACCCATATACACTGTTTTTATTTAAAAAAAAAGAAGATGTAGCACACATCAGCTCTGACTCATCTTCTCCTGGGACATTTAAGACAGGTGGCGTTTCTTGACTAAGTGTCTTATAAAAATCCAAACAATCCTTTTCTCATAAGAGCTGCCTAATTAAAATGGAAAGTTAGTGCCTAGAGAGTGTATTCTCTGCATTTATTGTTTCCTGTCAATTCTCAACTGAGTAGGACATCCCTTGGGGTACTTTCCTGAACCATGACTACTCACAAACCTCCACATGTGACGGGAATAAGAGCATGACAGAGAGAGAGAGGGAGCCATGCACACACATGTGACCAAGTAGTCCTCTCCCGTAAAAAGCTATTTTATCTGAAAATATCTAGATAAGTGAGCCCCCCTGGGGACTTTAGAAGTGGGGCAAATGGTGGGCCACGCTCCCTAAAACAAAGAGGGATTTTTTTTAACATTTAAAGAAAAGAACATTTTTATTTGTTTTAAGATCTAAATTCTATCCCTCCCTCTCTTCCCTTCCCCCCTCCCTGAGACAATAAGCAATCAGATATAGGTTATACATGTACAATTACATAAAACATTTCTGTATTAGTCATGTTGTATAAGAAGAATTGAATAAAAGAAAAAAATGAAAGAAAGTAAAAAATAGTATGTTTCACTTTATTCAAACAAAATCAATTCTTTCTCTGGAGATGGATAGTATGCCTCATCATTACTTCTTTGGGGTTGTCTTGGTTCATTGTATTGCTGAGAACAGCTAAGTCATTCACAATTCTGTATCAAACAATATTGCTGTCACTGTATACAATGTTCTCCTGCTTCTGGTCACTTCACTATGCATCAGTTCTTGTAAGTCTGGGTTTTTCTGAAATCATCCTGCTTGTCATTTCTTATAGCACAATAATATTCCATTACAATCATATACCACAGCTTGCTTAGCCAATCCCCAATTGATGGACAATCCTTTTGATTTCTAATTAATTTTTTTTTTGCTTTTTGGAGGGCAATTGGGGTTAAGTAACTTGCCCAAGGTTACACGGCTAGGTTTTTTTTTATTTGTGTGTGCGTTAAGTATCTGAGGCCGGATCCAAACTCAGGTCCTTCTGACTCCAGGGCCGGCACTCTACTCACTACAAGGCTGGTTTTTGTGTTATGTGTCTGAGGCCAGATTTGAACTTAGGTCCTCCTGACTCCAGGGCTGGTGCTCTATTCATGTGCTACCTAGTTGCCCTGATTTTGAATTCTTAGCCACCATAAAAAGAACTGCTATAAATATTTTTGTACATATAGGCCATTTTCCCTTTTTGTTGATGTCTTTGGGATAAAGACCTTGCAGTGGTATTGCTGGATCAAGGGCTATGCACAATTTTGTACTCCTTTGGGCATAGTTTCAGATTGCTCTCTAGAATGGTTAGATCAGTTCACAACTCCACCAACAGTGCATTAATGTCCCAGTTTTCCCATATCCCCTGCAACATCCAACATTTTACTTTTTTGTCATATTAGCTACTTTTAAATATGTGAAGTGGTGCCTCAGAGTTGTTTTATTTTTCTCTTATCATTAGTGATTTATAGCATTTTTTCACATGACTACAGATAGCTTTGTTTTCTTTGTCTGAACACTGCTCATATCCTTTGGCCATTTAACAATTGGGGAATAAGTTGTAGTTTTATAAATTTCACTCAGTTCTCTATACATTTGAGAAATGAGGCCTTTATCAGAGCTACTTGTAAAAAAATTTCCACAATTTTCTGCTTTACTTATAATTTTGGTTTCATTTTTAATTTTATATAATCAAAATTATTTGTTTTACATTTTGTAATGCTCTTTATAACTTCTTTAGTCCTAAATTCTTCCCTTATCCATAAATCTGGCAGATAAACTATTTCATGCTCTCTTAATTTGTTTATGGTATCACCCTTTGTATGTAAATCATGTACCCATTTTGACCTTATCTTAGTATATGATGTGAGATATTGGTCTATAATGTTTCTACTATACTGTTTTCTGGTTTTCCCAGCAGTTTTTGACAAATAATGAATTTTTGTTCCAAAAGCTTGGATCTTTGGGTTTATCATTTTACTAGATTACTATGATCACTTACTGAGTTAGTTTTTTCAAGAGGGAGTTGTAAGAGTATAGTCCTGCTAATTAGAATGAACCCTTCTACTTAGATAATAATTGTTTACATTTATACAGCTGAGGTTTACACAGTAATTTCCTTATCTTATCTCATTTGACCCTTACTACAAAACTGTGAGAAAGTTATGATTATTATACCTATTTCACAGATGAAAAAACTGAGGGTCAGGGAGGTCAAGTGACTTACCCAGAGTCACAGAGCAGGTAGGGACATAGTGAAGTTTTGAACCCAGGGTTCCAAATTGGAGTTTGTACAAAACCCTGGGGTTTGAATCCAGGTCTTGAAGACCAAAACTAAAACCATTACTAGACAAATCATGGCTGCTCATTAATGGGCACTCATTTGTATCCTATGCTGGAGCCACACCGTTAGGGCATCCTAACCTGGATCCCTGGTGTCTGTAGGAACCTTCAGAAGGACTTGAGGCTCTGGCAAAGCTGACCCTTTGCAAAATGGCAGTCAGCCTAGTTTATCCTTGCCACACTTTTTTATGCCTTTTTAATTCTCTTCTTCCTTTTCCTGGTCCAGCTTCAAATCTGTGATCCAAGAGCATGGGATTAAATCTCTAATAATTGAGATTCAAGGCAGTTAGGAGAGATATTTGGGAAAGAATCCCTCAAATTATAACACAGGGAACTACCAACTCTGTCAACTCCTAGGCTCTGGATCTGAGAGGGATTGGGCTAGGTGGAGGGGTGGTGCGGTTAGGAACTCAAAAATCCAATGCAGATGATAAATTTATTTGTCCAGAGGACTAACAGGAGCATGAAGGATTGTTAGGTTCCTCTCAACCCTTTTTTTTTTCTTTTTAAATTAATTAATTATTTTTTAGTTTTCAATATTCACTTCCATAAGATTTTGAGTTCCAAATTTTCTCCCTATGTCTCCCCTTCCCCCACCCCAAATTGGCATGCAATTTGATATAGACTCTACATAGAATATTAAATCAGCCTTTTCTCTTCCTAAATAAGTTCTCTATTCTCTTCTTAGCTATCTGGCCCACTTAACTGAGTTGCTTAAAGCAAAGCATTAATGAGGTTGCTAGTTCATTTGTCAGACAAGCCAACTTTACCCAAGAAACACTCTGTTCTTTAGTCCCAGACCACATTAAAAAAGTTATCTTAAAAACATTTGCCACAGGCCACATAAGAAATAGAGCCAGCTTGTAGATGGATCGGCACAAAATCCAGGATTCAAGAAATCATTCAGAGTACATACCTTTTTGCTAATGGGCAATTAACAGTATTCCTTTGTGGATGAAGGAAGCACATTTTCTAACCCTTGCATCGTTTTTGCTCATCTTGTCGAGGCACTCCCAAGAGGGCCAGTTCATTTATGGTCCAAAGACTGAACCAAGCAAGTCAAATATGAATTGGTTATTGGTAGAAAGAAGACTCTGGCAGAGTTTTCACAAAATCACAGAATCAGTAGAGACCTCAGAGAACATCTCCTACCTGAAACTATCCTGGAACCCCTTTTCAGCATCCATGACAGGGGAGTATCCAGTCTTCTTTTAAAGACTTCTAAAGAGGAGAACCCAACTGCCTCATGCTACTTTTGGAGAACTCTCAATGGCAAGAAGTTCTTACATTGAGCTGACATCTACCTCGTGGCAATTTCCACCCACTGCTCCTAGTTTTGCCATGTGGGATCAAGCAGGACAATTCTAATCCCTTTTCCACGTGATGCTTTTCAAATACTTGAAAGCAGCTCCCATATTCTCCCCTCCTTTTTTTTTTCTTTTTCCAGGATAAGTATCCCTTCTGGTGGCATGCTCTTGAGGTCTGTCACCATGATAATTG
This sequence comes from Gymnobelideus leadbeateri, assembly GCA_011680675.1. Lineage (NCBI taxonomy): Eukaryota > Metazoa > Chordata > Mammalia > Diprotodontia > Petauridae > Gymnobelideus > Gymnobelideus leadbeateri. The sequence goes on along the minus strand of WOXC01001283.1, from coordinate 135,840 downwards.
CTCTCCCCTGTACAATCTCCAGCTTGTTAATATGCCTGGGTGTGTGCTGTTCTCCTGTAGCACCCAGAACAGAACACAGTTCTCCAGGTGTGGTCTGACCACGGCAGAGCACAGTGGGACTATAAGTTCACTTGTTCTAGACACTCTTCCTCAAGGTGGCCAAAGAAAATGTTAGCCTTTTTGCCTGCCAAAGTTATACTGTTGACTCAAGTTAAGCCTGCAGTCTATTAAAATCCACAGATCTTTTTCAAAGGAACTACCATTTTGCTATTCTTTCTTAATAACATACTTTTTGGAGTTGATTTTTTTTAAACTCAAGGATAAGATTTTACATTAATTCCTTTAGTACCTGGGGACACCCATAACTTACACAGTTGGGTCGCTTAGACAAGGCAGCCCCAGGTTTAAGGTACTCTGTGGATCTGAATCCATAAAAAATCATAGTTCATGATGATGGTACTGAAGATAATAGCAGCATCCCCCATCCTTCATCCACCTGCCTTCTGTATGAGACTCTCTCCTTATTGGTGGAAATGAAAACCCTCCCCTATGTGAGGGGTGAAGCAAAGTTATCTAGTGCATAAGAGAGCTTCAGTTCTCAGAGTCCTCCTTGGGACTATTCTTCAAGCCCAAGTTGCTTTAGGCATATCTGGCTTCTGGCTTCTAGAGAGAAGAAGGAAAGAAGCCAACCCCACTTCAGAATGCTGAAGGAAAAGACTGGGAAGGCAAGGAGATCTGGCAGTCTCTATCACGTCCCTGACCCTGCTTTTGAGACTTCAGGGAGTTTCACCTTCAGTGAATGTCCTTCAAGGACGTTCTCTCTTTGTTGACCTGAATTATCTCATTCCCAATGGGAAAAGTTCTTCACTCTGTATTGTCTGGTATACATTCTCCTGTGTTTGCTTTCTCTGATTTCTGTTTTTGCTATGATTTGGATAAATGGTTTCTTTGCTACTCATTATGTATATTAATTTTAGAACTGGTATTTGGTGGGACGAGGGTCAAGCCATGGATATGGAGCTTAGGGTCTCTTCTTCTCCCCAGTAATAATGAGATAAAGTGAACAGAAGTCAACTTGAGCCCAATCATATCCTCTAGACTAAAAATATTTAAGGGAGCAAATAGATGAAATTCTGGCTCCTCCTGTCTGAGGAGAACAAAGTGGCTTCTCATTCCAATTTCCTGCTTCCCCTCCTGACAGGAATGAAAATCTCCCTTGGGGAAAGGTGGGGGGAAAAGATCTAGAAAAGCCTATTATCAGCCTCCGCTTGAGCCACACAAGGACAGCCCCTCCCTACACACAGGGCCCCTTCTATTTCATAGCTAACATGTATATATTATTTTAAGGTTTATCAACTGCGTTACAGAAATGATCTCATTTGATCTTCATAGTAACCCAGTGAGACTTGAGCTATTAATATTCTCATTCTACAGATAAGGAAACTTAGGCTGAGAAAGGTTGAATGATTTGTCCAGGATCACATAACTAATAGGTGTCCAAGCACAAGCCCCTCATGATATGTTTATATTTACTAGGCAGCCACAGGACATACTTAATTCAAAATATAGTTATTTAATGAAATATCATAGTAAGAAAAATAGTGATAAAACTTCTCCTAAATCTGGGGCACACTTTCCCCCAAATGGGAAGAATGGACATATGCAGGGAACATGTGTGGCCACATAGTGGGTCTACTAATGTCTTGTGGCAAACTGTTATGTACATTGTAGGCACTTAATAAATGCTTATTGTTGATTGACTTCTGTTGAGCCTGTTCCCATTGGTTCTTGTGTGGTATATATTGAAGTTTTCTGCATTTCTCATGTTGTAGATGCCCAATGCTGCTTTGCTGATACTGTGGTTGCTCAGGGACTGCTGGGTACAGCTCTACTAGGCATGAGATTGTGGTACTTCTCTGTTTTCAGCATTATCTGGAGTTTTTAGCTGTGTTTCTACCTCTCACCTATAGAGGAGAAGTGAGTACTTTTCAATGTTCTTTCAGCTTTAAACCCAGAGGCTTTTTGCCTTTTTTATAAGAAAAGCAGAACCTCACACATTCCATCATGGGACTAGGAAAAAACATTTCCTGCCTTTTATTTATTTATTTATTTTTCCCACAAGGAAAGGACCATCCTTTTCTCTGAACCTTTGTTGGAATGGGCTTTCTTCTTCAGAGGATAATTTCTCACCCCAGGTTCTAAATTCTTTTGGATTTTTGATTGAGATTTCTCAATTAACTAATTCTTTCAGGTTCAACTGTATGTCCTACTCACCAAATGTCTCTTTATCAGAGACTTCACTCTGACTTAGGGTTAGAAAGTCCATGTAGTTCTTTTTTTTTGTCTTTCATTCTTTTTTTTTTATTTTTAAACAAATGCTTTATTAACTTCTGTTTTACATCATTCATTTCCGCCAGATTTTGAGTTACAATCATTTTCCCCCTGTTATTCCCCTACCCAGCCTGCCAGAATAGCAGTCCCACAAGATACTGCTTCCTCCAATCTGCTCTCTCCCATACCTTCTCCCATACCCCCTTCGACTTTTCCATTAGAGGAAGGTGAATCTTTGTGTCCCAATGCCTGCACATCTTATCTCCCAATTACAAGCAAAAAAGTATTAATAATAGTATTTATATATATTTGAAACATTTAATGTTAAGACCTCGAATTTCAGATCCATTTCCTTCCTCCCTTGTCACCCATTCCCTCTGGGGAGATAAGTAATTCAGTATATGTTGTACATGTCTAGCTATGCAAAACATTATCATAGTAGATATATTGTACAAGGCTGCTTATAATTCCCTCCCACTCATCCCACCCCCCACCTGGTCCATTCCCTACATGATCCTGTCCCTCTTCTATAGTGGGTACTTCCAACCTCCCCTCCCCCAAGGATGCCCTCCCATCCATCATCCCTCCTCTCATCCCCCTTCCCCCTATCCTGCTGCAGGTTGAGATATCCCATTTAGTATGTATGTCATTCTCTCCCTGAACCAAATTCAATGAGAATGCGGTTTTGCCTTTTTAGCCTTCCTATTCTCCCCCTCCCTTGCAACCACTTCCCCTTGCTTCTTCTACATGGGATAGTTTACCCTACCCTGTCTCTCCCCATCACCTCTTGCCACTTTCCTCTCTCACCTCATAATTTCATCCCTTGAGTATCCTCCCTTCCCAACAAATTCAACTTATGCCCTCTATCCATATATAACTGTAAGCATATACACACACATTCACATATGTATTCATATGACCCCACACCCTTCTTCCATTATTTTCATAGTGAGAAAAATATCATCAGTCACAGTTATTGCTTTTCCATATAGGAATGTAAATAGTTCAACTTTGATAAGTTCCTTTTGATTTCTTTTCCCTGATTACCTTCTCAGGCATCTCTTCCTGCTTGTGTCTGGATGTCAAATTTTCTATTCAATTCTGGTTTTTTCCTCAAGAATGCTTGAAAGTCCTCTATTCCACTGAATGACCATATTTTCCCCTGAAACAAAATACTCAGTTTTGCTGGGTAGGTGACCCTTGGGTTCATTCCCAGTTCTTTTGCCCTCTGGAATATCATATTCCATGCCCTTCTATCCCTCAGTGTAGAAGCTGCCAGGTCCTGGGCTATTCTGATTGTGTTTCCACAATATTGAAATTGTTTCTTCCTGGCTGCCTGTAGTATTTTCTCCTTGATCTGGGGATTCTGGAACCTGGCTATAATATTCCTGGGAGTTTTCTTTTTGGGATCTTTTTCAGGAGGTGATTGGTGGATTCTTTCAACCTCTATTTTGCCCTCTGGATCTAAAACATCAGGGCAATTTTCCTTGAGAATTTCTTGAAGGGTGATTTCTAGGTTCTTTCTTTGATCATGGCTTTCAGGTAGTCCAATAATTTTTAAATTGTCTCCTGGATCTATTTTCCAGGTCAGTGGTTTTTCCCATGAGATATTTCACATTGCCTTCTAATCTTTCATTTGTTTGGATCTGCTTAACAGCATCTTGATTTCTCATAAAGTCATTAGCTTCCATTTGCTCCAGTCTAACTCTGAAGGCATGAATCTCCTCAGTGAACTTTTGAGATTCTTTTTCCATCTGGCAAATTCGACTTTTTAAGGCATTCTTCTCCTCATTGCCTTTTGGGCCTCCTTTGCCATTTGAGTTAGTCTATTTTTTAAGGTGTTGTTTTCCTCAGTCAGGCTGTTGACCCTCATTTCATACTTTTCCTGCATCCTTCTCATTTCTCTTCCCAATTTTTCCTCCACTTCTCTTATTTGATTTTTAAAGTCCTTCTTAAGGTCCTCTATGGCCTGCAACCCGCTCATGTTTTCCCCTGGGGCTTTTGGAGCAGGACTTCTGACCTCACAGTCCTTTTCCTGCTCTATGCCCCCAAAATAGGAGTCTAGGGTTGCATTTTTCTGTTTCCTTTGCTTTGGCATGTTGCCACTTAATTGCTTGACTTTTGGGCTTGTTGCCACACTATGGCTTTAAGGCCAGATAGAGGAATTTTCGTCCTGAACGTGTTGGGGGCAACTTCCGTTTCTGGCAAGCTGTAAACCCACCCACGACTTCCACCCTAGATCACAATCCGGATCCAGGGAGGTTAAAGCAAGAGTGATTACCCCCCAAGACTGATCGCTGGATCGCCCTACAATTTGCAGACCGGGAGCTGGAGCTGCCTCTGAAAACTACAAAATGGCGTGTCTCCTCAGTGGCTTCTAGCCCCCAGGGGAGGGAGCTGACGCATTCCCAAATACTGGTCCCAAAGTCCATAGGACACTAACCTCTTACTTTGTCCTAGGCAAGTCTATGTTGATAATTCTGGAGTCACCACAGCTCCTGGTGTTCTGGGGTTCCTCCAGCTGGCTGCTGGCCCTGCCGCCCTGGGGCTAAAACCTCGGCTCACGCGGACCTGGGCTCGGCTCGGCTCCCCGCGCTCTGCGCGCTGCGTGCTGCCAGGTCCCAGACCACTGCGCTGGTCCTTCCTGCAGGGCTGCTGGGCTGTCCTCAGCAGGAGGTTAGCTTCTCTGTGTCGTTCTGTGGGTGCTGGGGCTCCAGAAGTTGTTCAGAGTCCCCTTTTACATAGTTTGGGGGGAATCTGGGGGCAGAGTGGCTTGGACGAGCTGTTTCTACTCCGCCATCTTGGCTCCGCTCCCCCCATGTAGTTCTTTATTCAATTTCTATCTAGGGATCCCAGGACCCTGAACTTAGTCAATAGATAAATATTTACTAAGCAGCTACTATATTCCAGGCAGTGTGCTGAACATTTATTTCAGAGGGGCTTTGCCACAGATAGGCAACATGATACCATGGCATTTAGAGTTAGATCATTTGGTATTGAACACTGGATCTGTACTTAATACCTTGTGTGTGTGACCTTGGACAAGTCCTATGATTCTGTGTACGATCCTTCACCTCTCTGCATTTAAATATCTTCATCTATAGAATGAAAGAGTTGGAAGAGATGGCCTCAAAGCTCCCTTCTAGCTCCAAGTCTGGGTTTTTTTTTTTTTTAATCCGGTTTAGGGAAAACATCCTAATAATTAGAGCTATCCAAAAAAATGGGATGGATTACTTTTAGAAATAGTAGGTCTCAGAGGGCAAAATAGAGGTTGAAAGAATCCACTGATCACCTCCTGAAAAAGATCCCAAAAAGAAAACTCCTAGGAATATTATAGCCAGGTTCCAGAATTCCCAGGTCAAGGAGAAAATATTACAAGCAGCCAGGAAGAAACAATTTGAATACTGTGGAAACGCAATCTGGATAGCGCAGGATCTGGAAGCTTCTACACTGAGGGACTGAAGGGCTTGGAATATGATATTCCACAGGGCAAAGAACCTGGGATTAAAACCAAGAATCACCTACCCAGCAAAACTGAGTATCATGTTTCAGGGGAAAATATGGTCATTCAGTGGAATAGAGGACTTTCAAGCATTTTTGATGAAAAAAACCAGAGTTGAATAGAAAATTTGACATTCAGATACAAGAGATGCTTGAGAAGGTAAACAGGGAACTTATGAACTTATGAAAGTTGAACTGTTTACATTCCTACATGGAAAAACAATAACTGAAACTGATGAAACTTTTCTCAGTATGAAAATAGTTGAAGAAGGGTATATGGGCATATGAATACATATGTGAATATGTGTATATATGTTTACAGGTATACATAGATAGAGGACACAGGTCGAATTTAATAGGAAGGGATGATACCTTAAAGGTGAAATTAAGAAATGAGAGAGGAATATAACAAGAGGAGATGGGGAGAGACAGAATGGGGTAAACTATTTCATATAGAAGAGGCAAGGGAAAATGGTCACAAGGGAGGGGAAGAACAGGAAGGCAAAAAGGCAAAACCTTATTCTCATTGAATTTGGCTCAGGGAGAGAATGACATACATACTAAATAGGATATCTCACCCTACAGGAGAGTAGGGGATGAGACGGGATGGATGGAAGGGAGGGTGGGAGGGAAGTGGGAGGGAAGTTGGAAGCACCCACTTCTGAAAAGGGACAGGATCAAAGTAGGGAATAGACCAAATGGGAGGTGGGATAAGAGGGAGGGAAATATAATCAGTCTTTTACAATATATCTACTATGGTAATGTTTTGCATAGCTACACATGAACAACATATATTGAATTGCTTATCTTCCCAGTAAGGGTGGGTGACAAGGGAGGAAGGGAATGAATCTGGAACTCAAAGTTTTAAAATCAAATGTGTAAAATATATAAATACTATTATTAATACTATTTTACATATAATTGGGAAGTAGGATGTGCAGGCATTGGGGCATGGAAATTCACCTTGCCCTACTGAAAAAGTCGAAGGGGGTGTGGGAGAAAATATGAGGAAGAGCAAATGGGATGAGGGGATATCCTGTGGGACTGCTATTCTGGGGTGGGGGGAAGGGAAAAATGGGGAAAAATTGTAACTCCAAATCTGGAAGAAATGAATGATGTAAACCAGAATTTAATAAAGCATTTGGGAAAAAAAAGAAATAGTAGGTTCCCCCTTATTGGAAGGGTCTCCAAGCAGGGGCTGGATGAACACTTATTAGAGATACTATAGAGGAGATTCTTGTTCAGGTATGCTTTGGAAAAGGTGACCATTGAAGCTCCTTTCAATTTTAAGATTCTGTGATTCTGTGTCTTCAGTGGTGTCCAAGAGTGATAATTTCCATTCTGTAAGATACACAGGGTGAGGGACGTACTAGGCAAGTCCAAGAAGCCTTCCTACCTACTTCCCCTGCTTACTTTATACCTTATTAATAAATGTCTTCTGTTTGTGTAGCCATTTAAAATTCATAAAGCACTTTCATATACATTAAGTGATGTGTCCTTCAAGGCCTTTGAAGGTGTTCCCATTTTACAAGGAAAGAAACTGAGGTCCATAGAGATCAAACAATTTCAGATTTTGCCTCTATGCTTTTACCTTCCCCTTCCACTCCTGTGGCCCCTTTATCCCACTGGTGAGGTACTTTTGGAGAAACTTAAATGCTATGTAGTCCAACCTCCCACTAGAAATGATTTAGTTATTTGCTATGAAGGAAACCAAGGCCTAGATAGGTTAAGTAACCAAGGTTACACAAGTAGCAAAGTCTGGATTTGAACTCAGATCCAATGACTCCAATCTAATCTGATCCAATGCCTTTTTCATTATGTTGTGCTTTTGGAGTTATATTCATCTGATGTTTAAGGACATTTTTTGTGGGAGAGGAGTGTTAGAGATCTAGGACATACACACATTCAAAGGCACATATAAATACACACGTATATATGCTTGTGTGCATATATACAAACATACATATAAGTACATACATACATACATACATGTATTTTCCAGTGGATCTGTGGTCTCATCAACATGGATATTCCTTCCAGCAATGCAAATTGCAACTAACTTATCCCTCATCTTGTGCAGTTCTCATCCATATTCTCCTGTAAATCTAGAAAAATGATAGAAAACACTCTCTCCTCAGCCCCTACATCCTTAACTCCATCTTCCCTAGTGTTCTTGTCCAGAAATATCATTACACATTGGACTTTTTTTTTGGAGGGGGGGAAGCAGGGAAATTGGAGTTAAGTGACTTGCCCAAGGTCACATGTAAGTGTTAAGTGTCTGAGGCTGGATTTGAACTCAGGTCCTTCTGACTCCAGGGTTGGTACTGTATTCACTGTACCACCTAGCTGCCCCCATATTTTTTTTTGTTTGTTTTTTTAGGTAACCAGTAGAAGATAACTTTCCCTCAAGCCCAGATTCTCCATTCTGATATTTCTCCCTGCTTTAGTTTTATACTTAATTGGTCATTCTCATTTCCATATTTATTTCTATATTTGTTTAGGCCAAGCTTGTCTTCTTACCTTTCCATTCTTCTGCTCTACTCCTTTCTATGTATGATCCAATGTCACTGAAATTCTTAATGCTCCTGTCATAAGACATTCCATCTTCAAACTCCATGCCTTTTTCACTGAACGTCCCACATCCCTGGTTTGCTCTTCCTCCTTACCTACACCTCCTGACTTCCCTGGCTTTCTTTAAGACTTAGCTCAAGACCTACTTTCCACAAGAGGCCTTTCCTGCCCCTACCCTCCCCATCTTGCTAGTGATCTCCCTCTGGGATCACCTCTCATTTATACTGTATATATTTGGTGGGTATATAGTTGTTTTCATTTATTAGAATGTGAACTCCATGAAGGCAGGGTCTGTTTTTGCCTTTCTTTGCAGCCCCAGCACTGAGTACAGTACTTGGCATATAGTGACCCTTAGTAAATGCTTCTTGACAGACCAATTATTATTCTATTTCTTGTCAGCCCATTTCTGGCTCATGAATGAATAAAATGAATGCAAAAGCATTTGAATTCTACCCCAGACACTTATTAGTTGTATAACTCTTAGCAAATCACTTGTCCTCAGGTCCTCAGTAAAACAGGGATAATACTAACACCTATTCACAGGGCTAGTGTGAGGCTCAAATGTGATTATTCTATGTGTGTGTGTGTGTGTGTGTGTGTGTGTGTGTGTGTAAGTATATTTGTGTATATGTATAATACACATATAGCATATATACACACATGTATATATAATATATAACATACATTGTGTGTGTTTATATACAAATACTATGTATACTATATAGTATGTGTTTACATATACATGCATATGTATGTGTGTATATAATATATACATTGTGTATATGATATATACATATTTATACTATGTAGTATATATGTATACATACATATATACAAATATGTATGTGTATGTATACAAAGAATATTTCTGGGCAGGAACACTAGGGAGGATGGAGCTAAGGGTGTACGGGCTAAGGAGAAAGTGTTGCTTAGCATACTTTCTGGATTTACAGGAGGATATAGATGAGAATTACGCAAGATGAAGGATGGAGTAGTTGCAATATGCATCATTAGATAGAATATCCATGTTAATGAGATTACAGATCCACTGGAAAGCACACACACAAATATATACACACATGCATATATGTGTGTTTATATGTATGTGTGTATGTATATATTATACATACTACATAGTATATGCATATGCAGATATACTTTATAATGTATACATTGTGTGTATGTGTAAATATACACACACACATATATATACACACATATGCAGAGATAGATATGCTGAACCATCTTGTTAAATTTTCAGTATAAGCAATGACACTTCAGAAATTTATAATGCTTTGAAATCAGGATTTGGTTGATTGATTTTGTTGATTGTCTAGATATAAGAAAGTTTTAATAAGGCAGATTAAACTCAAAATTGTGTGTGCCTACATTTCCCTTTCCCCTAACCCTGTTGTTAAACATTTACCAACCTACCCCAGTATATAAAGCACATTTATCTTAATAATAATACTTTATATAAATGTTGGCAATTATAAGTATCTACATTACACAAAACCTAATAAAAAATTTTTAAAGGTGATATATCAATCAATACACATTTATTAAGCACTACTACTCCATTCTGGGCACTGTGCTAAGCACTGAAGATATGAAAAGAGGAAAAAGACTGTCCCTGCTCTCAAGGAGTTCACAATCTAATGGGGAGATAACAAACAAACATATATAGGAAAAACAGGAAATACCAGAGGCAAGGCACAAGAATTAAGAAGCATTAGGAAAATCTTCTTATAAAAGATAGGATTTTAATTGAGACTAAAAGGAAGCTGGGGAAGCTGGTGGGTGGACATGAGGAGGGAGAGCATTCCAGGCATGGGGATAACCAGAGAAAATGCTTACAGCTGATAGCATACAGTGTCTTGTTCTTGGAGTAGCTAGGGGACCAGTATTGCTGGATTGAAGAGTATGTGGTGGGGAGTAAGGCATAGGAAGGCTGGAAAGATGGGAAGGAATTAGGTTATGAATTCTAAACAGAAGAATGTATTTTCGATCTGAAGATAATAGGGAACCACTGGAGTTCATTAAGTGTATATGTGTGTGTCGGGTGAAGGGTGACGTGATCAGACCTGTGCTTTAGGACAATCACTTTAGTGAGGAGGATAGAGTAGGGAAAGACTTGAGGTAGGCAGACCTATCCCTAGGCTATTACTGTAGTCCAGGTGTGAGGTACTGAAGGCCTGTACCAGAGAGATGCCAGTGTAAGAGGAGAGGAGAGGGTACATTTGAGAGATGTTGGAAAGGGGAAATTGACAGGTCTTGGCAAGGGTGAGAATGAGGGATTCAGAGTAACAGCTGTCTTTTAAACCTGAGGGACTGGGAGGATGACATTGCCTTTTACAGTAACAGGAAAGGTAAGAGATTGGGAGGATTTAGAGGGAAAGTTCTGTTTTGGACATGTATTCAAGATGTCTGCTGGACATCCAGTTTGAAATGTCTGAAAGGTGATTGGAGATTGGAGGTCAGCAGGGAGTTTGGGACAGGACAGGTAGATTTGAGAATCATCAGTTTAATAATTAAATTCATGGGAGCTGATCATCTCATCAAGTGAAATAGTATAGACTACAGGGGTGGGAATCATTCAAAGGACTACACTTGAGCACCTAGAGGGCCATGTCTAGCCTCGAGGCTACAGGTTCCCCACCCTTGGATACAGGGAGCAGAGAAGGGGCCTCAACAAAGAGTCCTGGAGTCCAGCAAGGAGACAGAGAAGTGATCAGACAGGTAGGAGAAGAACCAGGACAGAGCAGAACCCTGAGAACCTAGAGAAAAAAGAGCATCAAGGAGGCGAGCATGATGGACAGTGACAAAGGCTGCAGAGAAGTCAAGGAGAATGAGAACTGAGAAAATGTTGGATTTGGCAACTAAGAAACCAGTGAGAACTTTGGAAAGAGAGTGAACGAGGCGAGGACAGAAAGTGGTGGTGTTTATCATAGACACCCTTTTCAAGGGGTTAGGCCACAAAGGATAGAGGAGACATAAAATTATAGTTAACAGGAATGGAAAGATCAAGTGAGGATTTTTTCAGGGGACGTGAGCATGTCTGTAGGTAGAAAGAAATAAGCCAGTAGACAGTGGCAGAGTGGGGATAACAGAGGGGACAATCTGCTAAAGGAGATGTGATGGGTGGGTTCACTCGAGCAGATGGAGGGGTTAGACTTGGTAAGGAGAAAGGCCACCTCATCATATGAAGCAGAGGTGAAGGAGGAGAGAGTGGCAGAAGGTGTATGAATGATAGGAGATGAAGAGGAAACTCACAGTGAATGACCTAATATTTTTTTCCTGTAATATATGAGGTGAAATTCTCAGCTGAGAGAGTTGGCAGTGGGGGGGGGGAAGGCATGGAAGGTCTGAAGAGGGATTTAAAAGGTTTGGAAGAGCCTCTGTGGAGAGTGGGCTGGTGAGTTGAGAAGGGAGACAGAGAAGGATTGCCTAGAAGCAGTGAGGACCCAGTTGAGGTTATGTAACATGCATTTATGGTGGACCCAATCAGAAAGGTTGTTCAGCAGCACAGGTGTAACAGTGAAGGCTGTGAATTGTGGGAATGACCCAAGGCTGAGACTTAGCACCCTGCAATCTGTGAAATGTTAAGGGAGTCGGGAATTCAAGTGAAGAGAACAGTGTAGAATTGAATTGCTTTACCAAGGGGTCAAGATGGGGAAAAGAGGAAGCAGGAAAAGTGCCCTAGGAGAGAATTGAGGTGCCGGGGGTTGGAGGCTATGGTGTGGACAACGAGTGGGGTTTTATAAGGGAAGGCAGAGGGAAACATGAGAAGCAAATGGTCAGATAAGGGGATTTCAAAGTTCTTGAACATGGAGGTGATGCATTCGTGGCTGATGGCAAAATCAAGGGTAAGGCTATGTGTGTGTATAACTGAGGTAGGGTGGAGGATTAGGTCATGGGAAATTAATAGGCTGGGTAATTCAGTGGTTAGGGTGTTTGAGGGGGAATCTATGTGTGTTAAAGTCCCCTAGGATGAGGGCAGGGGTTTGGGAGGAAAGAAAATTTGTGAGCCATGTACTGAACCCATTGATGAATGAAGGGGAGTGACCGGGAGATCTGTAGGCAACAGCTACTAGGATTTTGATTGGATGGTAGATATGAATAGTGTAACAATTGGGAGGACTATTTGTCCCAGACTGATAGAGGACTACTTGGATAATGTCAGCAAGAATATTTCCTCCCTTAACTGTAACTGCCAATAGAGACATAGCCAGGGAACACTGAAGATATGACAGTTGTCCAGGAATGATTCAAGAGAGGTCAAAAAGAAAGAGTAGCAATCCCTAATTTTCTACCTCTGACCTTCGGTTTTATAATGTGAATTTAGCCCTCGGGGAAGGATGTGGGCTTCTTCAAAGGAGACAGAAATGTGTGTTGCATCCCTTTCTAATAAGAAGAGACAGTTTAGCTGACCAAACCTAGATCAGAGGACACTGCTATCCAGTCTGTGCTTCTTTGAAAAGGCCAACAGAGAACCCAGGGCAGAGCCTGGAAAATTCTATTTTAATCTGAGTTCCTAACCAAGCTCACTGGGGAGAAGAACTTGGCTCTCCTATCAACCCAATCCATGATAGGGGGAGGGGACAAGGCAGCAGAATCCCTCTTTAACCTCCTTTTGACATGGACACAGAAGACAAATGTGGGCCTGAGTCCTGTGGGAGACACAGCTTCCTTTTATACTCTTCAGAAAGGCTGGAGGCTACATTTTCTCTAGGACTAAGGCCCTTTTGTCCTTTCTGGGTACCCACACACTGACTACCCACACTATGAAACTACAGTTTCACCTTCCTTTCTATCTCTGTTCACTCCTACTTGCCCAACCCCCAAGCTGCTTTTGCCTTGAGAAGAGCTTTTTAATTTAAGAAAAAATGTACACTGGCCTTTTTCTTCTCCAGGGTCTTTGTAGCTTTGATGATTCAGGCTTCAGTCTGGCATTCTGGATGCCCTTTTTTTTGGAGGGGTGAGAGAGGGACAGCTTCATTTGAAAGCCTAGATGGGGGACTTTTACATGGGCATAAGGGGAAATATATGAGGCTTCTAGCCCTAAACCAGGCTTAGAGTGTCCTGGTGGCCCCTTCTCCTATGTCAAGAAATTCCCTTTGTGGAGCTCAACTGGGCAGAGGTGAGTGGCCTGCTGCCCCTTGGTTGAAATGCGGAGGACAGTGGTCTGAGATTTCAAAGAGCCCAGCTAAAGCTACTGCTGTTGAAGGCAAGAAACACAAGAGGAACTAGTTTCTTTCCCCACATTGGCTTGGTTATGTTTAGCCCCTGAAATATTGACCCCTAGGTTTGTTTCTGATGCTCACCGAAGGCAGCCCTAGGCCTCAGCTTTGTCTCTATTGCTGCTTTCCTCTTCTGCCACTGTGGGACTCAGGTTTTCCTCTACCTTCTCAACCATCACGTGGCCTTGCACTGTCTGCATAATCTCCCAAATCTGTGTTATCAGTTCCTCTCAGTTCCTTGTCTCCTTTAGTCCCTGCCATCGGAGAAGGGAGCAAAGGGGAAGTCAGGCCCCATCTCCCTCCTATCTGTCACCCACTTTCTAGCTTTGGAGTCTCCCTCAGGCCCTGTGCTTAAGAAAGGAGGAGGAGGAGGAGGAGGAGGAGGAGAGAGAGAGAGAGAGAGAGAGAGAGAGAGAGAGAGAGAGAGAGAGTTCATTTAATACTTATGTCCTTTTCCCCTCTGGAAATAAAGTGGATTCAGGGCAAATTTAACCAAACATGGAATATAACACAGAAATTGCTTTCAGGCTGTGGCATTTTTTCTACCTAGATTCCTGGTTTCAAATCAGTTATGAGATTTAGAACTGGTAGGGACCTGAGAGATCGTTTATTCCAAACCTTTCATTTTATATGTGGTGCCTAGGATCCCATTCCCCCCATGTACATATTACATGTACATGTAATATTATCCCAAGTTTGAGACATCTTTTTTTTTTTAAAGCAATTGGGGTTAAGTAACTTGCTCAAGGTTACACGGCTAGTCATTATTTATGCGTGGGTGCTCATTTTCTGAGGCCAGATCAGATCTCGGGTCATCCAAACTCCGAGGCCGGTGCTCTTACTCACTGCGCCACCTAGCCGCCCCTTTAGGGCAATTGGGGTTAAGTAACTTGCCCAAGGTTACACGGCTAGGTTTTTTTGTTTGTGTGGATTAGGTGTCAGAGGCCGGCTCCGAACTCAGGTCCTTCTGATTCCAGGGCCGGCGCTCTATTCACTGCGCCACCTAGCCGCCCCAAGTTTGAGACATCTTACAGGTATGGGTCATCATTTATGACAAGCCCCTATCCAAATTTTTTTTTTACCAGCCAAACACAGTATACTACAGAGTTCAAAGCAAAAAAATTTTAGTTTAATAGTATATCAAGATAAATGACAAGAAAATTTTCCCCATACACAAGTGGGAAATACTCTTTCACAGATTACCATACTACTGGAAAGGGAGTAGATACATACAGAGAACATGTATGACTAGGAACATATTATCAGGAAAACTCATGCCTCTAATGCTTCAGAACTGGTGATGCTGTTAGGTGAGGTCCTAGGACAAGCGGTTTTCCCCACTGAGCTAGGGTTTTCTGCTCTTTTGTTCTCTTTATCTCAATGCCCTGTTAACTGGAGACCTCTGTTGTTCTTGCTGCTGCCAGTCTCTACTGAGCATCTCCTCTGCTACTATCTGCTGCTCTTCTGTTCTTTTGCAGCTTCTTCCCATGCAGCAGAAGGAGGGATCTGCTAGGTCTTCAGCTTAGTAGCTTCAGAGGCCAGCCTTAGCTCTGTTATGCTGCAGATTCCAGCTAGGCAAATCCATCCAAACAGCTTGAGAAGACTTTGGGTCTTATCTTAAAGTCTGATTTTTAACTTCTGTTCCTGGCACCTCAGTCTAAAGAGGTTCCCAAAGTGGGTGATACCATCCCATGGGGGACACTAGAATGATTGAGGGCAGCAGGAGTAGCTTCAGGTACAATTGAGGAGCATTGAATAAAAATAAGGGGGTTTTGGGAGCTTAAGGAAAGAAGATAAGAACATTTTGAAAAATTGTTAGTATGCGTTTCATCTATTGTGTGGCAGTTAAAGTTGCAGTAATTACATTATTTTCCAAATAAATACACAAAATGCAAGTTATAGCTGATCAGTGGTCAAGTCCACTAATAGGTCTTAACAAGCAAGTGTTGGCAGATGAGCATGTCACACATTGTGGGGAAGTCCAGCAGGCATCGGCAGGAATATGTGTGCGTAATGACTTGATTATGAAACAGTAGTATACAGTTACATGACTCGATATGGGGTCATCAAAATTTCAATGTGGAAAACCCCCCAAATTTATAATAAATTATTAAATTTAAGGTGTATCATTTAAAAAATTCATATCTTTTTGAAATGACACAAATTTAAAAAAAAACAACCACAACCCAATTTTAAAGCATAAAAGATTTCCAGGGGACACTGAATCATTTTTTTAAAAAAAGGGGCAGTAGGTCAAATAAGTTTGGGGACCTCTGGTCTAAATCTTTATCCTGAGTACAGTGAAAAATTGCCTTTAACTCATTTTTTATCCTTTCATCACTGCCTGACTTCCCTTTAAGACTATAGCAAGACTAAAAAAATATCTGATGCTAAAGGAATTCTTCTTAATCCCATCATACCTTTGGTGGCTACAAAAATTAACTTGGGTACAAGACTGAAAAGGGCTAGTTGGGCTACTAACCGTTATTTTACATTCCTGCTTTTCTTCTACGTGGTAGCCACAAAGTTGCTGGTCTTTTTACATACAAAGGAGGAAATTGAGGACTGGTAGTTTGTGACTTGCACAAGAACGCTGCCAGGGGTGAACCCAGATCCACTTACATCAAATCAGTCCTCTTTTTACTATACCATCTATAAATCAATAAGAATTTATTAAGCCCCTGTTATTTGTCAGGCTAGTAGTTAGGTAGTATAGTGGATAGAGTGCCAGGCCTGGAGTCAGGAAGCTTCATCTTCCTGAGTTCAAATGTGGCCTCAAACAATTACTAGTTGTGTGACCCTGGGCAAGTCACTTAACCCCATATGCTTTATTTTCCTTACCTATAAGATGGGCTGGACAAAGAAATGGTAAACCAATCCAGTATCTTTGCCAAGGATCCAAATGGGGTGTAATGCCAAATATGAGCAGCTTTCCAGAGGACTGCTGCTGTGAACAGCTTCAAGGTTCTGACTACATAGTATAGTGAACTCTCTATTTATTCAGCAGCAAATTAAGGCAAAACATTCACAGAAATCAAAGTACAGCATTCACAATGTTATGACATAACAACTTATCACTAAAATGGCCTCATAGTTTTCATCAAAGTGGCCACATAGTTTTAAACAAAGTACATTCATTTAGTAACTCAGTCATTTAGTAAATCCTTAATTCAGTTATCCTTAAGGAGGCTTGTCTCCTTAATGGACACAAAAGTACAAAGGTCAAAGTTCTCCACCCCTAGGTCACATTGTCTTAATCTCTTCAATCAAAAAGTCTTCTTTCTTCTTAATTGGAGAAGTCCTTAACTCAATCATCTAAATGTAAAGGTCAAAATTCTCCACCCCTAAGCCCCAGTAAATCATGATCTTCTCGGTTTGCATTAAATACTCAAGGAGAGGTTTTTTCATCTTGACTTGAGGCAGGCTCTCAGCTCCCATAATTCCTCTTTCATGGCCCCAGCTCCTGCCCAAATCTATCCAACTGTCACCTGAGTTCAAAGACAGCTTCTAGTTCCTTGTCCAGCTCCTTGTGCAGTTCCTATTCCATATTGAAGCTCACAGCGTCTAGTCCACTTCAAGTCCTTCACTGTTTCTGTTTCTGAGAAATCAAAGCTTACCAAAGCCACAATAACATTCATTCACATTGCCGGCATCCTCATCAATTCACTTTCTGCCTGTGAAATCAACATAGACCCAAAAACAAGGTCTGAAAAATCAACACAAATCATCAATATAGTCCGAGGATCTCTGAAAACATCATTAAGACTCTCCCCCAGGATTTCTGTAAACATACAACAAGAAAATCCTCTTTCAGGGCTTCTGAACCAGCAGTAAGGTCCCAGGGCTTCTGTAACAAACAGAAACATCCTCTATCAGCAGAAGAATCTGACAAAGTAACATCAAAACAGACAGACAAAGTACTGACACCACAGCCATGCTTCCCCCAGTTCTCTCTTCTCATTTCTTCTTCTCAATTCTCTTCTCAGTTCTCAGTTCTGTCACTGCAAGCTCTGTTGTCAATTCTGTTCTCAATTCTTAGCTCCTGAGCCTCCATGATGCTTGCTCCCAGAAGTTCTCAATTTGGTTCTCAGAAGAAGTTCTGGCTCTCTAGCTTGGGCTTTTCCTTATATATGGTATTAGCTCCTCCCTGTTCCACTCCTTCCTGTTACATCAGCAAGTTTATCCCCTGTGGTATTCACAAGTTCTGGATCTTAATACTTGACACAATCATGAACTTGAAACAAGGTGCTAAGTACCTATTTGTTTGCAGATACAAGGGGCATGGAAGATCTTCAAATCCCCATTACCATTACATGGGGTCACAAAGAATTAGATATGACTGAAAAACACCTGAACAACACAACAAAATGTGCTAGGTACTGAGATTTGATCTTTTTTTTTCTTGTTGGTCTTTTTGTTACAAGAAGGTTCTAGTCTCAGGACTAGTTCCTTTTGTGACAGTTACAAGATCCTCCTTTTTCATGCCCCTCCCTAACTATACTTGAACCCGTGTATTGCCAGAGATTGCTTCCTAGTTTCCCTCCAACTTACTGACTTTCTTCTGATTGTCGATGGTGTAGCGACAGCCAATGGTACTGAGTGTATTTTGATGTTGATTTGTAAGCCTCCTTTTATATTTACACAACTATTGTATTTGGTAGGATCAGAAGTTGACTCATGATTTAGGTGCCAGGTTATGTCCCATCTATTCTATTCAGTCTCTGACCAGCATCACCCATGAGTTGTTCCTTCTATTTCTTTCCCATTTTACTACTTTTTATAGTAACTCTTTCCAAGCATCTTTATCCTATGACTTTGACTCCACAGGAGATGTGAAAGGATTCCAAAGGGCCCCCCAAAAAGTGTATAAGGCATATTGCCTCCTTTATTTGTGTGGCTCTCATGAGGGTGCCTTTGCTGATTAGACTTAATTTTTGGAAAAGGCAGGGGAGATCATTCCCATGCTGGGCATAAAAGCAAAGGGATACCTGGAATTTCCAAAGTGACTGGGTTACTTCCCCAGTCTGAGATAACCATTTTTCAGAGGATATTATTACCCAAGCCACCCTCCCACCCCCCACTTTCATATCCATATGTCTTTTGAAAGTCTAATTTACTTCCAAAGCACCATGGTTTGGGACAATCACTTAAAGGGTCTTGAGGCCAGGCAATATTTTATTTCTGCTTGGCTTCTCAGACTGAGAAGACCATTGAAAGACCATCACCTGATTATTATCGGTTTGTAAAAAGGGTAGTCCAGTATGATGTGGCAAAAAGAGTCCTGGGTCAGGAGTCAGTAGACTTGGGTTTGGACACCAACTCCACTGCCTGCTAGCTAGCTCTGTGACCTTGGACAGACTTCTCTGAGTCTCACTATTCTCATTTGTAAAATGAAGATGGACTATTACCTCATGATGTAATTAAGATCAAATGAGATCATTGACATAGGTGGGGCAGCTAGGCAATGAAGTAGATAGTGTCTAGCTTCCTGAGTTCAAATCTGACCTCTGATCTTTACTAGCTGTGTGACTCTGGGCAAGTCACTTAATCCTGTTTGCCTCAGTTTCCTCTTCTATAAAATGAGATGGAGAAGGAAATGGCAAACCACTCCAGTATCTTTGCCAAGAAAACCCCAAATGGAGTCATGAAGAGTTAGACACGACTCAAATGACTCAACAACAATAAAGGCTTTATTACTAAGCATGTGCATATTCATATCCCCGAAGCATGTGGCCACCGATCAGGCAAGTTGTCAAGTTTCTACTTGAAAACACATAGAAGGGGAACAGGAAAAATACTGTTCCCTCTTAAATGGATGCATTTTATGTTGTTCAGTCATTTCAGTTGTGTCTGATTTTTTAAGACCCCATTTTGGGATTTTCTTGGCAAAGATATTGGAGTGGTTTGCCATTTCCTTCTCCAGCTAATTTTCCAGATGAGGAAACTGAGGCAAGCAGGGTTAAGTGACTTTCCCAGGGTCACACAATTAGGAAGTATCAGAGGCCAGAATTGAACTCAGGTCTTCCTGACTCCAGGCCTAGTGCTCTATCCACTGCACTACCTAGCTGCCCAGATGAATGTACATTTCCTTTCAAAACCATTATCTGAAAAAGGATGAGTAGTGACTGAAGCTCTTAAAATCCAACAAGGTTCCTGGATCAATAGCTCTTCAATAGGAAGAAGGAATCGTGCCAGAACTTATCTGTCTGCCTCAGCGAAGCAGTGCCCTTCTCATCCACTCCCATCTCTCTCTTCTCTGATAGAGTCCCTGATTACTTCATTTAAAACGCATCAGACCCCCATTCTCTTTGCTTTGACTCTTTTAAAGGACCCACAGTTGCCCACCTTGAGATTTTTACCATTGTGAAGCAGAGACAATTCCTCTGTACAGTAATAACCTTGAATGACAAATATTCTGGGAATGATAATCCTTCCCAGTATTAGATAAACCTTTTCTCATGTTCAAGACACCCCCAACTCCTGATTCCAGGCATTTTCACTAGCTGTCTCCCTTGCTTGGAATTCTCCCAGGTCTCCCTAGCTTCCGTGGCTAACTCTTTCAAGTCTCAGCTAAAATCCTTCCCACTTCAAGAAGGCTTTCCAGATTCCCTTTAATGCCAGTGCCTTACCCCTGTTCATTATTTCTAGTTTATCCTCTATCACTTCTTCAAGGGCACAGAGCTAACAATCAATAGACCTAATACTTGAACCCAAGTTTTCTGGGTCTCAAGTCCAGGGCTCATTCCATTGACTGTCTATTAGCATCACAATTAAGCAGTATATCACTCAATGTAAATTTGTTAAATGTATCTCTTTTATGTCTGTTTTCCATGATAAGGACATGTCACAGCTTATTTATACCTCCAATAACAATGTTCTGCCTCTAATAATAAAATGTCCCTATTTTGTATTAGTTAACATATCCTTTTTTGAAGTTGAGACCAGCTGCCAACGTCCCAGTTGTTGTTTTTTTCTACCTTACATTCACACAGCCCATGTTGTTACCATTTTCTTCCAAATTCCCCAAACTATGTTGTCTGTAGAAGTTTTATAAATATTTTTGTGCCTCCCAGCAGTAATAGAATCACAGAGCTGGAAAGGACTTCAAGCCAATTAATTCAGTCTGAATCTCAGCAGAAAACCCTTCCAGATCATCTTCACCTCCTAACATCTAGCCCCTATCTGAGGACTTCTGGTACCTGAGGACAATAATTTCACATGGCATCCATTCCATATTTTAAAAAACTATTTTAATTTTTGTAAGTTTTCCTCACAGGAAAATCTAGGTTCAAGTCTTGCTTCTGGCACATTCTGACTGTGTGACCCTGGTCAAGTCACTTAACTTCCCAGTGTTCTAAGCAACTCTCTAAGACTATAAATTGCTGAGAAGGTGCTGACCTGCATGGGTAGAGCGAGTTTCCTACACATGTATCTCCTGTTGCCTATAGGATATTTCTGCCTATGTTTTCTATCTGTACTTTATGGAGATCATAAATTTAGAGTTGAAAGGGATTTGGTCCAACATCCTCACTTTACAGACGAGAAACTGAGGCCCAGAGAGGGTGACAGACATAAAACAGATATATTTAACAAATTTACATTGAGTGATATACTGATTAATTGTGATGCTAATAGACAGTCAATGGAATAAGCCCTGGACTTAGGACCCAGAAAACTTGGTTTCAAGTGTTAGGTATATCAGTTGTTAGCTCTGTGCCCTTGAAGAAGTCGTAGAAGATAAATAAAGTTACAAGGGACCTTTAAGGCTGTCGTCAGTTTTGTGGGATTTTTTGATCTTAAGGTATCCTTTAACAAGAGATAATGTTACCAAAAAGGGACTTCATGTCTTCCAGCATGAATAGCATGATAGATAGAAAAATACTACAAACTCAGCAGTCAGTAGCACTGTTTGAGGTGCTTTCTCTGCTCCTTGAGAGCTGGTTTTAACTCTTTTGTCCTGGCTAGCAATACTGCTGGGATGTGTTGTCACATCAGAAATGACCAAAGAAATGACCAACTCCCACATCAGCCTCATTCCCTTTTCTAGGAATATCTTTACAATGCAACTTATTCCTTTTCCATTTTACAAATGAGGAAACTGAGGTACAGAGTAAATAACTTATTTAAAGTAACACAGGCCAAGTGGGTAGATGATCTGGGCCTCGGACCCATTTTTCCTGACTAAATCCAGCTGTTTCCATCAGTCTCCTTTCTTTCTTTCTCTCTCTCTTTCTTTCTCTCTCTCTCTCTTTCTTTCTTTCTCTCTCTCTCTCTCTCTCTCTCTCTCTCTCTCTCTCTCTCTCTTTCTCTCTCTCCAGTTGAGGTGAAGTGACTTGCCCAGGGTCACACACCTAGTAAATGTCTGAAACTGGACTTGAACTCAGGTCCTCCTTACTCCAAGACCAGTGCTCTATCTACTGTGCCATCTAATTGCTCCTTTCAAGCTGAACATGTCCCCAACTGAGCTTATTGTTTTTTCTCCTCCCAACTTTACCATTTTTTATCACCCACACCATGTTCAAAACCTGAGGTTTTTTCTTTGATTCTTCCTTCTTCCTCAACATTTTTGCCATTTGCCACCAAATTCTGCCTCTTTTACCCCAACAGTATTTCTTGTGTGATTCCATCAGGGGTCAGTGTGGTATAAGGTAAAGAGTTTGAGATTTCATGTACTGGTACTGGAGTTCAAAACCCCATTCTGCCACTTATTACCAATACAATCATGGACAACTAAATGAAACTCTCTGGGCCTCAATTTTCTTAGCTATAATGTGAGTAGATTGAATTGTTATTTGTCCTTTGTTTTGAAGAAGACCAGTTCCATTTTGGAGTCATGTCTTGGCTCATGGGTGAATTGGATTTAAAGGAGGTAGAGTTGCATAAAATCATCAACCTCACTCCCTCTTCCAGAGTCATCAAAGTCCAGTGGCAAGACAGAAGTCAGGATGACTAGTGATGGCCTGGGCTGTAGTGGATGACCTTGGCATCTTTGATGTATCACCAAACTCTAAGTTCTACACAGTGCCTGTTTCAGCTGCCTTTGTGGCTGTTGAACAAATTATTCTCATCCACCTGTGCTGCTTAGGGAAGTCTTCACAAGCTTGGGCTAGACATCCCCTAACTCACTGACAGGTTTGGGGTCTGTTGGTTGCCCTTAATCTGGTTTAGCCTGTCTGCTGAGATGGCTTGTTAGGATGTTTCTGTTGTGCATGCTATAGCTTCTTGGGGCAAATCAGGTGGACACCCCAGTACTTAGCACCACACCTGGCACACAGTAAGTGCTTAATAAATGCTTATGCTTTGCTTGTCTTCAGGTTTCACTTTGATCAATGAGTCTTTAGACTCAGTATTGACTTGCTAACTCTCCTGGAGTCTCCCAGAAACTCCCAATTGCTGGGCATAGTTTTTAATCAGGGTCCTAAGTCATTCTGATATCCTATGACTAAGCTTGAAAACAAAATCCTGACCTAGTCTCAGAATTATGGGGAAAAACCAATTCTTATCCATCTTCCCACAAGCTTTAGTATCTAAGCACCACCTAGAGTAGGAATACACTGATTTTTGAAACCAGATACTTGATAGTAGTTTTTACCTAATTCTTTTAAGTTAGAGATGGTTGAAACACACCCCAGCTCTCACCATCACTATTTCCCGTCAGGCCAGGCTATATTTGTTTCGAGTTTTGCATTTCTTCCACCCTCTCTCATTAAAGGCTGGGGTAGGCTACCCTAGAGAAAAAATTTTTCTGGAGACTTATTTTTTGTCTTTTGTTGGTTTGTTTTTGCCTCTAGCACTTTAGAGTATCCTCTTATAGAATCCTTCCTTCTAAGAAAAAGAATCAAACATGACTGACAAAGTATGCAGCATTTTTCATCTATAGTACATCATCTCTCGTTCAAGTGGAAGGAAATATATTTCATTATTAGTCCTTAGAACTCAAGATTGGCCATTACATTGATTGCAATTCTGGAAGCCTTTAGTGTGGTTTTCTTTTATGCTATTGTGGTCATTATAGATATTATTCTCTTTGTTCAATTGCTTTCTTCAGTCTGCATCAGTTCATAAGACTTCCAAAGTTTCTCTGGATTCCTTATGTAACAGAGATCACTCTGGCTCCCACTGAAAGCCAGGTATGTTATATTTTACCCTCCCCGAAGGTTTTCTAGTACCCATAGGGTGGTGTGGGCATATCTAGTCTTTTCCATTGGCTCCAGCCCCCAGTGTTGGTGTTCCATTCTCTCCAAAAGTGAGGCACAGTTAGGTGGTTGATATAGTACTGAGTGTGGAGTCAGGAAGACTTAGTTCAAATACAGCCTCAGATACTTACTAGTTGCATGACTTTCAGTAAATCTCAACCTGTCTCAGTTTCCTCAACTATAAAGATGAAAATGATAATAGCACCCACTTCACAGAGTTGTGTGAGGATCAAATGAGGTGATAGTTGTAAAACACTTAGCATGGTGCCTGGGACATAGTAGGTGCTTAATCAATACTAATTTCCTTCCTTCTCCCAATTCCTAGGGGGTTCCCTGCACCCCAGTTCTAATTAAACACTTAACAGTTAAATTATCTTATACAGAGGATTATTTAGTTCAGATGTATAAGAACAAATATACAAGCATTGCCCCTACCCCAACAGCATGGTATAGTCCCCCCTATACCAACTCAGTCTCTAGAGAGGAAGAGGATTAGGTTCACTGCTTATTTTAGCTCATTATCTACATAGCACTGTCCCAACAAGCTTCAAGTCCAACATTCCCCTTAGGCTCAAGTTCTGTGCAGCCTTGCTTCTCAGGGCTCCCTTACTAGGCTGTCTGGCCATACATCTAACCTGGAATCTTGCCTCCAAGGTCACCAAGGCATAAACTGCTGGGTCTTGTGGGGACTCCACCACCTATGCCTAGAACTGAGAAGGACAAGCAAAGTAGAATAAACCAAAACCAAATCCCAAACAAAAACCCAAGCAAAGGGTACGAGCAATCAATATTTATTAAGTACCTACTATGTACCAGGCATTGTGCTATGTACTTGGGATACAAAAAGGTGAAAGACATTTACTGCCTTCAAGGAGCTTACAGTCTAAGGGAGATGAAGGAAAGGTGTTAGTAAGTTAGTTAGTTGATGGTACGTGTGTTGTGGATGAATGTGATTATACCCTTTCTGAGTATGGGAAAGTGAGAGAAAGAGAACCTAGAGTGTCCTAGTCTTGTAATTGAAAAGCCCCATCATATTCCAATGGGAAAAGGCTACTCTGCCCACTTGGTAGGGAAACACAGAATGTCTTCTTTAGAATCTAGTCCCTGGTGTTTCCCATGGGGAGCCTTGATTACACTCACACTTGCTATTTCTTACTGAACAATAACTGAATAATAACATTTGTGCACCAGTTTGTTCAATAATTCTCCAATCAATGGGCATCCACTTTGTGGGATTTTCTAAGGAGAAACAGCTCACAAACAGGAGGGCATAGATTTTTCAACCCACCCTACCTCACTCCATTTCTGGGCCTCCTTATCTCAATTGCTATGATATTTGGAAGCTTTACCTCCAAACTCTTTGATTCATTGAGAAATAGAGTGAATCCTTTAGAGATGCTCCAAGGAAGGTGGCGTTTTTGTTGGCTTCTCCCAGCCTTCCCTCCTTAGCCCCAGCAACCATGGAAACCTTAGCATTGTTTTAAGTTAGTTGATTCAAAATGTATTCCTTTCACTTAGCTGTTTCCTGAGCTATTCAGTCTCACCATTCAGTTTAGAAATATAGCCTTAGGTTAAGGAGGAAGAGTCTTGCTATTTGGTATCTAATACCCCAATGCTACTGTTAAAAACTATTCATCAGGGGCGGCTAGGTGGCGCAGTGAGTAGAGCGTCGGCCCTGGAGTCAGAAGGACCTGAGTTCAGATCCGGCCTCAGACACTTAACGCACACACAAAAAAACCTAGCCATGTGACCTTGGGCAGGTTACTTAACCCCAATTGCCCTCCAAAAAGCAAAAACAACAACAACAACAAAAAAAACTATTCATCTTCCTCTTTGTTTTAACAGGCAAAGCCTTTATGTTTTTAGGGTCTCTCTAGACATAAGTCCAAAGTCAGTAATGTTTTTAAATACTCCTTGCTTTAGAGTGTTTTGGGCTGTTTGCCCATAAGGACTGTATTTTAACTAGGTAAGTTATACCTTTCTTTGTGATTAGACTCCTTCCTCTTCTCCTGCCCTAACCACTTAGGAAGCAATAAGGAGGAATGAATTGGGTGCTGAACCTGGAATCAGAAATATTTGGGTTTAATACCTACCTCAGACACTCACTAGCCATTTGACCTTGGGCAAGGCGCTTAATCTTTCCCTGACTCAGTTTTCTCATCTGTGGAAAAAAAGGGACTGAATCTGATGGCCTCAAGATCCATTTTAACTCTAAATTTGTTATTTTATGAGCCATGTCATGGAAGATTTAAAAGAATGTCTCAGGCTGGATAGAGCTTGCCCTTTACAGTGTGATTCAAGGGGTGTTGCAAAGGCCTACCTGAACAAAACAAAAATCTCCCTGATCTAACCTACCATACATCTTTTTCTGGGTCTGAAATTCACTCTGAGTCATTCTTAAGTAATGTCATTGTCTAAAGAAGGTAACTGTTAAAATGCATTTATTCTTGTTCGGTCATGTTAGAATCTTTGTGACCCCATTTGGGATTTTCTTGACAGAGATACTAGAATGGTTTGCTCATTTTCCAGATGAGGAAATCGAGGCAAACAGAGTTAAGGGACTTGCCTAAGATCACACAGATAGTCTGAAGTCAGGTTTGAACTCAGGAAGATGTCTTTCTGACTCTCTATCCACTTCAACATCTAGCTTCTTGGGACATAAATGGTGAAACTGTAGGAGTCTCCTCTAGTCTTTTTCCATTAGCATTAGAGAGCATGTTAGATTAGATTCTTAAGATCATGATTTAGAGCTGAAAGGACCTTAGAGCTTTCAGATGAGGAAATAGAACATTAACTTTCACTTTTGTAACTTAAACCTGAGGGAATGAGAAGGAAACCAGGTTAAGTTTTAATATGGGATGAGGACTAAGAGTGCCCAGGCAAAGAAGAGCAGTTTAAGAGGAGGAGGCATTGAAATGGAGTTGGGGAAGGAAGGTAGGTTTGATCGGTGGTAGGGGGAGGTTAGTGTTAAAAAGAAAGCAAGGCTTCCAAAGATCAAGCTTCCCATTTCATACTTTTCCTCAACCTTGGCTGCCCTTTAGACCTTCTAGGTTTCTTTAGAAGGAGGAATCTGATATTAAAACTATAGGACTCTATACCCCAGTAAGACTGACTTCAATTTTTCACAAAGTTCTAAAATACATTATTAAAAGGATGGTTTATGAGCACTTAGAAAGGGAAGTAGTGGCCACTATGAGCCAGTGTAGATCCATGAGAAACAAATTATAGAACATGAACTTAATTGGATTTTTTGGCAGAGTTTTAAGACTAATGCATCATGAGAATGCCATTGATATAATGCAACTAGATTTTATTAAAGCACTTAACAAAATATCTCATGCTGTACAACAGTGGTGTCAAATTCAAATGGAATTGGGGGCCACTAAACCATATATAAGGATCACTGGTGGCCACATATATTGACATAGAAAACCACATATTAATAATATCTATGTTGTATTGTATTTTTATTTATTTTGCCAAATATTTCCCAATTACATTATAATCTGGTACTAGCTTCACTCAGGAGTATTGTGGACTGCAGGTGGCCCATGGGGTCACATATTTGTCACCTCTGCTGTCCAAGAAGTAGAAATCTGGATTATATGATAGCACAGCTAAGTAAATTCACAACTAGCTAAATGACTGGGTGGTCATTTTTGTTGACCTGCATGTTGGAAGGAAGTCTCTTGTGGAATTCTTCAGGAATCAGTGCTCTTCATTATTTTGATCAATTATCTAGTTAAAGACATAGATGACATGCTTATCAGATTTGCAAATGATGGAAGCTGGAAAGGAGAGGTAACACAAAGGAAGACATGAGAGACAGATAGATGGCTAGACAGACAGACAGATAGATAGATAGATAGATAGATAGATAGATAGATAGATAGATGGCTAGATAGATAGACAGATTAGATGGATAATTTATTGAATATTCTCTAAAGGCCAGTTTCTGTGCTAAGCATTGAGGATACAAATACAAACAAGATAGTTCCTATCCTCAAGTAGTTTATATTCTAAAGAAGGAAGACAAAACATAAAGGAGAGAAGGAAAGGGGGAAGAATATATTTCAGAGGACAAGATGGTTGGTGAGGAAGAGGAAAAGAAGTCTGAAGAGTGAGTTGAGACATGAATGGGGTGATACATAATTGGGGTCCTTCCTGAAATGATGGTCTTGAGGATGGGGTCATTAATCAAGAGAACAAGGCTTCAGGGTGGAAGCTTCTCCAGGGAGGGGAGATGTTTGATGAGGTTGTAGAGAGGTCCTGGGAGTGATCTAGTGAGCTGAGATGTGAATGAGACTGGGTCTCTTCCTGAAGTAGTGGTTCATAGAATTCAACACAAATTGAATTATACAACAAATAATTAGTGTATAAGTAGGATCCAGAAAAATTTCCACCCATCATTAAAATGTAATGGAAATAAAGATAAAGTCCTATACTTTTAAGGAAAAATTCACTGCATAGATATAAGATGGATAAAATATGCTAGACCATGTGAAAAAGGTGGCAAGCTTCATCAATGTAGTAGCCAGAAAAAATAATAATATATAATAAATATGATCTTCAGCTGAATTAATAATGTACAGAAGAAGAATGGTGATAGTTCTAGCACAGACTCTATCCCAGCCAGATTATATCTGTTCAGTTCTAGGTTCCACAGGAAGGACATTGACCAACCAGAGAGCATCTCCTGAAAGGGGCCAGGATGGTGAAAGGATGGATACAATCCCATAGAAAGATTAATGAGGACATGATAGCTGCCTTTGAGTATTTGAAGATAAATTAGACTTGTTCTGTTTAGCTGCAGGGGACAGATCTAGCAGCAATGGGTAAAAGCCTTAGAGGGACAGATTTAGCTCAGTGTAATCAATCAATCAATCAACAAACGTTTATTAATATCCTGCCTTCTGCCAGGCACTGTGTTTGACCCTGAGGAGACACATACAAAAATAATATTGCCCCTGCCCTTATGAAGTTTGCTGTTGTTGGGTCATTTCAGTCATATCTGACTCTTCATGACCTCATTTTTGGGGTGCTTTTCTTGGCAAAGATACTGGAGTGGTTTGACATTTCCTTCTTCAGCTCATTTTATAGATGAGGAAACAGAGGCAGACAGGATTAAGTGACTTGCCCAGGGTCATACAAATAGTAAGTGTCTGAGGCAGACTTTAAACTCTGGAAGATGTCTTCCTGACTCCAGGTCCTGATGCTCTATCCACTATAGAAAGTAGAAAAATTCCATGTAGTCAGTGATGGAGGACGCTGGCACTCAGACCTGGAGATCCTTTGTTTAGAAGGTCATGTTTGAGACTTTGCTTGAAGGAAGGGGAGGGTTTTCTCTTATGTGAGACACAGAAAAGGAAGGTTCATAGAGCTAGAGGTGGAAGGGGTCTTCAAGGTCATTAAGTCCCTCCTACTTATTTTATAGATTAGGAAACTGAGGCCCAGAGAGCTTAGTGACTTACCCAAACTGGAAAGCATCTGAGGCAAGATTGGAACCTAAGGAGTGGCTAGGTGGCACAGTGAATACAGCACCAGACCTGGAGCCAGGAGGACCTGAGTTCAAATCAAGACTCAGACACTTAACATTTACTAGCTATGTGACCTTGGGCAAGTCACTTAACCTAATTGCCCTGCCTTCCCCCTTCCAAAAAGCAAAAAAAAAAAAACCAAAAAAAAACCACACAAAAAAAACTGAACCCAAGTGTCCCTGACTCTAAAGTTCAGTGCAAGGGGGTGGTCATTTCTAAGACATGGGGAGTTGGAGTGTCCTGTGAGGAACAGAGAGGACAAGTTTTCTGGTCATGAACTGCATGAAAGGGAGTAGTATACAGTAAGACTGGAAAGATGGACTGGGACAAGGTATGAAGGGCTTTAAAAGCCAGAGTTTATATTTGATCCAAGATATAAATAGGAATCATTGAAGATTATTGAGTCTCTACTCAATAGTGACATGGCCAAATCTATGCTTAAGGAAAAACTTCCTCATCATCATGGATCCTCCCTCACCAGATGTCTTTGAGCAAAGGCTGCAATACTATTTGTTGGGGATGCTATCAAGGAGATTTCCTGTTTAGGTACCATTAGGTCAGTATGATCTGTGAAGCCCCTTTTGAAGCTGAGATTCTGTAAAAATCTCACAGTGGCTCTTTACCCTTGCCCCCAGCTCCTACTCCCAACTTTGACCCAACTTTTGACTTTTTACTTAAATGATAGTAAGTTCGGGGGAAAAATGAGGTTTGAAAAAGTTGGAGATACGGAAAGATTTATTATAATACAGGAAGGGCTTTCCTAGATTAGGAAAGAAAATTCTAAACAGGTTTTGCAGCCTGTATTTGGAAAAATGAACCACTGCTACAGGGGATCGGGAAGCAGGAGAGAAAGGTTTTCCTGCCTGTCATAGAATATCCCTTAATCCATTGATGGTGTCCACATCTTGGGACAGTTGGACCATCCTCAGCACTGAAGAGTTTAAATGCAATGGTGGGAACTGAGGTGAAGAAGACCTTGTCTCTTGAACTACATAGAGATTTTGCTTGATTATGTACTTGGTTTTTTCAATATACTATATCTTCATTTTCCTCAAAGGAAAAAAACAGAGATTGTTGACCTAATGGAGAAAACTGATGTGCAGAGTGCAGGAAGCAAGATGTGGGGTCACAGGTCCTGCCTGATTCCCCTGCTGGTGCTCTGTGAAATCAAACCTTCAGAAGAGATTGTCTTGCCCCTTCTAAGTGATTTTCTTATCCTCAGTCCTAAGAGGGAAGGCATCTTCCTTTGCCTGCTCAGTTCCTGGCTTCCTGTGGGCTTGCAGCATTCATCCTGTCTTCAGAGAGAATTTGATAGGTACAGGAAGTCGCACCAGACTGGAGATTGAACCAACAATCAATAAAAAAAGAACTATGGTTTTAAGAAAGATGCATCAGAGCTTCCCCCAGGAGTTGTACCATATGTCCTAATACCCGTGGAACAATGGATTTAATTTTTAGCTCCCTCGGTTAGCATTCCCGGCTATGGAGACAATTCTGAAAAAGGATTCTTTCAACCTGCCGTCCTCTACGCTCGCTGATGATTTATAGATAAGGAAGATTTTGTTTCCTCTGCCCATTCATCAATAACACAAAATAAAAGCTGTCTCTCTCCTATTTTCTCCCTCCCCTCTACTCCACCCCCCCCCCCAGCTTTATTTCTCATGGCTACTAGTTTAGTATATTTATGGTGCATGAGTCATCAAGCTGTGTTCTGATTGGATGAAAACCCAACACCCCTGGGACTGTCAGTCAATTACAGCTATTCTCAGCTTCATTCACAGATTTATTAGCTTGCACACAGGGAGAAATTCATTCAGGAAAGTTCATTCATAAAAATTGCAACACTCCATATCATTTTTAATATCTCAGCGTTCCACTGTGAGCTGGATCCTGAAGGAAGATAAGTACAAGACCGGGGAAGGAGAAGCAGCAGTCTTCTGAACGCTGATGAGTCTGTGTGAGGATTTAGAGTAACACAGCTGGATCTTAAGTCTCGGAAAGAATGTTGGGCATCACAGGAGTTTTTCCTGGATTGCTGGGCTGAAGGACTTGCAGGATGAGATTTTCCAGGAGAAGCCAGGGATCAGATCAGATTGATTCAGCACAAAGTGACTTTTGCTCATATGCTTTAATTTTTTATAAAAACAATTATTGGAAGGAATAAAGGATATGAAAGGGTTACCCTGCAATTCATTTTTTCCCTTGGGGAGCTAGCTATACAAGGAGGGTTTCAAAGTGCAGAGACCAAGGAGGGGGGAGTAAATATTTCAGTGGGCTAGAAATGTGACTGATTTGCACTGCTTTGTGTGGAAGACTGTGTGTGTGTGTGTGTGTGTGTGTGTGTGTGTGTGTGTGTGTGTGAGCTTTCACCGCAGTCTGGGCTCCACCATTAGGGCTTTCTCAGAGAGCTGGTAACAGCGACAAGAAGCCTAAGCTCGGAACAGTTTAGATGCCTGAATTCTATTGCAGTAGCCAATGCAGGGAGGGACAGCAGCACTGTGACTAAAATCAGTGATGGGGACCTGGTTTCTGCATCAGCTGTTACCTCCTAGGGTTAAAGATGTCTGGGAAGAGATGATCTAGGCGTCCTGAGCACAACTCCATGCTTAGGAAAGAGTCCGAAAGGAGAGAAAGAGAGAGAGAGAAAGAGAGAAAGAGAGAGAGAGAGAGAGAGAGAGAGAGAGAGAGAGAGAGAGAGAGAGAGAGGTTTCTTTCTCTGAATTGTATGGTGTGTTGAAGCATTTAATTTCCATATCGTTTATCTGCCAGACGGGGAAGCCAATTTATGCAACAGTATCCTGTTTCAGCCCTGCCAAGGCTATGAGAGGACGCAGTCCGGAGAGCCTCAGTGGACACATACTGTATGTAGGACTCTTCGGGCACCCCGGGATGCTGCACAGGGCCAAGTATAGCCGTTTTCGGAATGAACCCATCACTTCCTTAGATGAAGGGTCTTCTGGAGGTTCAGTCAATGTCAAAGGTGTACCTCAGACTTCTCCTTCTTCTCCTCTGCCAGTTCACCTGCCTGGGGAAGATGTCACCTTGGCGGCTCAGGATAACCCCACCCCACTGTGCACTTTGATGCCCCGAATGGCAAGCCTTAGACTGGCCAATCCAGCAAACCTACTGGGACTGAAAAACTTCTGCCTGGGGACCAGAGAGGTGCCCAAACTCAAACTCTTGGAAAGCCGGGGAGCAGCTCCAAGCAGCCCAACTTCCCCAGAAGCCAGCCTCTCCCAGGCCACATCTGCTGCATCTCCCCAGCTGGATGTAGAGACTCAGGATAGCTGCATCCTGCCCACCTCTGAGGCAACACCTTCTCTGAGCACCCAGGATGGGTCCTCTCGCCAGCACCTTCTGGGGACAGGCATGAACTACTGTGTAAGGGTAAGTCTTTCCCTCGGTGTTTTTGACTCCTAAGAACCAATTGAGAAAGGGGTCTTCTAAATTTGCCACTAACTCTCTGGGTGACCTTAGGTGACTTATGTAGGTTCCCTGGGCCTCAGTTCCCCTCATCTGTAAAATGAGGGAAGTTGGACGAGATAATTCCCAAGGTTCTTTTCAGCTCTAAAGCCTAATCTATGATTATTTTTGCAGCCTCTGGCTCTGCTGTGAGGAGCTGAACATCATGTAAGCTTAGAAATATGAAACAGGCAATGTAATGAGTACACCTGAAAAATGATATTATGTGTTCGGACAATTAAGGGGTTGGTTGAAAGAGGTGGAGATCAGGATTCTGGAACTTTCCTAACATACACTTGAAGGGACATGTTCTTGTTCTCAGTTCAGAGCACCTTTCAATTCCAATTCCAATTCAGTGATGACCAGTGAGGACCCAGGGCAAGAGAAGGTACTACTCCTAGACAGGAGCAATTACAAAGATGTCCATTTGATTTTGTTTGATTCCATAGTATCATCAGAAAACACTGAGTGATCTCCAAACCAAGAATCCAACCCAATCTAATCCAATCCAATCCAATGGGCATCTATGAAGCACTTACCATGATTTCTAATCCAACCAAAGAGTCTGAAAGGAGTGTGTAAGGCACTATTATAAATGATGTAGAGGTAGAATAGCTCACATTTAGTTTCATAGCAGAAAGGACATGGAACTTGGTGTCAAAATACCTGGCCAGGAATCTAGGTACATGCAACCTGTGTGTCTTTTCAAGTCATTTAAAACCTCTCTGGGTCTCAGCTTCCTTGCTTGTAAAACAAGGGAGGTGGATTAGATGGTATCCAACTCCCCCCCCCCCTTATTGTAATTTACATTTTGTTAAAATGTTTTCCTTTGTCACTTTATTTGAGCTTCACTACAAGCTAATTACAAGCGAGTATTTAGAACTGTTCCTGGCACACAGTAGGCACTTAGTAAATGCTTGTGAGTCAGGCAGGACAAAATCATTATCCCCATTTCATGGATGAGGAAACTGAGTCTCAGAGAGGTGGAATGATTATTCTAAGATCACATATCTATTAAGTGGCAGACCTAGGACCCTAGCCCAGTGTTCTTTCTGCCCCACCCATTGTGGGTAGGTGAATACTGAATATTACACCCTAGATAAAAGCAGAGGAAGGGAAAAGTGAAGTCAGGAAAGGCGTGGTCAGAATTTTAATCTGTCTGATTTTTTAAAAAAAGTCATTTGGTGCTCAACAGGTGTTTGCTAAACACCCGTCAAGTACCCAGTTATGCTAAGGCCTCCCGGGGGCAGGGGATGGGAGATATTTTTAGGTGCCTGCCTTAAAGGAATTTACTTGAATTAGTGAGAAAAGGCACACACATGTACACATGTATACACACGTACATATAACTTCATTGCTATGAGTGAAACTCATGACTAATGCAGAGGTCATCTGCTCTGAAACATGAAGTCTTACAGAGTTGCCTGGGGGCACTGAGTGACTTGCCTCTGGTAACCCCACCAGTATTTGTCAAAGGCGGGTCTTAAACCCAAGTCTTTCTGATACCAAGGCCAACTCTCTATCCACTATTGCTTTACTTGGTTGCACATACATATACACATATTATACATTTATGTTTCTAAAATCATTAAAGAATAATTCTTAAGCACTATGTAATCAAAGTTGTGTACGTTCTATATTAATAGTGTCAAACTCAAATAGATAAAGAGCCTTACAAACTGCATATTGATTTAGGAAACCACAAATTAGCAATATCTATGTTGTATTGTATTTTTATTTATTTTGTTCAACATTTCCCAATTACATTTTAATTTGGTTCAGCCTAAGTGTGACACCTCTGTTCTACACTATATGTATATGTATTTACAGAAAGGCTGTTGAAGCCTAGGGATAGTCAGGGAAGGCTTCCTGGAGGGAGGGAGTTTTGATCTCATTCTTAAAAGCTTTGGGTCTAGATTGGCAGGAAGAAGGACTTTCCAGTCAGGTGAAACAACACAAACAAAACCACAAAGATAAGAACAACCATGCTGTCCATGGAAGACAGTGAGACTGGCTTAGACAGGACCAGACTATTGGTGGTGGGAGATTTAAGTTGAATAGCTAGGGGTGATGTCTGATGGTGAAGGTTCCTGAATGCTACAATTAGGATTTAATACAATATTTAAAAGGGAAGCTGTCATAGGTCCTTTAAAAAAGGTTACTGAAATATTCGCTGGCTTCCTAATGCCTCTATGATAAAATACAAAAGCCTCAGATTAGTACTTAGCGCTCTCTAGGTTAAAGGAAGGTCCTAGCTACTTTTCCAGTCTTATTTCATATCATTCCCCTTCTAGCACTCTCTGATTCAGTCAAACTGGTCTCCTAGCTGTTCCCTAGCTAGGCAACTATAGTATATAGCATATAGTATATAGTATACAGTATAGTATGTAGAGTACTGGGCCTGGAGTCAGGAAGATATGAGTTCAAATCTGGCCTCAGACACTTACCAGCTGTGTGACCCTGGGGAAGTCACTTAACCTCTGTAGTTTTCTCATCCTTAAAATGTGGATAATAATGGCATCTGCCTCCTGGGGTTGTAATGATCAAAAGAGATAATATTTATAAAAGCACCAGGCACATAGGAATCAGTCATACAAATATTATTTTCCTTCCTAGCCTATGTGACATTTCATCTCCTTCCTTCCTTTGCATAGATGGGCCTCCATTTTCGGAATGCTCCCCTCTCCCCCTACCCAATCCCTGGTTTTCTTCAAAGCAGAGCTCAAGTGCCCCCTACATGCCACTTTTCCTGATCCCATTCATCAGTGTTGTCCACTCCTTTCAGTCCTGTCTGACTCTTCCTAACCCCATTTAATATTTTCTTGGCAAAGACACTAGAGTGGTTTGACATTTCTTTCTCTGGCTCATTTTACAGAGGAGGAAACTGAGGCAAATAAGGTTAAGTGACTTGCCCAGGGTCATACAACTAGTAAATGTCTGAGGCCAGATTTGTATTTGGGAAGATGCGTCTTCTTGATTCCAAGCCCATTGCTCTATCTGCTGTACCACCTAGCTGCCCCTCCCAATTACCAGTCATTAGTGGTCCCTCTTGAAATTACTTCTTGTATCCTGTACATTTACTAGTCTGTGTAATATGTTTCATCACCCCATCCCTCCCAGTAGAATGTAAACTTCTTGAAAACAAGGACTGTTATATTTTAATCAGTGTCTTTGTGTTGCCAGGGTCTAGCATAGTGTTTTGCATATATGTGTGTGTCTATTTGCCTATGTGAATATATTATATATACAGATTTATATATTCATACAGGTGTGTGTGTGTGTGTGTGTGTGTGTGTGTGTGTGTGTGTGTAAGAGAGAGAGAGGCAAACCTGTGATTTCATAAGCAAAGGGAAATTCTGGTATGGAAACTCCTCCCAATGCAGACTGGCATCTTGTCTGGAACTCAAATATCAGAGAGTTTCTTGGAGGCACTGCTATGGCAGAAAGCAATATTTGTTTCAAAAATGACTTATCCAAGGTCACCTAAGTAGCTCATGATAGAGATAAGACTTGAATCTGGGTCTTTGAAGCCACAAAGACAGCTCTCTCTATCCACTATAACAAGCTGCCTCTCCACTTTGTACACAGTAGGCACTTAAGAAATTTTTGTTGAAATGAATTTAATTTGTAAGCACAGGAGGGACCATTGGTGAAAGTGCCATTTTAGGAGGATTAGTCTGGTAGTTATGTGTGGGTTGGAAAGGAGAAGAAAGATAAGGGAGACTTTTTTAGTAATTTCTTGTGGTGGAGAGGAGATGGTGTAAGGATAAATGAATGGCCCATATGAGAACCACTTGAAGGGACTGGAAAAGTTTAGCCTAGAGAAAAGAAGACCTAGGGGCAACAAAAGTAATCCTTGAGTATTTAAAGAATTATCATTTGGAAGAAGAAAACTGGGAGCTGCTTCTTTCTGATTTGCTTGGGGGAACAAAAGTAGGTGACTGTTACTAAGGCAGATTTTGGCTGGATAAGAGGAAAAATTTCTGAAAAATTAGAGCTGTCCAGAAGTGGAATGAATGGGCTGCTTCAGAATGTAATGAGCTCCGTATCACTGGAGATCTTCAGACAGAAACTGTACTCTCTTGCTTGAGAGGTTGAATGGGAATTCCTGTTCCCATGAGATTTCCTATCTGAGGTCCCTCCTAGCTCTGTGATTCTGATTAAAGTGGTAGCCATGGGAAAGGAGAGGAAGGAATGACTCCTTGGAAAGATCAATCTGCAGTCTTTGTCAACTGATTACTATAAGGAGGAGGACAGAGAAGAGAGAGGGTGGTGGGGAAAGCCCATCACGGGATGGATTGTAACCTAGAAAGCAGATACTAGGAAATTGGGGAAGGGGCTAATAGGGAGAGGGAGACACATTGTTGAGGGGAAGATGATGAGTTTGAATTTAGATATTAAGTGTGAGGTGGTGGCACCTACACAGTGAGGCAATGTATGCAGTTAGAAAGACAAGGCTGGGTCTTGGACAAGAGATCAAGGCTATGTGTATAGATTTGGGATTGATGAGCAGAAAGCTGTAGCAATAAAATGTTGACTTCTTGGGGGCAGGGAGTGTTTCAGGCATTTTTACTTTGGCAGAGTGACTTATAGGAATGTGTTCAACTTAGAATCATGTGATCACAGATTTAGTTAAAAAGGGTCTTGGAGCCCTTTAGATAATTCAGCCCTCTCAATTTTACAAATGAGGAAATTGAGAGAGGTTAAATGACTTGTCCAAAGTCACACAGATAGTTGATAACAAAACTGGAACTTGAACCCAGGGCCTCTGACTAAATGACTTGTCCAAAGTCACACAGATAGTCAATAACAAAACTGGAACTTGAACCCAGGGCCCCTGACTATATTCAGCACATTTTCCACTGAACCATTCTGCTTATCTAAGTAGGTCAAGATCAAGTTTGGTACATGTGGTAAAAACTCACTGAGCTAGGAATGTGGGAATTAGAATTGTAGCTCCTTCCAGTTCTAATATTCTCTGATTCTTTGAAAATTAATGGCAACAACTGCCAGATACTTTGAAATCTTTTGTTCTAGTGCCTAACACAGTGCTTAGTACGTGGTCTTCCTGACTCCAGGTCCTGTGTGCCATCTAGCTGCCCCCATTCCTAAACTGGCTTTTAAAATAAATTCTGGGTATGCAGAGCTGATTTCCTTAAGAGGAAAGAGAAGAGAGGTGGGACCTTCTCATGGCGCATCAGTGCAATTACAGGAGGAGTCAGGGTCTGATTCCCTAGAAGACTTTTTCTCCTTGTCTGTGTGGGTGATTCTTTGAATTACCTAAATCCCTGGGGGAAAATTTTTGCATTGGGCTGTACTGCAAACTGCCTGAGGTCTGGAGCACCTATAACCACTGAACAACTTGAGCAGTGATAACTTTTGTTACAAGGTCAGTGGTAGTTGTCACATCTTTGGAGCAGACCTTATTTTGGTCTGCCTGCATCAGAGGTAAACCCTGATCAAGTGCCTTATCTAAATTACACACCATAAGTGCTAAACCTGATGCTTGAACTGAGATCACCTGCCTCTTTGCCCCATGCTCTTTCCATGACGTGGGGCCTTTTGATTTGCATCTTTGTATCTGTCCCTAGTCCTGACACAATGTCTTACATATAGTCAGCACAGAATAGTTGCAGGTTGAATATAATTGAACACATTGCTCTCCCTCATACTGTGAATAAACAGAAGCCCAAAGATGTCAAGTGACTTATCAGCCATAACTTTCTAACATTAGCACACTGGGATAAATTACTCTTCTCACCTTCCAGAAAGTCCAATTCTGATGCCTTATTGTGGTACAGAAGCGACCCAGGGTTCGACAAGAACCTCTAAACCATGTTTCTCCCTTTTCTCTCTTTCTTCTTCCTCCTTCCATCTCACCTCCTTTCCAAGGTGATAAAAAGATAGATGGGGGGTTTGAAAGAGAAAGGTGAGGTAGAAAAGCTGAGAAAATGTGGGGTAGGGGGTAAAGAAAAAAGAAAGAAAAACACAGGAAAGTGGGATCCAAGAGGGAAAGCAAGAGGGTGTCCTGAAGGCTATATAATTTTTTTCTAGTCAATTAAAATGTTGAGAAAAAGTCACATAATTTTTTTAAAAGGAAGTTTTTCTTAACACAAAAATGAGACAAGAAGTGTGGGGGCATGGAAAGTGAAGAAGATTGAAAGAACTCCAAAGCCAGACTTTATCTTTTTTGACATTTTGCCCAAGGCTAGGCCTGTTTACAACACAAGGACATAGAGATACATCTGAATATGGAAGGTAAAATGTATATGTCTATTCAAGTAATAGGATAGATTTTTGTCTTCATCATTCCCCAACCACAAAGCGCCTAGATACCTGCCAGGTTGGCTTCTCCATCCACTACTATTTTTTTTTAATTTTTGGAGGGGAGAGGGCAGGGCAGTTGGGGTTAAGTGACTGCCCAAAGTCACACAGCTAGTAAGTGTTAAGTGTCTGAGGCTGGATTTGAACTCAGGTCCTCCTGACTCCAAAGCCAGTGCTCTATTCACTGTGCTACCTAGCTCCCCCCACCCCTTTTTTATAAGGCATTATCAAACTCAGTTATACACTACTGCTTCAAGTGTTCAATAATGAATTGTTGAAGAATACAGCCAGTCAAAAAATTTATTAAACATTTATTGTGTGCCAAGCATTGTGCTAAGGAGTAGGAATACAAAGAAGGCCCCCAATGGCCCGTGCTTTCAAGGAGCTCATATTCCAATGGAAGGAGGGCACCTTCACACCTTCAGAGAGATAGCATGAAACCCCTATATCATTACCCTTATGAAAAGGAGAGGATGGATTTTACTACCCCTAATTGTGGCTATGGACATTGGACAGATGACTCATGGGGTGAAGAAGCTGCTGGCCTCAATCTATTTGAGTTAACTTTCTCACTATTTCCTTAGAGATGTAGTGAGGAATAAAATTATTCCTTTATAATAGTGAATAGGTCACTATAATAGTGACCCCTGGCCAGGGTGTCTTGCCACTTTCTTGAATGGTTCTATGGAGGGAGAATTTGGCAGTGAAGGTAAAATCA
This sequence comes from Gymnobelideus leadbeateri, assembly GCA_011680675.1. Lineage (NCBI taxonomy): Eukaryota > Metazoa > Chordata > Mammalia > Diprotodontia > Petauridae > Gymnobelideus > Gymnobelideus leadbeateri. Next base: position 95,960 of record WOXC01001283.1, on the reverse strand, counting down.
TGTAAATATCTTGTCCCAACTAGGGGTAGCTTCTCTACAGCTGTCCACAAAAATTCAAAGTTTGTGGAGGGCAATTTACAGAAAATACATAAATACGAGAGTAGGTGGAAGGTAACATTGGCGGGAAGGCCTGTCAGAGGGGTACTGGGAAAGTACCTGCAGAAGGTAGGATGTGAGTAAAGTCTTGAATGAAGCCAGTAGGTGGAGGTAAAAAGAGCATCCAAGACATGGGAGACTGGGTGAGCTAGGTGGTTCAGTGAATAGAGCACTGGCCCTGGAGTCAGGAGAACCTGAGTTCAAATCTGACCTCAGACACTTACCACACTTACTAGCTGTGTGACCTTGGGCAAGTCACTTAGCCCCAATTACCTTGCCTTTCCCCCTTCCAAAAAAATATGGGAGACAGCCAAAGAAAATGGATAGAGTTAAAAGATGGTGTATAATATGCCAAGATTACATGGAGAAGGGTGTGTAACATGGTAGGAAGGTTGGCAGATTGTGAAAGACTTTAAATGCTAAACAGAGGATTTTATATTTGATCCTGGGCATAATAGGGAAATACTACATTTTATTAAATAGGGGCATGAACTGATCAGACCCACATTTTAGAAAAAGTCACTTTGGTACCTTAGTGGAGGATGGATTGGAGTGGGGAGAGATCTGAGGCTGGGAGACCCACCAGAAAATATTATAAGAGTCCAGGAGAAAAGGGCCTGCACTAGTGTGGTTGCTGTTTGAATAGAGAGAAGGGGATGTAAATGAGGTCTTGTGAAGGTAGAAGTGGAAAGACTTGGCAAAAGACTGACTGTGTAGCACTAGTAGGAGAGAGGAATAGAGGATGACCCCCAGGTTTAAAGTCCAGGAGAGTAAGAAGATAGCGGTGTCCACATGGTTTATTTTTTCTTTATTAAAATTATTTAAATTTTAATTTACAGAATAAAACAAGCATTTGCATAACATAGCATAATAAAAAAGATGATTGCACATGAATCTGCAGAGCTATTATGTACAACTTGCCATTCCTTTTAAATATATAATAAAAGTTATCATATACATTTTTCTCCTCCCCCACCCTAGAGATGGCTAGCATTAGACACAAATATGTATATATGTATGAAATCTTTCTATACATACTTCTATTTATTAAATTCTTTCTCTAGATGCAGATAGCATTTTCCTTCATACATCCTTTGTAATTAATTTGGGTATTTGTAATAGTCAAAATGACTTAATTGCTAAGAGTTGTTCTTGAAACAATATTACTGTTAATGTCTACCGTGTTCTCTTGGTTCTACTCATTTTGCTCTTGATGGTGGTGTCCTCATGATTTATTATGCAGAATTAGCTTTACTATGCATGGGTCAAATGTGACCCTACAAATAGCCATTCCATATAGAGAGAACCAGATCTAAAGGGATTAGTCTACTTTATAAAGTAAGGGCTGATTTTGTCCCTAATACCAGTACTATTTACATTCCTTATATTTCCATACTGAGACAAGCTTTTCTTGAGGTAGTTAGATGATGCTTAGAGCTCTAGGCCTAGAATTAGGAAGCACTAAATTCAAATCTGGTCTCTGACACTAGCTGTGTGACTCTGTGTAAGTCACCTTCTGTCTCAGCTTCATGAGATATAAAATGGGGATCATGGTAGCATTGACCTCAAACTTAATAAATACTTTTTAGAGATTGATTACTGGTGGCACAGTAGATAGAGCATTGAAGTCAGGAATATATGAATTCAAATCTAGCTGTGTGTCCCTGGGCAAGTCACTTAACCTTTGTTTATCTCAGTAAGCTCAGTTGTAAAATGGGTATAATAATAGCACCTACCTTGAAGGGTTGTTGTGAGGATCAGCTGATATAATATTTGAAAAAAGTGCTTGGTCCAGCACCTGGAACACAGTAGGTGCTATATAAATGCTTATTCCCTCCCTTCCTTCTTCTACTTGAAAATAGCTGCTTTAAAATGAGAATGGAGGAAGATTCCGTCAGATTTGCTTTGAAATTTTCATATCACCGTTACCAGATTGTGCTACCTTAGATCTCAGCAGGCAAAGTAAGCAAGAAACAAGTCTTGGAGGAGGAGGAGTTGGCTTTTCTCTTTGCTAAGACCAACCCCTCTATTTTGGACTTGGAAGCTTTTATTGTTCTTTTTGGTTAACATTATTGTGGTCACTGTGTATATTGTTTCCTTGGTCCTGCTTACTTCACACTACATCAATTCATAAAAATCTTCCCAAGTTTCATTTTATTCCTTGTATTCAGAATTTCTTGTGCTATGATAACATCCCATTATATATTTTTCATGATTTGTTCGTCCATCTCTAATCTACTGAGTATTCTTTCAACATGAATTTTTACTTGCTTGTGTACTTAATTCTATATTATCAACTGGTCCTCTCATGTTGGATGTCTCTACTGGGATAGTCCACTGGTATTTTCAAAACTACGTGTCCTCAGATGGAACTGAGTACCATCCCCATCTAAAACCACACCTGCTCCTATTCCCAGCCTCATCTTGACAGGTTCCCAGGTTTGAAACTTGAGAGCCATCCCTGATATTTCCTGCTTACTTACCCTCCATAGCCAGTCAGTTACTAGTCTTGTTTATTCTGTCTCTATAATATCTCTTAAATCCATGCCTTTCCCCAACACTCCCCTTCAGAAGGCCCCCAATCTCCTTCAGGCCCTCATCATTCTTGTCTGGGTCTCCTAATGGTCTAGCCTCCAGTTTTTTTAGCCTCCGATTCATTCTCTTTTAAATTGCTAAAATAATTGGCCTAAGGCACAGCTATGACCCTGCTTGAATTCTTTGCTTAAAAACTACCAAGGGCTTCTTATTCCTTTTTGAATAAAATGCATCCCAGAATGCATCCCACGATCTGACTCCACCCTATTTTTCCAGCCTTGTTTTCCATTATTACCCTTCAGACCTTCAATGGTCCAACCAAATTATACTCTCAGCTGTTTTCTATACTCAGCCCCTCATCTTTCACTCTGTACCTTTGCTCAGACCACCTCTAATGCCTGGAATGCACTACTTGTTCATCTCTACCCCTCAGAATCTTTCTCTTTCTTCAAGGGTCAAGTCAGGTGCCCCCTCATCTGCAAAGCTTTCGCAGATTACCCCCTCCTCTAATTATCTTGTATTCTATTTCTCTGTATATAAGTTATATCCCTTTAACAGAATATATGTGATATGTGTATACATGTGTACATATACATATATGTACACACACACATATATATTAAATGCTTACCCATGAGTAAGAATGGTTTTATTCTTTGTACCTGTATCCCCAACACTTAGCACAGTTCCTAGCAAACAGTAAGCACTTAATAAATACTTGTTTATTGATTAATACAAGTTGGAATGAACATATTTGTATTCATCACTATTGCTTATTTTTTGGACCATAAAATATATCAGACTGTGAGAAACAGGACAATTTGAGTGGTCTTTATTTTGGACGGGAGGGATACATTTTGTGATCTGGAGACATCAGGTAAGTTTGCCGCCCTTCAGACGTCTGTGTACAGTGTGATTATATTGTAAGTACACTGCTTCCTGGGCAGCTATGTGGCTCAGTGGATAGTGTCAGCTCTGGATTCAGGGAGATGTGAGTTCAAATGTGACTTCAGAGACTTACTAGCTATATGACTCTGGGCAAGCCACTTAACCCTGTTTGCCTCAGTTCCTCATCTGTAAAATAAGATGGAGAAGGAAATCCCAAGCCATTCCAGTATCTTTACCAAGAAAACCCCAAACGTGGGGTCATGGAGATTCACTGAAATGATTCAAAAACAACCCTGCTCCCTGATGCATTTGGTTTCCTTAGGATCATAGACTTTGAACTGGCTCTCAGAGATTGTCCAGTCCAAATCTATCCTCCTACACTTAGGGATACTGAGACTCCAGTGGGATAGAATGATTTTTTTTCAAGGTAACATATGTCCTGGCAGATCCAGGCCCTTGGCCTCTAAATCCAGCTTTCTTTCCACTACACCGTGTTTTATCTTTGCTTCTGCCAGTGATCCTATGTATTCTCTAAGACTAGTATTATTAACCATTGGTGCTGATGTGGTTCCATTAACCCCATCAATACTAAGCCAGGGACTGCCTTATCTCCACCTTATTCTAGCAGTTGCCACCATGGACTTTCCAGACCTCCTGGTTTATGTAACTATTGACTGTTGCCATGAAACCACAGTAGGGCCCTGGTCTGTAGTGACCAGGAAGGTGTCCCTGCTGGGCAGCAAGGGAAGACAATGACTCCAGCAAGAGCTTCAGGATGAGGATGGAGGCAGGCCAGAATTCAAGTAGGGTCATTCCTTGTGTATGGCGCTGGTAGAACTGGTATCAGGAATGGCAGGTTGAACAGGAGCTGGTAGCAATGGCACCAGCCCTGGCAGATGGCTAAGGACAGCAGCAAGAGAGGGCAACCAAGCATTACCAACCATCTCCCAAAATAAGGGAAGAAGATGTACAATCCTGGCATGGTTGCACTTACTGCTGGAAGATTTACAATGATAGCACGTTATGCCTTTACACTGTACTGTTCTACTCATTGATCCAGATCAGTAACTTCTTTGTAATGTATATTCACAGAAAATCTCCTGGGTCACTAAGAGGTTAAGTGACCTGTCCATGGTCACATGAACAGTACATGTCAAAGCCTGTACTTGAACCCAAGATTTTCCTGACTCTAAGTGTTATACTTGGAGAATATAACATGCAAACAAATAAATACTTTAAAACATGTACAAAATACACAAAAAGTGGTATTTCAAATTTGGGTAATTGCTACCAATTTGGGGTGAAGAATGGTTTCTCGGGAGAGGTAGCATTTGACCTAGCCTTGGAGAGAGGCTGCTCCCTCTATATGTTTTCTTAAGAGTATATCCTTAAGAAAGGAAATGTGGATTTCCTATAATGTAATCATGCTAGATCTCCACAAAAATCCTCCTCTGATTCCTCATTTGTGGCATGGAGGTGACCCTGGGTTGTCAAAGCCTATGACAGTGGAAGGTACACTCTGGCAAGGCCTGATCAAACTTTGAGTCCAACAAGGACAGGCCCCTGAAGAGCAATCTAGGTTCGGTTGTCTTGACCACAGCAAGCAAGTGATGATTATCCACAAAGTTGTGGAGGAATCATGAATTGAATTAGGGAATAGGGCAGCCATCTGTATGAAATTCATCAATATTCCTGGACCTTCTGAAGTGTTGATATAATAAGGGACTAGTCAATGTGGACTTCCATTTTGCTTTTCTGGAAGTAGGCTCCCCAAGTATCCATGTCAAGTCAATACTCAATTTAATTAAGTTCCTGCTTTGTGTCAGGCTCTGTGCTAAGAACTAGGGATACAATGAAAGGCCAAAAACCCAGTTCCTGTTCTCAAGGGCTTATAGTCTGATGAGGGAGAAAACATACAACCACCATATGTACAAGTAAGATACAGACAGGATAAATCAGAAATCATCTCAAATTGAAAGCACCAAGATTAAGAAAAGGGAAAAGTATCTAATGGAATGTGCCCCTTTTGCACCCACCATGTGGGTCAGTAGCAGGCAGACCCTATTTCACATGCTCCAAGGCCTGGGCAGGACTCTCACTTGCCGGCCTCCATTACATTGAAGAAATAATGATAGGATCTGCCGGGGTCATGTTAGGTTTCCTCCACAAAGCATATTATTTGAATATCATTATGCTTGTCCTTGAAATAGTTTTTACTCAGGCAAAGGGTGGCTCAAGAGAAGTCACACCTCCCTAGGAAACCTAGAAGAATGAAACAAGAGTTGGGAAGAAAGCAGGCCTCTTGACTACCAGCTCAGGCACCCTGTCCAAAGACCAACCCTAGGGTGGGAAGATAAAATTGAATCAGCTTCAAAAAGTGTACCTCTGTGCTTGTCAGTTTGAATTTAGATACTCTCCCAGCCCTGGAGTTTTCCTCTCTCTATTTTCACTTATCAGTAGGAAGATGTGTTCTATTACATTGCAAGGATCCAAGCACCAGGGCCTTTAGCCAAAATACACCTGAGCAGGGTCTCCATGTTTTTTCATTCAACCATTTTAGGGCAATCTTCCTGAAACTTAATAACATTTTGCATTTCCACAAAGTGCCATTTCCTTCTTCAGAGCACCTTGCAAACATTAAGTAAATTAGCCTGAAGTTTGTTATTAGAGCAGACACAGTTGGTTATTTTTTAAACAGCCTTTGCTTTTTAAAATTGGAAATGTAATATTTCCTTGGTACCTAATGGACATTAACAACCAGTATGCACAAGCCAGTTCCAATCCAAGGTTTATTACAATATGCCTATTACTATTTTCCAAAAGCCAAGGTAGTCTGCTCTGTTCAGTGACATACGGAACTCTAGTACAATTCTAACATATTAGCATTTATGCTGCTGGTGATCTCAAAGCTTCCCCAAACCTGATTTAGGTAAAACCTGGGATTATAATCTCTTATTTGTACATGAGGAGACGGAAACTTTTGGAGGAGGAGGGAGAAACCCTTTACCTTAGGACAGTATCCTAAGCAATTATTGGAATAGCATGAAGCCCTGACTCCTTGTCCTTTGCCTGCTTAAGAACCCACTTCTTTTATTTTCTTTATAAAATAAGTTTTAGTGATACAATGGTACAGTGGAAAGAGTACTCACTGGCTCTGGAATCAGAGTTCTGGGCTCAGATCCCACCTCTGATACTTGCTACCTCTGTGGCCGTGGGCAAATCTCTTAACCTTGCTGGGCCTCAGTTTCCTCATCTGTAAAGAGAAGAGTTTGGACAGCATGGTTTCACAAGTCCCTTATATCTCTACCTCTATTACCCTGCGGTACTTTTATAAAAAGAAAAAAATCTACTCAGTTCTAGATGTCATCATTGCAAATGACTCCTCTCTTGGAACAAAGAAAAAAGTTGAGCAAAGCTGAATGTTACAGTGGCCACATCTGACTGTGTAGGCAATATAGCAAAAAGGAAGGAAATGCTTCCGGATCTTTTCCTCTGGGTCTGAGATTGGTCATTACAATTACTCAGCATTTGGCTTCATTTTAATAGTCCTGTAGTTTATATGATTATGCACATTATATATATTGTTTTCCTTGAACCTGGGTTCGAGTTCTACATTTGACACACCCTGGTTCTTGCAGAAGGGAACCACGTGGGTCACAGTATCAGGCTGACTCTATGTCACATGCTCCAAGGACTGGGCCCTCTCCATATCCTAGGCAACTTTTTTTTTTTTTGGAGGGCAATTGGGGTTAAGTAACTTGCCCAAGGTCACACAGCTAGGTTTTTGTTTGTGTGTGCGTTAAGTGTCTGAGGTCGGATCTGAACTCAGGTCCTTCTGACTCTGGGGCCGACACTCTACTCACTGCGCCACCTAGCCGCCCCAGCCCTAGGCAACTTTCTAATACTGTGAGTTATGAGAGAGCTGCATCTGTGGAGGGAGTTTATAAATTGGGAGTTACAAAGGCTGAGGAAATCCCATGGACCAAAAAACAATATTTAAGGTAAAATATTGGGGAAAATTAGCCATTTAAAAAAAAGTATTAGTACTATATGCTGAGGTGCAGAGAGGCTTAAAAGTAGTTTATTTTTCAGTTGATATTGATTCAGATATGGAGACCAGGACTAGGAAAGATGCCTTTTTAGTTTCTTGATTTCTTTAATAGTTTTTACTCAACTCCTTTCTTTGCATAAAAGAAGATCTGGATAGTCAGATGTGATTGCAGATAAGGATGACTTGGGAAATTCGCTGGGCAGCTAGGTGGGCCCAAAGGCAGGAAGACCTGAGCTCAAATCCAGCCCCTGGGCAATTAACTTAAGCCTGTTTGCCTCAGTCTCTCACCTGTAAAATGGGCTGGAGGAGGAAATGGCAAAACACTCCAATATCTTTGCCAAGAAAACCCCAAATGGGGTCATGAAGAGTTGGACAAGACTGAAAAACAACAAACAGCAAAATAGAAAGGTCTCCAGAGAGGAAATTCCTTTTACCAGGGCAGAGTGGCGCCTTCTCTCCAACTCACAAACTCAGAGCATTGCTGTAAAATATTGCGTGATTTACTGAAGGTCACAGAGCCAGAAAATCCCAGAGGTGGGATTGGAGCCCAGGTTCTCCTGGCCAGCTCTCAGTGTGGCGGGCCACAGTCTCTCAGTGTGTGGCTAACTTACCTTCAGGGAATTCAGGGAACTCACAAAACCTCAGGAGAGAGCAGACAAGTGGGAAAATGATTACAAAGCTCCCTCTTGTTTATGGAGCAGGGATTTTATTAGATAACAGTGAATGAGGTCTCAGGTTCTTTTAAAAAATGTGACCCTAGGGGCCAGTAGGTGGCACAGTGAATAGAGCACCAGCCCTGGAGTCAGGAGGACCTGAGTTCAAATATGGCCTCAGACACTTAACACTTACTAACTGTGTGACCTTGAGCAAGTCACTTAACCCCAATTACCCTGCCTTTCCCCCTTGAAAAAGAAAAACAAACAAACAAAAAAATGTGGCCCTATAGAGAGAGGGATAAGAGCTGGGAGAGGGAAGCAAGTTATCTGGAGAACTGTGGGAGAAAGCAAGGATGATCTTTTCCATGGTTTGGTTTTTTTGTGTGTTTTGGAAACAGTGTTTAAAGACTTTCATTCTTGCCAACTAACTAGGTGGTTGGGTAGATTTAGGCCTAATGGGTAGAGAGCAGGTTTGAAGTCAGAAAGGCCAGCTAAGCAACCATGAGCAAATAACTCAATCTCAGAAAGCCTGTATTGGTGAGACCTGCCTTAGGGTAAGTCCTGATCTGGGATTCTCTCCTTTCTCCTTCCTCCTCCCTCCAAAATCTCTCTAAAAGACTGAAAGTGAAGACCAGTTAATAGTACTACTCTCCTGCTAATGCATTTCACAACTGCATCAAGTTGAACTCACATTTACATGGAACTTTTCAGTTTTCAAAGTCCTTTGAATGCCTTATCTCAGTTGATTGATACAGTGGCAAGAGTTCAGGGTCCAAATCTTGATCTTGTTGCTTTTATCTGAAAATGAATGGTCACAGGCTTTGCAAACTGTACTAGCCTATCCTATAGCTGTGCTGTAGTCCCTATGATTTCCATTTAGGAACCTATAGCAGGAAGGCACCTACCTTCAGCTGTGTGACCTTGAGCAAGTCTTTTGACCTTTCTGGGCTTCACTTACCTCATCTGTAAAATGAAGTGATTGGAGTAGGTCATACCTAAATTTGCAAATCTTTGCTCCTTACATCAAGGTAGGTGGATGCCATCACTATCCCTATTTTAGAGATGGAAAAATTGAGACCCAAAGAGGTTAAAGTGATTTGCCTAGGGCTTTTCAACTAGTCAGTATTGGAGGAAGAATCTGAGCCCAAATATCTTGCTGACTCCAAGTTAGTGCTCTACTCATCATGATTCAGGAGTTTTGGAATCAAGAGATTCCAAGTCTTGCCTCTGTCACAACCTGAGTGACCTTGTACAAGAAGCTTACCTTTTTTGTGCCTCAGTTGCTCCATGGGTAAAATGAGGGGGTTGGATTAAATAGCCTTACTCTATCATTTGTTTTCTAGCTATACCTGGCTGCCAAACCAGAGGTGCTAACACTCTATGGTCCATTTGCTTCTCTGCTCCTCTGCCAGGAATTGGCATCTGATCCTTTTCAGATATCTCTGCTCAGTCCACTATAGTTCTTAAGTGATTTATTTATTTCTAGCAGATCCCTGGGTACCCTTCAGCTTTGTGCAAATAAAAACAGACAGTGTGAAGTTTTTAAAAGGTTCTTTTTTGTTCCCCGTTAACAGTCTCTTATTCATTTAGTGATTTAAAGTTTACAAATGCTTTCCTCCACAATCACTCCGTGAAGTAGCTAGATCAAATGCTTTTGCTTTCATTTGTGCCTGACCTGGGATTTCACTGAGATAGAAAATTCCCAGCAAGGGAACTCTTAAGCCAAAGCAAATTGGCTCCTGCTCAGCAATTTGCAGTCTTTAGAGAATTATCCCTAAGTGTTATTATGGCCACTTTACAAAGGAGGAAACTGAGGCTAAGAAAAGTTCAGTGACTTGCCTAAGTGTTGGAGGTGGGATTTGACCCTAGATTGGCTGACTCAAGGTTCAGCATGCTTCGCACTATGCCTACAGTTGCTTTTTTCAGTTAGGCACTAAGTCCTACAAAATTACTGCTAAGTGCAGTGATTCCACCAGCCAAGTCAATAACCAGCTAGTTGGTGCCTAGTCCAAGGACAAAGACTTCTATAGAGGGGACTAATACTAGCTAGCATTTATGTAGCACTTTAAAATTTACAAAACACTTTACATATCTTAGCTCATTTGACCTTCATAACAACCCCATGGGAGAGGTGATTATTATTATCCCTATTCTACAGATGAGAAAACGAGGTAGAGGGATTTGAACAGGGTCATACAGCTAGCAAATGAGACAGAATTGAACGCAGGTCTTCCTGACTCCAAATCTATTACTCTACTATACCACCTCCCTATCTGCTCTAAATTTACTGACCGAGGAGGAAAGATGGCGGCTAAAGCTGAAGGGTTGGAGGGGAGGGAAGAAGGAAGAATGGCAAATGCAATAAAGGAGGGATGTTACCGGAATCAAAAAGGATTTCAGAACTCTGACAGCACATTGATATGCTTCCCCAGATTGCTGGGCTAATTTTCAAGAGTAATCCTTCAGAAAGAATTAAGAACCAAATATCCCGAATCAATGTCACTGTCAAAAGAAAAGAGGGTGAAGGGGAAGCAAAAGAGAATCATTCTGATGGAAGGAGGAGATACTTCAGTTCTGGCAGAGGGATGTTATTGATCCCAGAGGCCTTTAGGAAGCATAATGTGCCCACTCCCTAAGGAGGGAGTTAATGACACTTGGCTCTGTTGGAGGAGACCCTGAGAAAGGAAACAGAAGAAACTCCTTGAGTCATCACCAGATTGTTTAAGTCAGACCAGAGCCAGGCTGTTTCTCTTCAAAGTGATGCCTAAAAACATTGTCAGCACTTGGAAGGAGAAGTCATGATCACACTCCAGTGTGGTGCCATAGGAAGTATTGAATTTGGTGAGAGAGAGGATCTGAATTGGAGTCCTGTGCCCAGTATTGTCTAACTATGAGACAAAGGATTGGATGGTGTCTGGGGTCTTCGCCAGCTCCAAGTCTAGGAAATGTCCGACTGGCAGTTGGGGAGGTTGGACCAGAACTCAGGAAGAGACTAGGGCGGGTTCTATACATCTGGAATGATAATTATGAGTGGAAAGATGCCTGGAATTGTAGTCAGAAGGCCTGGCATTTGAGTCTTAACAGCTCTGACACTACCTCATCGATGCTGGTGTGACTTTGTTAAAGTTACTTACCTCTTCTAACCCTTAGTTTCTTTATATTTAAAATGAGAGGGGCCAAATAAATGATCTTTAAGGTTCTTCTTGCCCTAAATCCTTTGATTCCATAATCTTATACTTATTAGAAAATTGGAACAGTATTTCAGATGGTTATTGCCAATCTGTGTTTCTTCCTTTGAGAACTCTCTGCTCATGTCCTTTGTTCATTTCTCCATTGAGGAATGGACTGTACTCATAAATTTGTGCCAATTTCTTATAGATTTTGGACATCATATTTTTTTTTCAAAAATGTTTGCAATTATTCTCTCAAACTGTTTCAATTTTGTTTTTGTATCCTCAGCACCTGGCAGTGTTTGGCCTATAACAGGCGTTTAATAAATATCTGTTGATTTGAGCTGTGCAGTACTTAACAATAATAGTAATAGTAATAATTTTAATAGCTAGCATTTATATAACATTTCTAGTTTGCAAAACACTTCACAAACATTATCTCATTTTATTTATTAATATTATGTTATCCCATGTCTTCCTGTAAATTCTTTGCAGAGGATCTATCCAATATGTTGGAGGCCCTCCTCTTATTCTTTTAATATTTCAAGGTCAGCAGCATAGAAGCCATGTGGTCCATGTGTTACTTTCACTCTTATTAGTCACCAGACCTGCCATCTCTTTTTGGATTTCATAACTAGAAACAGACCATTAATGAGAATGTAATCATGTTTTGATGAGTCATCATTAGTTTATAGATGAGGAAAAGGAAGTACAAAGAAGGCTAACAGCTTGCCGAGAGTCACACAGCTAGTATCTGGAGTAGGATTTGAACCTAAGTTTTCCAGACTACACTCCAAGTTCTGTGCCCTTTCCACTAGGCTACACTTCCTCTCTTTGATTGCACGTTGGGCATATGGTATTATGGAACAGAATGAAGAAGCCCGATTCCTGTGGGGACTAGGCAATTGGTTTTACTCATGCAGTGTTCAGAGTGGGTTCCTAATTTTAAAAATCCAGGTGCTAAAATGCAGAACTTTCTGAGCAAACTACATCATCTCAGGAAAATACCTGAAAAAGCAAACTTTTAAGTACTGTAGTTAAAACAAAATAATCTCTCATGTAAACTTTTGGAGTTCTCTCTGGCTTCTTGGGGCTGGAAAAAGACAAAAGAATTCTTCACAGAGGTAATGGACTTGACATTCTGGATTTAATAATTCCCAAGGACTAGATTGTGGTATTGTTATCTGTAATTCCCATCCATAACAATATCTCCAGTGGCATCACTAGGCATCACAGGCTAGTGAACCTCTCTGGTAAACTGTGAGTGTAGAAGCAGCTACCTGCTTCACAGGGGCATTGTGGGGAAGGAGCTGTGTAAACTGCTTCAGGAGTGACGATTCACAGATTGAGAATGGAGGATGATCAAAGTGGTATGAGATTAGCAAAGAGGTAGCAGATAGCAAAACTTTAAAAAGAAAGACCATGATGTAAAAGTTGAGAATGGAAGCACATGAAGCCACATGAGTGGGAGAGGACCTGGGAAAATAAAGATAGGTCAAGGGACCAGTGATTACAATAAAGAATTGGATAGCTCTTAAAGCTTAAAACTGCACTAAGACTTTTGGAACACTGTCTATTTAGAGAGTTAAGAGCTTGAGATTCACCAAGGATTAGTGTTGGAGGAGAGAGTCCCTAGTGAAATTCCCCTATTTTCACCATGAAAAGAAAATGTGCATGTGAGTATGTGTGAGTTAAAGCATTTAATGAAGAATAACCCAAATTGCATTTATATGAGATGAATAAATAAATGAGATAATAATTGTAAAGCACTTAACAGAATGCTGGGTAAGTGCTTGTAAATGTTAGCCATTATAAAATCTGTGGTTTATCATTGGACCCAAGAAAGGAAGTTATGAATTACTCTTTCTGAAGACAGTCTTATTTGTTCCAATGTCCAAAAAGATCAACTAAGTATTGGGCATTAGGTCTTAACAACAAAACTGAAGTATCATCCTACCTTCTACTAAACCATGGTTATTCCACACATGGAATATGGTGGGGAGTTCTGGTTGTCATACTTCAAGACATAATGGAATTAGAAAATGTCCAGCGAAGAGTGACTGAAAGAGTCCAGGAGATATTTGTGTAAATTTCGCTCTAGCATCTGTACTAAATAAGGGATGAATTTTAATTAATTCATTCATTCTTCAAACATTTATCCCTTAGTTCCTGTGGTATAAGGTACATTATGGGAGATGCAAATATGACTTACATAGATGTTTCTCTTATGGAGCTGGCAGTTTAATAGGGAAAATAAGATATAAACATTATGTAGAATAGGATAAATGAAGCAAAAAAAAAAATTGTTGGAGTGGCTAGGTGGCGCAGTGAGTAGAATGTCAGCCCTGGAGTCAGAAGGACCTGAGTTCGGATCCGGCCTCAGACACAACGCACACACAAACAAAAACCTAGCTGTGTGACCTTGGGCAAGTTACTTAACCCCAATTGCCCTCCAAAAAGCAAAACAAAACAAAACAAAACAAACACATATTAAGCTCATGTTAATGACAGAAATAAAAATAATAAAACATGCTTTTTAAAAAAAAGAATAGGATAAATGTCATAAATGAGGTGATAACAATAACAATAATAAAAATAAATGGCCAACATTTACATAGTACTTTAGAGCTTTCAAAGGGCTTCCCATACATTAATTCATTTATTCATCACCATATCCCTGTGAGGTAGTTATATAGTACAGGTTCTATTATTGTCATTTTACAGATAGAGATTGAAGTTTAGAGGAGGTTAAGTTTGCTCACAGCTACACAGTTGTAGTGGCAGAATCAGAACCTAGGTCTTCCAGACTCCAAGTCCAATGTGATTTCTACTATATCACATGATAGTAAAACTCAGAAGAGAGCGATCAGCTTCTAGCTCAAGGGGATTAGAGAAAGCTGTATGAAGAAGGTGACATCTGATGTAGATCTTGAAGGTGGTCTGCAATAATCAAAACTGAACAATTGTTTTTTTGGACAGAAAGATAACAGCTATTATAATTAATTATCCAACGTCCTCTCTCCTCTCAGGCTGCCCATAACCAATTTATAAAAGCAGAGGTTCTGGGATAGAATTTTAAGCTGATCTTTATGCTATAGAACCATATGGCTAAGAATCATGGAACATTGATTTTGAGAGAATCCCAATAGCAAGTGACTCAAAATACAAAGAAAGGATATATAGTGGGTGTGAGACTACTTCTTGGAAGTGATATCTAGGGTGTTATCATGAACATATATGACTAAATAAGTGACAAGCAAAAGATGAACATCCTGACTGCTATATAGCTATCCTCAAAATATTAAAAGAAGCAGCAGAAAGTCCTGAATCCAACCCCCACATGTTACAAGCTAGGAAACTGGGGCCAATTTGATTACTACAACTCTGGTAGGTAGGTCGTATTACCACAGTAACCTCCGATGTAGAGTTGATAAGCTCTCTCCCTTCATACATAGGAAAAGGGAGGCTCGTGGAATTTATTTGACTTGATCAAAGTCACACAATTAGCAAGTTCAGAATCAGGACTTGAACTCAGGTCTTCTGATTCTGAATTCAATGTTTTCCTTACTACACCACAGCTGCCTCCAGATAAGTCAGCTTCGTGATCAAATCTGCCACAACTGTAAGGCCATAACTTCCTCTCTCCCTTAACTCCATAAACCACCAGACATCTATTCAGTTGCCTTCTAGGGTACTCCAATTCAGGTAATAAGCAAATGGTGTGGACTGTTCTTTTGGTTGAGTTACTTGACCACCATTTTCTTTTTTCAATTATCTTTTTTAAAAAATTTATTTATTTTTAGTTTTAAATATTCAATTCTGCAAGCTTTTGAGTTTTAAATTTTCTCTGCCTCTCTCCTCTCTCCCCTCCCCAAGACATCATGCAATCTGATATAGGCTCTACATATACATTCATATTAAACATATTTCCACATTAGTCATGTTGTAAAAAAGAATTAGGATTCTTCAATGGGATGAACCACAAGAAAGAAGAAATGAAACAAAACACAACAGAGAGAGAAAGAGAGAGAGAGAGAGAGAGAGAGAGAGAGAGAGAGAGAGAGAGAGAGAGAGAGAGAGAGAATGTAAATAGTATGCTTAGATCTGCATTCAGACTCCACAGTTCTTTCTCTGGATGTGGATAGCATTTTCCATCATGAGCCTTTTGGAGTTTGACCACCATTTTCAATGCCTTAAACCACTTTTGTGGATGTGCCAGCCTCCTAGAGCACTCCCTGCTGGAATGTCTCCTGTCTGATCATGTGCTTTCTGTTACTTTGGGGTCAGCGCAGGGCCCATCACTCTATTGGAACTTCCATAAGGGAGCTCAAGAAGAAACAAAAGTGCAGAAACAATGGGCAGGTGGGATAGTTGTACCATATTGTCTGATCATAGAGTTTATCTTGGCATCTTGCCCAACCTTTCAGAGAAAAGGACATCCAGCAAGACTCTCCTGGGAAGTAAATTAACTTTTGTGAGTCACTCCTTTTCCATCTCATTTATGATTCATGACCAAGACCATATTTTTAGCTGTTTATTTATTTGATGTTGTAAAACAGGCTTGGAGTTGGGTAGAGTATCTTGTTAGTAGACTCCTGGAGGAATGAGGGAGAGCTGGGTCTAGAACTTAAGAGTAAATCATGAAGGAGACCTCATGGGTCATCTAATAACAATAACTTTCATTGATATAGAACTTTAAGGTTTTCATTGAGCTTTCCTCATGACTTCCCAGTTATATCAATTGTGCAAACATTATTATTCCTACTTTACAGATGAGAATATTAGGAATCTAAGAAAGTAAGTAATTTGGTAAAGTCCTATGTGATCTATCACACACTAGTAAGTCTCTGAAGCAAGAATACAATCAGGCCTTCTGATGACAAGTCTAACACCCTTTCTATTACACTAGCCAGCTTCTTTTACAAATGAGGAAACTGATGATAAGAAGGGCAAAGCAAGTGAGTCGTTTGTTTTAAGTGTATGAAGGAGCAGAAAATCATATAAAATAAGCCTTTGTTTTCCCATGCATGACATGCCATTAGTAAAGGGAATCTGATTTTCTATTCATATCTTGGGTACAAAAATTAGCTGGTGATGGGGCTGCAACAGAGGTTAAGTGATTTATCCAGGGTCACATAAGAGTAAGTAATAGAACCAGGATTCAAACTGAGATCCTCTGAATCTAGCTCTAATATTCTTTTTTTTTTCTTTTTGGAGGGGGGAAGGCAGGGCAATTGGGGTTAAGTGACTTGCCCAAGGTCACACAGCTAGTAAGTGTTAAGTGTCTGAGACCAGATTTGAACTCAGGTCCTCTTGACTCCAGGGCTGGTGCTCTATTCATTGTACTACCTAGTCACCCCTAGATCTAATATTCTTCTCACATTTTTGGAACCGACTTAAGATTTTTAAAATGTCTTTATTCTGAACTTTAATACATCCCCAAAAAGGAGCAGTTCTAAACACCCAGTAGGACACAGAAATAAGATTCTATATAAAACTCTGAATCTCCAGTTCATACCTATTATTTATTTTTAAATATGTGATAAATTCTACACATTACTTTTAAAACTGCTATGATTGTGTTTTCTTCTGAGCTTTCTATAGTTCTCTTCTGTGCATTTAAAAAAATGTTAAAGTGGCCCTTTCTCTCTCTCTCTCTCTCTCTCTCTCTCTCTCTCTTTCTTCCTCTTTCTTTCTTTCTTTCTTTCTTCCTTCCTTCCTTCCTTCCTTCCTTCCTTCCTTCCTTCCTTCCTTCCTTCCTTCCTTCCTTCCTTCCTTCCTTCCTTCCTTCCTTCCTTCCTTTCTTTCTTTCTTTTTCTTTCTTTCAGGTAGGTGGCATAGTGGATTAGATCACTGAACCTGAAGTTGGAAAGACCTGAGTTCAAATTCAGCCTGAGATACTTATGAGCTGTGTGACCCTGGGCAAGTCAGTTAACCCTGTTTGCCTCAGTTTTCTCATCTGAGAAATGAGATGGAGAAGAAAATGGCAAACCATTCCAATATCTTTGCCAAAAAAAACCCCAAATGGGATCATAAGAGTCAGACACGACTGCAACAATTGAATAACAACAGCACTTGAATGATTTCTTTCTTGGACCAATATCTACATGATTAGAGCCTTTTCTTTGTAAGGATCTTTCTGGAGGTGGGGCCTCTGATTCATATCAAAGGGCACTCTGGGAAGTTGGGAGTACCTTGGTCAGCTCCTCAAACCCTAGGAAAGAGAAGAAAGTGGGAAGAAATGGGACAGAGCATACCCTTGTTTCCTGGACCACAAGGAAAAGGGTAAAGGACTAGGATAGTGAGAGTAGGTAGGAGAAAGAAACAGAATATAGCAGTTGGTATGACTAGAAAATTAGATAAAAGCCTACATTTTAATCTACAGATCTCTAATAAAGTATCTGTATCATAGACTGTCAGAATGTGAGAGTTGGAAGGGATTTCAGTGACTTTCTAGTCCAATCCAAACATAAAGGATTCCCACTGCAACATACTGGACAAGGGGTCATCTCAGCTATGCTGGACTATCTCTGGGGAGGGAGAACATACCTCTTCTGATGGTGTTCCATTCCACTTTTGGATGGCCCTAATGGGTAAGAAATTTTTTCTTGTTATCAAGCCTAAATTGGTGGTAGCCCTCAGCCATTGCTCCTGGTTCTGCCTTCTGAGCCAAACAACACAAATTGAATCCTTCCTCCCTATGACACCCTTCAAATACTTGACCATAGCTGTCATGTTTCCCTCCAAATCTTCTCTTCTCCAGGGTAAACATGCCCATTTCCTTCAACTGATCCTCATATATGATGGCCCTTCAGGGCCCTCCAGGCCCTTCATCATTATGGTTGCCATCCTCTGGACACTCTCCAGCTTTATCATGTCCCTCTTACATTGTGGTGATCCATTCTTCTCATTGTTCTTCCTATAAATAGTCCTTCCCTCCCCTGAATTTATGAATGCTTGGCCTAATTCAATATTTCCATGTGTGCTTCAAAAAGAGAATAGCCCCATCATCTCATCACTGACATTTAACTGGGTGCTTTAACACTTGCCAAACTATTTTCATCATCTCCTTTTTTGATTCTCACAACAATACTGTGAGGTGAGTGTTATAGGTGCTGTTAATGTCCCCATCTTACAGAGGAAGAAGCCGAGATTCACAGTAGCTAAGGTATTCCTTTGGCCCAGGATCAAACGGATATTTTCAGGCAAGGATTTTGAACTCATGTCCCTTCTAACTCTGGGCCCAGCATACTTCTGACTATCCCATGCTGTCTCTCCCATCTCAGGTATAGGATTTAAAGCTGGGATCGATGGAATATGTATTGAGATGGGACTTTTGAAACCATCACATCTAATTCCTTCATTTTCCACATTTGATCCCATTCAACAAGCACTCATCAGACACTAGTTATGTGGAGATACTCTGCTGGATTCTGGGGGTACAAAGACATAAATGGAAGAATCCCTGCCCTCATGGAGCTTACACATTACTGAGGAAAACAATAGGAGGAAAGCATGAATGAATGGGTGAATGAAAGAATGAAAAGTTTAAGCACTTCCAATTCATTCATTCATTCACACACACATCTATCTATCTATCTATCTATCTATTTATTTACTGCTTTTTGGATGGGGAAGGGAAGGCCAATTGGGGTTAAGTGACTTGCCCAAGGTCATACGGCTAGTTTTTTGTCAAGTATCTGAGGCTGGATCCAAACCCAGGTCCTCCTGACTCCAGGGCTCTACTCACTGCGCCACCTAGCCTCACTTCCAATTTATTAGACCTTTCCCAGTCCTCCTTGATCTTAGTGCCTTCCTTCTGAGACCATTCCCAATTAATCCACTTAGGCATTTTGTTTGTACACAGTTGTTTGCTTGTTGTCTCCCCCATTAGACTTTGAGCTCCTTGAAGACAGGGACTATCTTTTGTCTTTCTTTGTACCCCCAGTGCTTAGCACTCTGCCTAGCACACATTAAGAAATGCTAGTAGAATGACCATGTGCCAAGCATTGTGCTAAACTTTGGGGATACTAATGGAAAAACAAACCAATCCCTGTACTCAAAGAGCTCACCTTCTAAAAGGGGAGACAAAACCTATAAGAGGGTTCCATTGTAGGGTAGATGGTAGGGACCAGTGGTTCACAAAGTGCAGATACAGGACAGATAGCAATGACTGGGGTGCATGGAAGGTACAATGTCTATCCAGATAGTAAAGCCCAGTGTTCTACCATCCTAAGATAAGACTTGTACTTGATGATTCCCTGCTCCTTGAAGTGGTCTGAGTGGCCATGTCTGCCATGGTAGAAAGCCCCAGACTCATAACTATTGGGAAAGGGAAGCAATTCTGAGGTTCCTGGTGGAAGAGGAGCTCTGAGCTTCCTCAAATAGGGGTGGAGAGGTGGTCAGGTCCAGCCATGGGAAAAACAGGGAAAATGGGGGAGGGAGAGATCCTAGTGATATCTTTATAGGAAGTAGTCTATTTTGTCATCGCCATGCTCCAGTGCTCAGGGGGATCATGTAGGAGACATTTTTCCAATTGTTTAATGAAAAGTGTTTTTTAACAGTATTCATATAGCTCCTGGGTTTGCCTTGGCAGGTAGACTCCCTGCGATTCTTTTTTTAAAGGCATCAATAAGGCACTAAAAAGAGAGATCCAAATTTCCAAATTACTTTGGGTTTTTGGAACACCAAATCTTCCCCATATTAGATGGCAAAGTCAGGATGCTGTAAAATCATCCTTCATCTGACTCTTCTAGCAAAACACCAACCTGTAGCATTGATGAATCCAAATACTCTTGAACCAACTTTTTGAATTTTTTGCTCTTTGATGAGAAAACTGGGATCCAGTAAAATAGAGTGACTTACTGGCCACTGTAGAGAAATTTCATGAATTTGGACAGTATTTCTTCTCATTGTCCTCATGAAGAAAGTGTGTCCAGCCTAATTGGAACCCTTTCCAAATGCAAACAGTACTCCAGGCCTGGATGGAGGAAAACCTCCTAAAAGTCTCTCAAGAGGCTTAGCTCCTCAGTTAAGATAACTTCCCCCTTTCTATTTTGCAAGAAATGGACAGGGTATAGGTTAAAATTGTTGATTGATATTTTCACATTTGAATAGCCAGAAATTTTGTGAAATAAATACCTTTTGTAATACTTTGTTCCTTGAGGGAGGATTAGCTAACCTTTTTCTTCATTTCATTTTGTATTTTTTTTAAAAGAAAACAATAGTAGCTAGCATTTACATAGTTCTTACTATGTACCATACACTGTGCTAAGTACTTTACAAATATTATCCCATTTGATCTTCACAACAACTCTGGGAGGTAGGTGTATGGGATGGCACAAATTGAAGAAACTGAGGCAGAGGTTAAGTGACTTGCCCAAGGTCACACAGCTGGTCATCAGCTGAGGCTAGATTTGAACTCAGATCTTCCTGACTCTAAACTCAGCACTGAATCCACTGCATCATCTAGCTGCCAAGAAAACACAGGGTGGATGAAAGTGACATTAGACTGTTTTATTGGGTTGTATGGTGGTAACAGCAATATTTCCTGCTGTCACTGAGAATTTAAAAAAAAATAATTTGTATTCTAATTTCCTAGAGGTAATGTGTGCCATGAATGTTGAGTCAAGTCAGCCAATATTTTATTAAGCACTTACCTGTCATGTGCCAGGCACTGTGCTAAGCCCCGAGAATAAAAAGAAAGGCAAAAACCGGTTCCTGACCTCAAGGAGGTCACAATCTAATGAGGAGACAACATATAAACACTATATATGAACAAGAGGAATACAGAATAAATTAGAGATAATCTCGGGAGGAAGATACTAGCTATCAGTTGGACCAGGATAGGCTTCTTTCAGAAGGTAGAAATTTAGCTTAGACTTTTAGGAAGCCATGGGAGCCAGAAGGGGGAGGTGAAAAGGGAGAAAATTCCAGGTATGGGTGACAGCCAATGAAAATGCTCAGAGTCAGGGGACAGAGTATGGTACAAGGAGGCCAATGTCACTGGATCATAGAGTGCATTGAGGGCAATAAGGCATGAGAAGATTGGAAAAGTAGGAAGGAGCCAGGTTATGAAAGGCTTTAAAAACCAAATAGAGGATATTCTCTCTATATTTTCTATATGAGAATAGGATGTAAGCACCTTCAGACTAGAGACTGATTGGGATTTTTCCCCCCTTTTCACATTCCCAGTAACTAGGATATCATCCTGTAATGAATTTTTAAAACCTTAAAATATTCTAGAAATGTAAGCTATAATTATAAATTATTGTTATTAGGGGCTTAATAAATGTTTGGTGAATTATTGTTCTTGAAGAGTTATGGGAGTATGGAGAGAGATGGGCTAGAATCCTGCCTCTCCCATTTACTCACTTTGTGACCATGACCATGTCAAGGAATACCTCTGGGCCTCAGTTTCCTCATCTGTAAAATGAAGTTATTAAAAACCTTTATGAACCTCAAAGACCATCTAGTCCAGTCCTCTCCTCTTATAAAGGAGAAAACTGAGGCCTGAGAGAGGTTGAATGACTTGCCAAGATCAGAGTTAGTAAGTGCTTAAGTCTACCTCACTTAAATCCACTTCAAGCACAAGTTAAGACATCACCCTTTTGATATCGTTGGTCCCCTTCAAGAATGGAAGGCAGAACAGCCACAGCAAGTTCAAGAACCCAGGTCTTCACTCCAAATCCAGCATCCTTTCTGCTTCGCTGCACTGCCTGTGTTCCTTCCCCACACACCTCAGCCTGGTCAAGAGGATTCAGTACCAAAGCTGTGAAAGCACTTTGCAAATCCAAACGCCCACACAAAGGTCAAGCTGGATCAGAAAACATTCCTCTTGCATCCTTTGCAGCACTAGCTCTTGTTAAATGGTTCCAAAGAGGAGAACTGGACTGCATCCTGTGGTCTCTTTCATGCTTTAAAGTTAATACTGGGAAAGGTAACAGCCCTCCGAATTCTTTCGGCCACACATTCGCCCCATGGAGGACCTCCAACTGAGTCAGCCGAGCTGGGTTCAGATCTGTGGGCAGAGCTGAAATCTTTTCTACTTCAAAAATTTGTCAGAACAAAGTTGGCTATGGGGCTTTGCCTCAGGAGTGGGCCTCTTGGCATGAGGACTCACAGACAGGCCTGGATGGTTGTCGTGTTTCTTTTGCCCACGTAAGTGGTGTGTTGGCTGGTAATGCAATACGTTTGCATACAAGTTTCTAACTTTCAAAAGTTTATAGTTTGCATTCCTCTCCTCCTTAAAGTTGTGGGGTTTACAAAAGTGTCAGTATGCCATTGAACTGTAATTTCCTTGGGGCTTTTGGGGAACAGACAATTTATTTACAGGGCCCGAGATTCTTGTTCTATGGGAGAAAGATGACATTTCTATTTATGAGCCACATAAGAGAGCGGAATGGATCAGTGGGAAGACTGATGGACTTCCAAGTCACAATTTATTGTTGTTCAGTTGTTTCAGTTCTGTCTGATCTTCTGTGACCTCATTGGGGGTTTTCTTAGCAAAGATACTGGAGTGGTCTTCCATTTCCTTCTTCAGCTTATTTTACAGATGAGGAAACTGAAGCAAACAGGGTTAAGTGACTTACCTAGGGTCACACAGCAAGTAAGTATCACATTTGAACTCAGGAAGATGAGTTTTTCTAACTCCAAGCTTGGCACTCTATCCATTACACCATCTAGCTGCCTCTGAGTCACAAGACCTGAGTATAATTTTGGTCTCTGTCTCTCTGTGTAGCACTGGGCAAGTTCCTTATGAATAAAATGAGGGAGTTGGACCAGATGACCTCTGCCTTCCCTTTTGGACCTATGATCCTTTTCTTAACACTTAAATTTCCTGTTAATAGAAGGAGGAAACATTGTAATTTAGAGTGCAGGACAGTTCAGAGAGTGAAGAGATTTGAAGCATGGGGAGACTCAGACAGAAGAGCTAACTAAAGTCCTTTAATTTACATTAGCAATTTAGTTATCAGTCACTTATACTTTAGTATGAAAGAAGGATCCCAGAGCAAAATTTTTAAATGAAGGGAAGAGAGATTAGCAGGACTCTGGACACCTGAAGAGGAAGGTACAAAGGGAAAAAAAATTTCAGAAGGGTAGAGCAAAGTGAGAAAAATGACCTCTGCCTACTTTACAATTTTGCCTAAGGCTAGGCATGTAGGCATACATGGGGACTACTCAGACTTAAATTGGGTCAGAAATCCCGTGGATATGCACAGAGGCAGATTCACTCTCCTCTCTCCTCTTTCAATATAGACCCACACAATCTCTAAAAAGTTCAGTCTCATTCCTCATTAACATCACCCCAAGGTGTGGGAATTCTTTACAATCTCAGCAACTCAGGTTTATAGCAGCCCAGAAACATCAAAGAAACCTAGCTCCATTCCCCGTGAAATAGACGTTTGAATTATTTTCGCCCACAGCCTTGTACTCCTGGGATGGAATATGCAGTGTGCTTTAAAATCTGCATACATTTTCCAAGGCCATCAGCGGATTTATTATGAATGATTAATATGTTTGCCGACACCAGGTATAGCTCTTTATTTAGGGAATGTTTAGGGAGATCTCTTTCTTGCTCTTGGACTATGGCTGTTTATCTGTGTTACTTGTATTGGTCACTCCTCACTTGTCCAAAAAGACCTGGTTACTATTCAAGGTGAGGTCTTAGATAATTTCCATTCTGGGCACATGATCTTCACTTATCTCCTGACACTATTTTTCGTCTTGCTTTTCATGAACTTGGCATTACATCCCAGTTACTGCAAGGGAAAGGATTCTGGTTTTCTTTCACAGAATGCTTCATTTTGTACTAGAACCAGAATGAGAAACCCTTCAATTTATCCAGGAAAACTATCTCTTCTTGTAGAAATAGCAATATAGATTGATTGCACAGGAAGGTTTCAGGTTATTTTTGAGATTTTTTGAACATTGCTGGGGAATTTCTTAGCCTAGATTCCTAGAGAACTCTGGGAAAAATCTCACTCATCACCAAGTTCACTAACCTGGGGGTCAAATAAAATGAGTATCCAAACTGAAAGAGAAAGAAATTTATAAGTGAACTAAGGGAAACTGCCTGCTATATGGTCAATGGAGTTCTTTTTAGCTCCAGTGTGAAACTGTGATACACCCAACCATGATTTCTCCCATCTTGATACTACTATGGCACTGAGAGTTTAGACCATACAGTTTCTTATTTAGTTATGTAGAGCAGAGGTGTTAAACTCAAATAGAAATGGGGGCCACTAAATGGTACTAAGGATCCTTGCTGACTGCATATTGACTTATAAAACGACATATTAATATCAACTATGTTTTATTTTATTTTTATTTACTTTGTCAAATACTTCTCAGTTATATTTTAATCTGGTTTGGGCACCATTCAAGAATGTTGTGGGCTGCAAGCAGCCGGTAGGACTTATTTCTGACACTTCTGATATAGACAGGGAAGGATCTGTTGTTTCATCAGGATGGAGATATTTTCCCACCAAAGGTTTCAACAAATCTATGAATTAGCCGACAAGTTTTAAGGATGTGCCTATGGCACATGAAGGTTTAATGACTTGTTTAGGTTCACATAAGAAATAAAAGTTAGAAGGACTTAAACCCAGGTCTTTATGAATCTAAACCTAGCACTCTATTCACTATGAAACACTGCCTTTAATTAAATACTGTCTGGTATTGTTTTGATTGTTTCATGAATATTAAGTAGATTATAAACTCCTCAGGGGCAGGGACACTTGTACTTTCTTTGTATTACATATAGCACCCGTTCATTTAGTCAATCAGCCACATATTCAGCAGACATTTATTAAGCCCTTACCATGTTCAGAGCAAAAAGACAATTTGGTTAAGACTCTGCCCCTGTCTTTAGGGGGCATATAGTCTTATAAGAGGAGACACAAGCACATGGTCACTATAACATATAGTACTTCATGGTAAGTACATTAGAGAATTACAAAACAAAATGTTATATGAGATTTGCAGGCAAAGGTCATTACTGGTGGAAGACTGGTGAATGGCTTCATGGAGGAAGTAGCATTTGAGTCATGACTTAGAGTTTCACCAGGTGAAGAGGGGAGAGAGGCCATTCTGGGCATAAGACAAAGACATGAGCAACGTCTTTGGATGATGGAAATAAGGGAAACGGAATGAGGGAAAACAGAAGGCAATTGTGTGGATAGAGGATGAGTTGTCCAGTCCGCCAGAAGTGTATGCACATGGAAAGGAGTAGTAAGAGAGAAACCCAAGAAGACAAGGCCCTAGATTCTGGAGGACATTGAATTCAGGTAAAAGAGCTTGGACTTTAATTGTAGGCAACTTGAAGCCGCTAAAGACTTTTGAGCAGAGAAACACATTATTCTGGCAGTTGCATGAAGGATGTATTGGACCAGGGAAAGAGGAAAGACCTTTACTAGGGTAGTTATATCTAATATTTGTAAAGGATAAGGAGAATCACCTCCATTTAAAAAAATAAGGAAACCGAGGTCTATACAGACTAAGTAATACTTGTGAAGTCACAATTCAGAAACTTTGATTCATGCCAGGCCTAAAACTTGGATCCCCTGCTTCTGTGTCCTATTGGCCATATGTTCCCATTTTGCTTCTCAAAAAGAAACTGAAAAAAACAAAACCCAGAAACAAAAACCAGAACATTTTCCCCCTCAGGGATGTAGGGCCCAAGACCAATGAATGTTCTGTTCTCTTCCTATGAGTGAGTTGTTAAAGCACAGACTGAACAAATATTAGTAATGCCTCTGAACATCAAAGGAATAGCTAAGGCTAGAAAGTTAGGTGATCAGTCTGTTAGATTCTGAATGGAAGGTCTATATTGGCAATGCAGGTCTTAGCCAAGTTAGAGGTTTTATTTGTATTTGGACTTGCTCCTAAACAGCTGTCATTCACTTTCACTATTTCAATTCTGTTCTACCATTCTTCCCATGATGTCACCCCGCTTTCCATAGTTTATAGAAGCCCATTCTCAGGGGAGAGCAGTATTACAGAATGATACATTGGCCCCATTGGTCTGAAGACCTGGGCTTGCGTCCTAGCTTTAGTACTTATGTGCCCTTGGGCAAATCATTGGATTTTTCTGAGTTTCAGTTTTGTAATTTGTAAAACTGGGATGATTTTATACTATTTAGATTATTTAAAAGAAAGCATAGTGTAAAGGAAAACTAATATAGTTATTTTGGCTCCAATAGAAGTCAAGTAGGGTAGCTAGGTCGAGCAGCAGATAGAGCCTTGGACTTAGGAAGTCCCGAGTTCAAAGGTGGCCTCAGACAATTGCTAGCTATGTGACCCTGGGCAAGTCACTTAACCATGTTTGCCTCAGTTTTCTCATCTGTAAAAATGAGCTTGGAGAAGGAAATGGCAAACCACTTCAGTGTCTTTGCCAGGAAAGCCCCACATGGGGTCACAAAGAGTTGGATACAACTGAACAATAACAAGAAGTCAAATCTGGAAATACTTGCATAAACCCATTCTAATGATGATTTTTCATACTCATTATGTAGCACTGGACAATGGGCTCAAGAATTCTGAGATGAAGTCCCAACTGATTAAAATTACATTGACTGGATGAACCCAAGCCAATCACTTCCATTCATTGAGCTTGGGCACAGTCATTTATCATCTGAGTCTCACTTTTCTGTTAAATGGGGGATGAACATATTGATCAACTGCCCAATCAATTCACAAGCATTTATTAAACAGCCACTATGTGTTAACCACCAGGGGACACAAAGACCAGTGAAACAGTTCCTTCCCTTAAGGTGCTAATATTCTATCAGGGAAAACAACACAGCCTGTAGAAGTAAATGCAAACATATGCACAGTAAACACAAAGTAATTTTGGGAGTGGGGTAGGCTGCAGGGCGCTCTCACCTGAAGGGATCAGGAGAGACTTTGTGTCCTAGGTAGTGTTTGAGCTGAGCCTTGAAGGACTCTACAGATTGGAGGGGTGGTAGGGTGAGGAAGGAGTAAATGCATTCCTGGCGTGGGAGATGACCTGGTTAAAGGCAGGGAGAAAGGAAATGAAATGTCTATATGGAATAAGACATTTTACTGGAACATAGAATATATGAAGAGGAGTAATGAATGTGTAATGAACCTGAAAACAGGAAATGAGGCTGGAGATAGAGAGCAAAGGACTTTGAATACCAAAATGATGAGTTTTTCGTAGAGGCAAATGGGAGCCATGGGAACTTTGAGGTGGGTGGTGGTGGTGGTGGTAGAGTGCCATAGTCAGACCTGTGCTGTAGAAATATCTTAAAAGGAATAGCAGGATGTACACAATACATTCGCAGTTTAGTTTCATGTGCAATCAACCTTTTTTTTTGTTATACTATGATATGAAATGCTTGTTTTATCCCATAAATTTAAAAAAATATATAATTTTGGTAGATGTGTGGGAGATGGATTGGAGAACTAAGACATCTGAGCCAGGGAGACTAATAAGGAAGAGATGATGAAGACTTTGACTTCACTCTGGCTCATGCCCCTATTAATAAACCAAATTCCTCCTTAACCAGTCCTCAAAACCCTTGAGCTTCAGCCCTATATGTTTATACAACAAAGTAGACAAACGTCATTTTTAGACACTCTGTCTCTCTCTCGCTGTCTCTTTGTCTCTCTCTGGCACAGTGTCTCTCTGCCTCTCTCTCTTTTTCTCTGTGCCTTTCTCTCTCTGTGTCTCTCTGTCTCTGTCTCTCCTCTTCTCTGTCTCTGTCTCTCTGTCTCTCTCTTTCTCTGTGCCATTCTCTTTCTGTGTCTCTCTGTCTCCTCTCTGTCTCTCCTCTCTCTCTCTGTCTCTGTCTCTCTGTGTGTATCTCTCTCTCTCTCTGTGTCTCTCTCTCTCTTCTTCCTCTCTCCCTCTCTCCCTCCCTCCCTCCTTCTCTCTCTCTCTCTCTCTCTCTCTCTCTCTCTCTCTCTCTCTCTCTCTCTCTCTCTCTCTCTCTCTCTCTCTTTCTCTCTCTCTGTCTCCTCTCTGTCTCTGTCTCTCAGATCTTGCCATTCTCCAGGGAAAGGTCTCTGACTAAAATGGACTTTTGTGAGTCAGTGATAACATCAACACCATTCTGGGCTTAATGGTAATTTGTTGCAAAATTCTGGCACGATTTCCTTACCCCCACCCCCTACTTTCTTCTTAGAGTAGCCTCTCCTACCCAAGGTAGAATGGAAACTCATTCACTCTTGGAATGATCATGGGCTCTGACTCATGTTTCTTCTGAATCTTTCATTGTATCCATGTGAACTAGGTGGGAAGCATATCCCTGCGGCTATTACTGGCAGGCCAGTAAAGGTGGGTCCTGAGGAGAGAAATGTTGGAGAGAAAACTTGATAAGTATTTTGCTAGTGTGCAGAGTGGGCAGTCACCCATCTAGGGGTGATTTGAGGAGCTCTAGGGAAGGCATTTCCCCACCCTCAGCAAATTCTACCTTGATTTATTCATTTCCTTGGGCTAGTCATTACTCTCTAAAATGCAAATGCCTCTAGAAGGAGGGGTAATAAACGATTTCACTTGAATATTAGAGATTTCATTTAGGAAGTATTCTCCCCTGGTCTAGATTATGAATGGCCTTGAATGCCAGACAAAAGACAACATTTGTACTTTATTCAAGAAGCAATATGAAACCAATGAAGATTTGGGGGGGGGGTGAAGGGTGGGAGAATAAAGGGTGAGTTTGAAAACCCTGTGGGCTATTGAAAGAAAGGGCATTCCAAGTGTGCCTGAGGAAGCTATAGAAAGAAGAGAGATAGACTGTCATGTAGGGCCAACCATGGGATGGGAGCAGAGGCGTGCTGGTAAATAATTAACAAACCAGCTTCCTCCCCCCAAATGTACCCATGACACAATTTCATTTTAATATGCATAATTAACTTGTTCTCCATTATTTTCTTAAATCTCACAATACACAAAACAATAATTCAAGCCCTGATTTGTAATGTTTGTTGATTTCTGAGGTATAAATGTTCACGCTAAAAATTTAACAATCAGTTCACCTGCCTGGTTCCAGAACACTCCTGGGTGGGGGTGACCTGTGGTATTCACTTTTCTTGAGAATTCTCTACTTGACTTTATAAGATTTTTGCCTAAATAAAAAGCTCCTCCCCCCACACCATCCTCAACTCAAATCCTTTCCTTCTCCAACCTATCCCCCAGTCTATGGATTTAGTTAGCAAAAATAGAAATTATATAGTCACTCAGCCTTGAAGTAGCTGCATCAATTGAAGACCTAGGGAGTCACTTTTCCTCTCTGGCCTTCTGTTTCATCATTGGTGAAGTAAAAATAGGTCAGGTGACCTCCAAAGTGTCTTCCAGCTTCAGCTTTCAACAATTCTGCAGTGCAAAAGGATGTGTGACTAGACAGTAGGATGTTGGTGGGAGTAGATGGGGAAAAATCAGATTTGGAAATGGAAAGGACTTTAGAGGCCTTCAAGTTCAACCTCATCATTTTATAGATCAGGAAATTAAGGTGGAGTGAGGAAGTGACTTATCCAAGGTCATTTAGCTATTAAATGTCTGAGGCAGAATTTGAACTCAGGTCTTCCTGACTCCCCATCTAGTGTTCTAACTACTATGCCGTCTAATTGCCTAAATTAAAGTGAAGGGTGGAAGTGTGGACTTGATAATATCCAAGGTCCCTTCCAGCTCCAAATCTATTAACCTGTTATTTTTAAAACCACCCTCTGAAGTAGGTGCTATTACCATTTTACAGATGAGGAAACTGAAGCTGAGAGAATAAGTGACTTGCCCAGATCACACAACTAGTAAATATCCAGGGTAGAATTTGAACTCAGCTCTTCTAATTCCAAGAAAGATGCTCCACTCCATGATTGGTGTCAAATTCAAACAGAAAAGGACCTTTATGGTGGTATATTGACTTTGAAAACTACAAACTAACATTATCTGTGTTGTATTGTGTTTTTATTTATTTTGCTGATCATTTGCCAATTACATTTTAATCTGGTCTGAGCCATGAGTTTGACACTTCTATATTACACTCCATCGCCTAGCTGCTTCTGGTAGAATGTAGAGTCCTTAAGGACAGGGGTTATTTTTCATTTTTGTCTTTGTATCAACCCTACCCAGCTCAGTGTCTTGCAACTACCAGACTTAATTGTTTGTTGAGCTGAATTATCTAGAGTGGTAGGTCAGAGAGATCTAGGCTGAATCCTGCCTTTTCAATTTACTACCTGAGTAACCTTCACTAAAACTCTTAGTCCTGCAGGCAACTTTCTAGGATTTATCTACTAAATTACAGTTTACAGGTGAGAGAGGGGAGGTTTGCACACCAAGAGGGCCATAGCTGAGGAAACCACATGTCAGGACAGGACAAAATATACTGATTTCCACCCCCACCCTGTCCCACTTCCCCCCAGAATCTTATTCATTCCACAGTAAACATTTAATAAAGACCAGTTATGTCCAAGACAATGAAAAAAATGATAAAAAAGGAGGCAGGCATAGCCTTTGTCATCGTGCTTTGCCAAATAATTGGCTTAATCTTCCCAATACTTGGATATGGGTTCTAATTCTATTAGGAGATAATGGCCTCCCCCTAAAAATCCTCAGAACCCAGTTTCTGATATCTCTGGCTATTCATCCACAGCACAAGCCAGAAACCCTCAGGCTATTTAAAAAGGAAAGCTGAACAGGAAGGCTGTCATTTTTTAAAAAAATATTTTAAAGTTAAAAAACAAAAAGAAATATTTTTAAAAGAATATTTTATTTTCCCCCAATTACATGTAAAAACAATTTTAACATTCACTTAAAAAAAGTTTTAAATTCCAAATTCAATCTCCTCCCCCCAGACAGTAAGCAATATAATATAGGTTTTACATGTGTAATCATTTAAAATGTATTTCCAAATTAGTCATTTTGTGGGAGAAAACTCGAAAGCTATCATTTCTAAGAAACTTCCTGATCATTTTCAAGGTAGGCCATTTGGTGCTTATAGAACAACCAAAGAACAAAGGCTTGGAGAAATGCTGTCTTCCATTTAGTGGGGGTGCTGATGAGTTTCTTGTCTATTTATACCAGAGTCTTATTGACCATATGTCCCTTGATGTTCAGATGCCCAAGGCTAATATTCAAATGTGTAAACCCAGGGAAAGCCATCAGGACCTGATTTGATGATTTGATGAAGATAATTTCTAGTATCTTCAATGTGGGGTTGCTAAGGTGAAAGCTGTACTTTTTGTGTCATGATCTACATGTTCTATGGGTTTGGCTTTTTTTCCCTACATGTGCTTTTTTTCCCCCCCTTACTCCAGTACATAGGCTGTGTTGAAGTGCTGCAGTCGATGAGATCCTTGGATTTTGGCATGAGAACCCAAGTTACAAGGTAAGACCATGGCATGGTAGTGAACCTTAAAGCCATAGTGGAAACCCAATGCTGTTTCTTGCTGTGCATCTTGAGAAGGAATAAGTTATTCCCTCCCACTCCTGGTTCCTTTGTGGGTTTTCAGGAATGTATGGGGAGACATCCTGGTTATAATGATGTAGATAGCTGGCCTCAGAGTCAGAAAGACCTGAGAAGTTCCACCCCTGAAATTCTCTAGACTGTTGAGATAGAGTCAAAGCTCAAAGGGACATAAAAGTCCTGTAGTCCATCCTGCCATATGGAAACTGAGGCCTTTGACTTGTCCAAGTTCATGCAGGTTGTTTTTTTTTTTTTAAGGGTATGCATTTAAGCCAAAATTTGTTTTTATTTATTTTTTCCATATAACTTTTTTATTTCATTAAATATCTCCCAATTACATGTAAAATTATTTAACATTAAAAAATTTTAATACCTATTTTTCACTTTATTTTTCATGTTCTCCTTTTGATCTGTGTCTTCTTTCACAATGTGACTAATACAGAAATATGTTTTGCATGATTGTACATGTATAACCTATATCAAATTATTTACTTTCTCAGGGAGGGGGGAGATGAGGGAAGGAGGGAGAAAATTTGGAACTCAAAAAAAATTTTTAATGGATTTTAAAGATTATCTTTATATGCAAGAAGAAATAAAATATTATTAGTTTTTTTGAGTTCTAAATTCTCTCCCTTTCACCCTTCTCCCTCCTAAAGAAGGCAAGCAATTTGATTTTTATTATACATGTGAGGTCATGGAAAACATACTTCTGAGGGGCGGCTAGGTGGCGCAGTGAATACAGCACTGGCCCTGGAGTCAGGGAGACCTGAGTTCAAATCGGGCCTTAGACACTTAACACAAACAAAAAAACTAGCAGTGTGACCTTGGGCAAGTCACTTAACCACAATTGCCCCCTCAAAAAAACCATACCATACTTCTGTATTAACCATGTTGTAAAAGAAAACACAAACAAAATTTAATCGTAAAAATAAAGAAAATTTTACAAGTATGCTTCAGACTGCATTTATAGTTCATCAGTTCTCTCTCTAGAAGTGGATAGCATTTTTCATCATGGGTTGCTTTGGAATTGTCTTGGATCACTGTCTTGATCAGAGTAGCTAAGTCTTTCACAGTTGATTATGCTTACAATATTGCTGTTACTGTATACAATGTTCTCATTGTTCTGCTCACTTTACTTTGCATCAGTTCATATAAGTCTTCCCAGGTTTTTCTTCAACCATCTTCAACCTGCTATTTCATACAGCGCAATAGTATTTCATCACAATCATATATCACAACTTGTTCAGCCATTCCCCATTTGATGGACATCCCCTTGATTTCCAATTCTTTGCCACCACAAAAGAGTTGCTATAAAATATTTTTGCTCTGACTGAGGTTCTTTCTGTGAATGAATCTTTAAGGTCTCTCCACTTCTAAGTCCTAAGATTTTGTGCTCTGTTATCACTTAAATGTCTTACATGTATCATTAAAATGTTTCTGTTTATTCCACTTTTCATATTCAGGTGTTTTTAAAAAAAAAATAATTTTCTGATCAAACATTTTGATAACTCTTGGGATGGAGCATAGTGCTATTAAGATTGTGCTTATGGATTCAATCACTACATGAGCTATTTAAATCTCAAAGAGAAAACTCTATTTCAAGGCTACAAATTATCTTGGTTAATCATCTTGGTTAGCTCTTTTAGAAATGCTTGCCATTGGACAGGAGGTGAACCAGGTAAGAATGTGGAATGGAGTCCATTGCCACTATTGAAAAACACTTTCAGGCAAGTGTTTTCCAGGTGGTGGATCACTGGAGAATTCTGTATAGAAAGACAGGATATTATTATTATTGTGAACAGTAGGGAGAAAACGATGTGAATTTTCCAAAGGTCTATAGCTGAGGGAAAAGAGATGATTGAGGGAAAATAGGGCTTTAACCCAGAGAAGAGATGGAGTTTTACTATCCTCATATAACATCTTTTCTTGAAAAAAAAATTCCAAGCAATATGGCATTGTTAAAAGAAAAATCCTGGTTCAGGCCTTGCCCTGATCAATTAAAGGTAAACTCAGGAAATAAGACAACATGGAGTTCATTGGCACTCCAAGGCATCAAGCAGTTGGAGTGGGGTCTGTTGCCAAATCCAAGTTTCAGCCTGCTTTTGTAGAATAATTTGCATATAAGAATAAGACAATCCTGATTGATAGACATTTTAATGAGGAAGTGGAATAAATGTCATCTCAGCTCCTTCTCATTACAGCATCATTGGGAGAATAAACTAGTTCTCAGGTGATGAGAGTAGTCCTTAGATGTTAGGATTAGTCTAAAGGGGACCTTACCCTCTCCTGTAGTCTGTCTTAGCACAGTACCCAAAGATTGAGCAAGGTTAAAATATGAGGGTTACTCAGACTATATTTTATCTAGTGGCCTGACTTTGTACAATCCTCCCTTTGGTGCTAACCATATTCATGGTATAACACCACAATCAGACCTATATTACTCCTCTATTTTTAACTGCATTATCCTCATCTCTGCTGCTTGTTCCAAATCAATTTGAGTAAGAGTCAGAGGCTATAAGCTAGGGAATTTAAACTTGCAGTAGGACACAAGTGAACTGTGGGCATGAGCATTGCAAAAATCATAATTCCATGTTTCCTTCAATGTCATAAAAATTAGACAAATTTAGTTAAGGAGAATAATAATATCAAGTTTCCTTATAACCTGGTAACCCACTCCCAGTGTTCATTTAATTAGCACATTTCACCTTGAGTCCCAGATGTCCTGTGTAGTCATCTGGTCCCTGGAAACATCTGTCTCATACATTCTGGAGTAGGCTTTTTTCTCAGGGAAGTTCTGAAGGGGCTTCT
Organism: Gymnobelideus leadbeateri; assembly: GCA_011680675.1. Lineage (NCBI taxonomy): Eukaryota > Metazoa > Chordata > Mammalia > Diprotodontia > Petauridae > Gymnobelideus > Gymnobelideus leadbeateri. The sequence goes on along the minus strand of WOXC01001283.1, from coordinate 61,330 downwards.
CCTAGTAGCTCTGCTTCTCTGGTTCCAAGTCACATGCAGAGATTCCTAGGTAATTCTGCTAAAATCTGCCAATAACAAGATTTGATACAATTTAGTATAACCTCCCAAATTTGCTTTTCCAGTTACTAGTTCATGTGGTGAGAATTAACTCAGATGCATGAATTTAACCCTATTTACAACAGAGCTATAAGAACAACAAATTAGAACCCAACAATTTGCCTGAAACTTCAGAGAATTTCAGTTTTTCATATACAACTTGCTCTTTGTATCTTTACCCCAGCTCTGTATCTGATGTGAACAGTGTCATCTACAGACTAAAGGAAGAGGGTCTGACTTGGAAAATGAGCCCTCCCATCCCTTAATATTAGACAGAGACTTCAAACAAGGGGAAAAAAGGACATGATTTAACATTCTTTACAATTATTAATGCAATTTACATATAAAAACCTTCATCTAATTTTGGGAACTTACAACTAAAATATACTTAAGCCTATATTTACCATTAGACACATTTGCAAGCCAATTGAATACACACACACACACACACACACACACACACACACACACACACACATCCTTGTTCTTAGAATTCTAACAGGCTAATCTTATTGTTTTCTCAAAGTTTACTACTCCATTAAATTTTATAAAAGTTTTTATATCTTCATCTTATCCTCCCTTTTTAGGGTACATATATTATCCTCATATCATCTTGAAGGAATGAGATACTTTAAGGGGACCTAATTTTATAAATGGATACATAACTATTAGTAAGGGGATTGTAAGCCTAAGAACTCATTTACTTAGTTGTTTAGAATATGGAGTTGACCACAAATTCATTTTAAAACAATAAGATCTTTTATACTTTCATCCTCTTATAATAACTCAGATGTTACTGTATTAATCTACTAACTAATAGATTTAGCATTGCAGTGACAAACTTCCACTTTTCATCTGCCCTGGTAGAAATTTGCTATGAAAGGAAAAAGAGGGACTTAGTTACGTCAAAACTGTCCCTTCTAGGGCACAGATTGATCTGACAAGCTATATAACAGAAGATAAATTCTCTTAGCTCTGTTTCATTCTAGGAAAGAGTCATAGTAAATAATCAATCATACAAAAAGTTCCACATTATTCACAGGGTATCATATCCATGCTCAGAATTAACCAGGTGGGAAAATTTCCTGTTCAGAAAGGAAAAACACCATGAGAAAACTTTGTCAAGAGGCTCCTACCTTTGCAAGGTTGTCTCTTCAACTTTTCCTGGGGACAGACATCCACCTGTAGGAATTCTCAGACCACACCTGCTTTGGGCAGCACATGGCATTCCCCTTGAATGGTAGACTCTTGCCTTCATGATCATTCAGAGAATCATACTTGAAATAAAAAACTTAGAATAATATCAGATTATGGTCCCATAAGATTTAACCTAAAATGGCAGAATTTAGCTAATCACAGTTTAGGGCCAGGTTATTGTTATTTTTGCTTATGTTTCAATGATAGTTAGGAATGAGCATATATAAGGATATTTTATTTATTCTTCATTTATAAGATATAACATTTTCCATGTTAAAAGACTGAAGGGCTTGGAGTGTGATATTCCAGAAGGCAAAGGAGCTAGGATTACAACCAACAATAACCTACCTAGCAAAACTAAATATAATCCTTTGCGGGGTGGGGGTGGGGGGCATGGATTTTTAATGAAATAGAGGACTTCCTAGCATTCCTGATGAAAAGACCAGTGCTGGTTTTGGGGGTCTGCAAATTTTTTGGTCCTTCCAAGGTGGAGTGATCCATGCAAAGGTAAGGTCACTACTCTCCTGGTCTGCACTTTGGTATTTACCCAGGAAGGCCCTGAGTCCCCTGCAGTCATAAGCACTAGTACTCTTCTTAGGCCTGGAACTTTAACCAGGTACCCTGATCTCCTATGGCCACAATTGCTAGTACTCCTCTCTGCCTTGGAATTGAGACCAGGGCCCCTGCTCCCTTGTGACCAACCATACATGCTTCTCTCTGCCTTGGAACTGTGACTGAGAACCATGTATGGGTAATAGAGTTGCCAATCAATTCCAGCTAGACCCAGTGCTAGCAAAGGGTCTGCTATAATCTTCTTCTGACCAGTTGTCTGTCACCCTTACCATCTTTGGGCTGAGAGCTCTGGAAGCAGTTGCCATTGTCACATTTACCTCCACAGCTTGCTGCTGGTGTTGCCATTGCATGTGGTCCTGCTCACCCTGGTTTCACAGACCTCTCCTGCCAACCTCCTAAGTTGTCTTAGGCTAGAAAAATGTCTTGTCCTGACCCTTTGTTGGCTCTGCCACTTCAAACTTCAATTTGAAGTGTTATTTTAAAGTTGTTTGGAGGGGAATGTTGGGAGAATTTGCAGTGAAGTAGTTTTTGCAGGTTCTATTGGTCTCATTTTACACACAGGGAAACTGAAGCAGAGAGAGACAAAATGGGCTATGAGCCCAAAGTGTCAGAGCCTTAAAGTACCAGAGGCAAGATTTAGAGCCAAGTCTCTTCTGTCATTCAGGGCTGTAATCTCCAGTTCTATGATGCTGTCTCTAAAAACAAAACAAGCCTTGATTGCTGAGAACAAACTGATCAGAAAGATGCTGGGCCCTCAGAAGCAAGAACTTGGCTTATTTTTCCTTGCCCTGAGTGGCCTGTTCTGAATGTTCTACCATCAAGAAGTTAAACGAAGACTTTGTTCCTCAGGAAACTATACTTTGTGTCCAGGTGGGGGAAATATATAACTTTCTTAGTATAGACCAAGAGAAATACCTTGGACCTAAGAAATGCAAGAGGAAGGCAGTGTTAGCCTTTAGCTTAGAAAAGTTGATTTAGTCAAGTTTGGAACCCTAACTTGGTTGTAATCATGAGAAATACTTCCACATTAGTCAGTCAATAAACACTTATTAACCATCTATGATGTGCCAGGCACTGTGTTAACCACTGGAGATACCAAAAGAAGACAAAAGATGGTTTCTTTTCTCAAGGCTCTCACAGTCTAATGGGAGAGACAGTTTGGACAAAACTATGTGCAAACAGGAGAGATGAGAAGTGATGAGCAGCGGGTAGACACTAGAATGAAGGGGGATCAGGAAAGGCTTCTTGTAGAAGGTGGGATTTTAGCTAGGATTGAAAGGAAGCCAGGGAGACCAAAAGATAGAAATGAGGAAGGAAAGAATTCCAGGCATGCAGGACAGCCAGTGAAAATGTCTGGAGTTGGGAATTGGGGATAGCAAGGAGAACAGTGTTACTAGATCTTAGAATACATGGTAGGGGTAGGGGGTGGGGTAGGGGAAGGAGTTCAAGGTGTAAGAAGACAGGAAATGTAGGGCAGGGCCAGGTTATCGAGGTTATTATAAACAAAATGGAGGATTTTCTATTTTATCCTGGGGGTGATAGGCAGCCAGTGGAGTTTATTGAGGAGGGTGTGGGAGGGTAACATGGTTAGGCCTGTCCTTTCAGAAGATCATTTAGTAAGCCTATATTGTGTGCCAGGAGCTATGATAGAGGACAAAGATGAGAAAATAAGTGGTCTCTGTCCTCAAAGAGCTTATATGCTTTTGGGAGAGAATTTTATATACATCATCAGCAGAATGTAATACACATTGTCAGACCATCCACCATATTAGTTTTTTTTCCTTCTTAGTTGTTTTCTTTTTTTCTAACAAGGGAAGGCTCAATCTAGAGTGGATAGAGGACCAATATTTTTCAAAATGACTGTGATGTAATAATAGAAGGCATCAGTAAAACTCATTTTCTAAAATCATCATTAAAAACAGGAAGTAATTCTTTCAAGACATTCTGTACATCTTTGGTGCAAGGGGACTCCTAATCACTCTCTTGTTCATCTGTCCTCTTCTTCTCTCTCCATCTTGCTTAAAATTTTAATGTATACTCAGTAATCAAAATGGACAAGCTGATGGTTGGGTTGGCCAAACCCTGGAGAAACCAGTCACAAACCAGAACTTCTGCTGGAGCCATGGGGACTGCTGGACACTAGCAACCTGGCATTAATCAAGTTTGCCTTATTCATGAGATTGCAGGCTCCTGCTTCTATGAGGCAAAATTGGGATCTGTTAGATAACTGGTCTAGGGTTACTGCCTATTAAGATAGGGCATTGGATTCATCCTCTTTTGCTGAGCATAAGAGTCTGCATATGGTAACCTATTTATCTGCCCCCTTTCGAAAGAGAGAGAGAGAGAGACAAAGGGAGAGAGAGGGAGGAAGGGAGGGAGGGAGGGAGGGAGAGAGAGAGAGAGAGAGAGAGAGAGAGAGAGAGAGAGCGAGAGCTCTGCTTTCCTTGCTATGGACAGTAAGCAGTCTGTTTTGGTGATTTGGTATGAGGTAAAGCAGCAAAGAAGCAGAGATCATAATTCAGAGGATATTGTAATTGGGCTAATTTCCTGTTTGTAATGTTATTGCTCCTTAGCAGTGACTCTGCAAATTTAATTCTCTATCTTGAAATTTTAATTTTTTGGCTTCAGTAAGACATTAAGGAGAGTTCTTTGGAGATGAACACATCCTTGCAGCATATGTGCGTGTGTGTGTGTGTGTCTCTGTGTGTGAGTGTGTGTGTGTGTATGTGTGTGCAGCCGTCACCTGCAAAATAGCTCCAAGGTGATATAGGAGAGCCTGGTAAATTGCCAGGGATTTACCAAAACTTGGAATTTTGATTTGGAAAAAGTATTTTGAAATGGCTAAATATATAATTGTAGAAGCAGTATATCATTATAGGAGTATGGGGTAGTGTAGTGGACAGAGAGTCATGCTTGGAACCAATTCAAAGTGGGTTCAAATCCTATCTCTGACAATTATTGGCAGTATTACCCCAGGCAAGATGTTTCACTTCTGAGTGTTCTTGGTAGCTCTCTAAGACAACAGATTGTAGAGAAAGTGCTGATCTGAGGGAGTTTCCTTCTGGGGGACTCTTAGACCAATGAAATCACAGGTCTAGTCCTTATCCCTATACTTAAAGATTAAATATCTGTATTTTGTTATAACCTCCAGTGCAGCAACCTGTTCATTTAAATTTGACTTCTCTGTCTTTTAATTAGTGGATAACTGTATGTGAGGATGTAGGGTTGTTTCTGAATGTACATCGAGGCACAGATGAATATGTTTTTCCATAGGCAAAATGGATGAAGGGATGTGTCCAGTATATGAACATGTGCCTATTCTAGCTCATGACTAGTAAGAGCAAGTCATAGTCGGATGCAATTGGCCACGTTTAAATATCACAAAAGTCCTCTCTCATATATTTATATTTACTCTATGGAGGTTAAATCCTCACCCATAAAATGAGAGAGATTGGACTCATTGAAAAACATGATGGATTTGGACCCAAAGGACCTTGATTTAAATTCCGCCTCTGATACTTACTACCTGTGTAATCTTGGACAAGTCACTTAACCTCTCTAGGACTCTACTTCATCTTCTTTAAAATGGAAGTATTGGATTAGATGGTCTCTTAAGGTCCTTTCCAGGTCTAAATCTTTGATCCCATATTACCCCCTTTAAAGTTTAAATCTATGATCCTAGCTATATCTATATCCATAGAGACACGTAAATGAAAATGTAAGACTTGGATGGACAATTTTTACCTTTTAATACTTTGCTGCTCACTGGTCCATTCTTTCAATTCCTAAGACCCAGACCTTTTTCTTAGTCATTTGACCTAAGGAGGAAATCATGTATTTATAGTTGGAAGCTGTCTTTATATCTATCTTGAGAATTTTTAGCAAGATGTTTTAATGTGTCTTTAAAAAAAAGGTCTACGCTAATCACTTAGTCATAGTTTTTATGGTCTTCCAATGAAGTGTGATGGACTCTGTTAGAATGCCAAAAAAGTGTCAAGTGTTATGGAAGGTAATTTTATCTTTCTGTAACAGAGTAAGGATTTAATAAACATTTGTTAAATGATTGAACTTGGAGTTGTTTATATGATATTTTTGTTGTGTTGAAGCCTATTTTAAGTTTTATTTCATGTGATTAAGGGTAGATAGAATAAAAAGGGAAGGAAGGGCAGATTTTCTGAACTGGGCTAATCTTCCCTGTCTCTTCTTTAATATTCAGCCTTTCCCTATCTACTAGTTCCTACCCTACCACCTTTAAATATGTCCAAGTCTCCTCTATTCCCTAAAAATAAAGCTTCATCAGAGGACCCTCTTCTATTTATACTCTTTTTTAGTAGTCTCGTGAATTCAGCTTTCATCTCTATGCCAAGGACTACCAGATTATCTATCTATCTATCTGTCTCTCTGTCTATCCCTATACCTACACACACATACATAATACACATGTACAGACACATATGTATACATGTATACATATACATTTATATATACATATCCCCAGACTATCCCCTGAGCTTCCATCCCACATCACTCGTCCCCTATTAAATATTTGAGACTGGATATCCTGGAGGCATTTCAAACTCAGTATCTCTAAAACTAAACTCTCTATCATTCCCTTTTCCCCAAACTCTCCCTTCTTTGAAACTTCCTTATTTCTCTCTAAGTCACCACCATCTTTCCAGTCACCTAGATCAGAAACAAAGGTGTGATCCTTGGGTGTAATCTTGAGTACAATCCTCTTCACCCTCACCCCGGGTATATGATCACCAAATCTTGCTGTTTCTACCTTCACAATGTCTTATATCTGACTTTTCTTCATCCACACAGCTTACTACCTTAATTCAAGCTCTCATCATCTCTAGCCAAGAATATGGCAGCATGGGGTGACTAGGTGGTGCAGTGAATAGAGCACTGGCTCTGGAGTCAGGAGGACCTGAGTTCAAATCTGGCCTCAGACACTTGACATACTAGCCATGTGACCTTGGGCAAGTCACTTAACTCCAACTGCCCTGCCCTCCCCCCTCCAAAAAGAAAAAAAACTTATAGAAAAAAAAAAGAATATGGCAGTAGCCTCCTAATTGTTTTAAGTTTCTCCCCATTCCAAGTCACCCTATCCATTGCTGCTAAAGTAATTTTCTAGAACATATTTGACTAAGTGTCTCTCCTGTTCAATCAACTCTAATGGCTTCTTACTGCCTCTTAGATAAAATATAAACTTCTCTTTTTAGCTTCTAAAACCCTGTGAAATCTTGCCCCCAAATATCATTCCAACCTCATTGGACAGTACTCCCCTTCCCCATCCTGCAATCCAAGCAAAGTGGCCTTTTTTTTCCTTTTTCTTTATATCCAGCACCCCCTCTCCTATCTCCTGGCCATCCCCCATGTGTGGAATTCATTTCCTTCTTATCTCTGCTTCATAGAGTTCTTCTCACCTTTTTCAGATGGATGTCTAGCAACATCTTTCCTGATTCCTCCTCCTCCAGCTGCAAGTGCCCTTCTTCTATAAATACCTTATATTGAACTACTTTGTGTATATTTTTATTTATTCACTTTGTATTTACTCTATAAACACATTTATATATTTACTTCTCTCCCCCATTAAAATGTAAGCTTCCTGCAAGTAGGAATTGTTTCATTCTTTGTACTTGTATCCCTAACACCTAACACAGTGACCAGCACATAGTAGGTGCTTAGTAAATACTTGTTGATTGATGGATTTTTCTCAGTGACAGGAAACTGAGACTAAAATAAGTGAGACTGTGGCTCTTGTTTGCATCAGACCACAGCTTTCATCATCATTTACTCCTATTCTGGTGCACACTTACTATGTATGGTCTCTGAGACAATATAAGTTAGGACTCAAGACGAACACTGACCCCTGGAACCCTGTACCTCTTCCCAATCTCAATAACAAGATGAGGGGAGAAGGACTCAGGACCAAAGACCATATGCCACAATAGCACTCTCTCCTGTTACTGCATACCAGTTTGATTCCAAACATGTCAGGACTTCCTTGCTCTCTGACTTCCTTAAGTGCTCCAGAAGAGGTGCCTGGACAATGAGTTTCCACTTTTTAAAACTGTTTTTGGCCACTGTCATGTGGTGATGGTGCCCCAGGAGAATCTCCCATGCTTAGCCTAAGCCTCCAGCTATACTCTCCACCCCTTACAATGCCCCCTTTACCCTACTTTCCTAAGAGTATGACCCTAGTAAGAATACCTGGATGTCTTCAATATGGCCAGCTTTTCTGAGAATTGGCGCAGATAATCTGCCTAAGTGTAGAGAAAATCTTTGCCAAGGCTTCTCAGTTACACCTTCTTGAGAGTCATCCTCCTCGGTTCCCAAATGAATCGAACAACAAGGTCTCCAGGGTCTCAGGGGAAGTCATGCCCAGGCTGGCCCTGGCACAGTTCATTGGGAGGAGGGAGCTTTGCCCTGCAGGATCTGACCCTAATTCTTGACCTGAAGGAGATATTTCCAGGTCAGAGAACTAGGACCTCTAGTAAGTAGGATCCTTTAAACCTAGACCAGCCTATTCCCTCATAGAGAAGTCCAGAATGCTGACCACCCTTTTAAGAGGAAATGCTTTGTGATGAACCTTTATTGGCTTCACATTCTTTGGTAGAAGAGGACCTAGCTCTTATTTCTGACCTTGGCCCAATCTCTGTCTTGCCATTCTCTGACCTTCTTCAGTACCACCCGGCCTCATTATTTAAACATATTTTCTGTTTGCCCTCCAGCCTTGATTTTTGCCTGTGTCCCTCAATCCCCTTTCCCCATCCTACTCAGTTTATATGTTCCACTGTGACGAGGGTCAGCTTCCATTTCTGTCCTCATCCTGATCCAGCCCCTGGCCCATCCTCTTCTTAAGTTTAGCTGACTTTCCCAATCCAAGTGATGATTTTATCTGATTAAGTATGTGCTTGGCTTTCCTCTAGTCAGCTACAATAACCATGTCCAGCCCAAGAGTTTTTAAACTGGGGTCCATGAATTTTTAATTTTAATAACCATATTCAATGTGATTGGTTTCCTTTGTAATTCTTTGTATTTAATTCAATGCATTTAAAAAACATTATTCTAAGTAGGCATCCCTAAGTTCACTAGACTTCAAAGGGATTCGTGACACTGAAAAAAATTAAAAACTTTTGCCCTTGTGTAGCCCAACAGATACCTCTGCCTCATTTTTCCTACTCATGATCAATACCTGCACATCTGACCTCACCTATCCTCCATCCCAGGTAATCTTGTCAAACAGGGTCGAAATGATAACAGCACCCTTATATTTTGAGAAAATTAAATGGACTAGTTTTTCAATGTATTGATAACATCAACATGTTCCCAGACTCTTCTCACTGCCCAGAACCAGGAAGGAATGCATAGCAGTGCCTCTTTGAATTAAATCTATATCTGATCTTTAATTTCCTTTAATGGGTAGTGCTATATGCTTCAAAGATCCTAATTATACTCTACTAAACCTCATGCAGACATTAAAAGGAGAAAACGATTCTCTTTCTAGTTTTGACTGTCATACTAGTAGCTAGCTCTGAATCTAAACAGATACTATCACTTTCCATTAAATGCTCTTTTGAACATTGTTTCTGGAAGTATGAAAAGCCACAGTTTCATAAAACCCTGCGAGGATGCCTGGGAATTTTCCCCAGGAGCTGTTCAATCTCCAGGCATGTTTTTTTCTTTTGAGATTGGGTCTCTCAATCTCACTCGAGATGAAAGTGCCATGGCCACTGACAGGACTGACCCCACTGCTGATCAGCATAGCAGCTTACTCTGTTTCTGACTGAGCCTGGTTCATCTCTCAGTCTCTCCTTAGACCACCTGGTGGAATTTTCTCCCAGGGGCTTCCCATGCTGATGCTGGAATTAGTGTGCACATCCAGCCTAGTAGAGGGCTACTGCAGCTCAGAACTCCTAAACTCAAGCAATCTACCAACCTCAGCCTTTCCTAGTAACAGGGATTATAAGCATTCTCCATCACACCCAGCCCTCCAAGCAAAGTTTTTTTTTTTATTTTAATGTAGTTTCAGGTTCCATTTTGTGGAGGAGGCATTAAATGAGCTCCTTTATCTCTTCTGTAGTGGTACATGACTGTATCTTAGGCAAATAACTTAAGGCTATCAGTATGTAGACTTACACCATAGAGAGCACTGAAGATCCTAAAGCCCCAGAGATCACCATGAGGGTTCTGACAGAACTGCTTGTAGAGTAGTCACTGAGAACCTACATCTAAAGCGGGGCATTTGTATATAGCAGGGGTGGGACCTTGGGGATGGATATTCTGAATCTGGACTGATGAACCCTTAGGTATTTAGGTGAGATCCATGGCTCCCCTAGGGATACATGAGAAGCTCGATCTGGTTTGTATCTTCTCAATATCCAAAACTGAAAGCTCCAACTTGTCATGGATCAAATGACTGTATAAATAATTGTTCATAGCATAATTTCAGTCTCTTTTGCAACAGAGGGAGTCAATTGGATTTTTCATCTTAATCCTGTGGATCCTGCTGATAGTGACGGTAGTTTATAAAATGCTTTCAGGTGTACAAAGCACTTTACGTCCATTTCCTCATTTACTTCTCACAAAAAAACTTTTGGTGTCTCTATTTTACAGAGGAGGAACTGAGGTTCAAAGAAGTTAACTGTCTTGTCTAATTATTATTGAAGGCTGATGAGAATCCAGGTCCTTCTGACTCCAAATTCAGTTCTCTACCCATTAGGCTATGCTGCCTATCCCAGCTCAAGTTATGCTTCTCAATTTTGTCTTACTGCTTTTTTCTGCATTTCTTTTGGTTTTATTTGAGCCCAACATTTCCCAAGATGAAATAGCCCTTTGAGTCTCTCTGACAATGCACTTAGGCACCTTCTGGCAGAGGAAAACATATTTATAGCTAAAGCCCTTTCTGAGTCTCCTTTTGGGTCCCAAGGAAAATTGTGAAGCTTGGGAAGAAAGTAAAGGGAATTTTGTCCCAAAGCCAGAGTTCTGAGTTTATCTGAAGGTCATGTAGGAGCCCCAGACTCTTGAGAGCCCCCAGGGAATCTAACCAGCAGCATCCAGATTGGGTCTGCTTTTAAGAGAAGGAGGAAGTTGGGAGAATTACAGAGCAGCAAGTTTTAACTTTACTCTACTAAATTGCTAGAAAAATTAATAAAGCTGTCAATTTGTAAGTTCCCATAGGGAACACAGAGATAGATGGGAGGCAACAGAAGTTCATTAAAAACTAATCACAGCCCAAGTAACCTTCTCTCATTGGCAGGAAAAGAGCTTGGTGACTAGAGGAAATGTAGTGAGCACAGAACATCTCAATGACAGTGAGGAGTATTTGCTCCGTTTCCGGATGGTATTTTCTTAGGGAAAACAGAAAAAATGTATAATGGAAGACAAATATGCCCATGGAAAGGCATATAACAAGCCCATTTAATTAAATACTTTGACTTTATACCTAGTGAAATATGTATTTTACTTCAGGAAAGAATATTTTCCTAAATAATTTGAATGCTAGGGTTCTGTTTGATTCAGACTCCTCAAGGTCCATCTGAAGAATCTGCTAGAAATTATTATTTCACTGTCATGATGGTACTATGAAAGATACTATGAAAAAGGTTTTAAAAATGTGTTTCAGTGGATCAGCATGAGTAGTCTTTCCACTGTTAGAGATTGCAGCATCTCCATTCCTATTTCAACTGTGCTACTCTTATCTATCCTTCTTAAGGGAGCCATACATTCTCTGGAGGCCTTCCTCTACTTTGATGATTTCAATGGTACCTGTGTAGCACTTGGGATGTTCATCAGTTGTCTCTCATTTTTCTAACATGATTGATCCAACTCCCTCCCAGTCTTTTTTTTTCTTTTATATCAGTTCTTATGCAGAGGTTATCAGTGGAAACATGCAACCCACTTCGACCCACCATGTATTTTTTTTTTTACTGATTTTTGGGTTACCTGTCATTATGATTCTTCCAGTTTCATGATTCACAGGCAGAGTATTATTGGAAGATTATTGGTGAGCTTTTGTTGTAGTGAGTGACTTAGGAGTGTTGAAAGCATTGTTGTTGTTGTTGCTCAGTCATGTTCAATTTTTCACAACCTCATTTGGGGTCTTCTTGGCAGAGATACTGGAGTGGTTTGCCACTTCCTTCTTCAGCTCATTTTATAGATAAGGAAACTGAGGCAAACAGAGTTAAGTGACTTGCCCACAGTCACACAGCTACTAAGTGTATGAGGTTAGATTTGAATTCAGGAAGGTGACCTCAGGAATAGCACTCCATCCCCTGTGCCACCTAGTTACCCTTTCACATTCATATGACTTCCTAAATGAATAATTAGATCAAGAAAACTTTTATTAAGTGCTTATTAAGTTTCAGGCATTGTGCTGAATGCTGGGGATGCAAATACAAAAATAAGATAGACTCAACCTCTAGGAGTCTACAAGGAAAGACAACACATCTGGGGAGTGGTAGCTGGGGAGGGGCATTTTGGTCTAGGAAGTTACAGGGATATGAATAGAGCCATGGGGCAATTGATTGACACCCACTTTCAAGAAATAGTGGTGTTGATTTTGATTCCCAGAGCTAGAGTAGAAAGTTAGGAGAAGAAGGGAAAGGTATTCACTGGGCCAACAAGTTAGGGATAGAAATGGGTAGGTGGAAACCGGTACAAATTGCTGGGACCTGCAGTCCAGAGTGGAGTCTTATGGTCCAGGAGGGGTCCCATCATGTGGGAGGAAACCAGAGTCTGACCATGGCACATATGTTTTTGTCTTTATTGGATTATTATTAGTATTTGTTGTTTGTCTTTAATATCCATTGTCAAAATCAATGAATTTCAGAGAAAATAATGATAAACCAAATTCGATCAGTTATGGGACAATACAGATTCCAATTATATATAAAGAACAGAATATAATTATATTTAATGTAATTCTAAAGAAAATATCTCATATACATATATATATATATATATATATATATATACTTATGTTCAAGACACATAATTCTGAATAACAACTTGGAAACTTGTGCTATGAATGGAGCATTTCAGAGTATTTTTTACTCTATGAAACATTCATTGAGGGATTCAATATAGTCTTACCTCATGTACAGTCACAATTTTCCTGAATTAATAGTTTTAAAAATACTTTTTTATGACTAAAGTTGCAATTTGGGAATTTGAGGGCTTCCTTTTTCTATAGCCCTAGGGATACTGGTGGCAGCATGGTCTGAAGATATTTGTGTTGGATCTAGGCCAGGCTAGATAAGAAGAATGCTTACCAGTCAAGAGTCCAAAGCCTCAGCATGGTACCTTCCCTCTAAGTATCTCCCCATGAAGTAGAAAATGTTTGTCATAAGCTATGAACCAGTTGTCACATAAAGACACAATCTCATATAGGTATGACATAAGTAAATATATTCTGTTCTTCCACATAGTTCTTGGTAAAAACAATCTTCCTCATACTGTGGTACAGTGGAAAGAGCATTGACTCATAAGTCAAAGGACCTGGGTTCAGATCCTGTCCCTGATGCTCATGACCTTGCACAAGTCTCTTAATATTTCTGGGCCTCAATTCCTCATCTGTAAAATGAGAGAGCTAGACTCAGTTTACCTCATAAGGTCCTTTCTAGTTGTGTCTATGATCCTGTGAACATATAAGGTAGCTGAGAGCAGGGCAAAGTATTTGAGCACCCTATGTCAAGTACGTATTGATGTCTTCCTCTAAATTGGAATTGACAGTCAGTGCATTTACTAAACTCTCCCAAATGTCTCTTTCAGCAATTGTTAACAACAAAAGCAGAATGATCAGGGTGATCTCTACCTATTTACCACCCACTTAAATAGCAGGCTGGGGTAGGGTGGGAATGGGGGGGGGTGTTGCGGGTAGCAGTACTAGTAATTAGTCCAATCATTGTTATATGAATCTTCTTCTCTGATTCAACCTCCCCTCCTTTTGGAAAAAAACCCAGCCTCCTACTTCCTCACTCCCACATCCTCTATATTCAATCTATCTCAACTTTTCAAATATGGGTATTGCTTGAACATCCTACCCCTCTTCACCCTTCTCTCTATCTTTTCTTTGGATTGAATTTACCTGAAGAATTAGATTCCTAAGTTAGGATTCTGACAAGGCTAGGAATGTCAGGCAGAGCCTGAACTAGGAATCCATTTTTCCTCAGGCAAAGTGAGTTGAGTTTCTGGGGAAGAGGGTTATGGAGGACTGTCTAACCACAGATATGATTGCATGGAGAGGGTGGGTCATACTCATGACCCTGAACAGGTTGGGAAGTGGGGGAAAAATAGGTCTTCGGGGCAGAGGTCATGGCGTTAGGTAGGGCAAGTGGAAATTGTGCCTTTCAATGGTATGGACTAACAGATGATCCTTATACAAGGTCCCATGTGACTGTCCACCACAGGAAGGGAACATAATTTGTGTAATTTTGACATTTTAGAGGCCAAATCTTGGTTCTTGGCTAGTTGCACATCTGATGGATGGGCTTCCCTCACTGCCACAAATATGGGGTCTGAGATGCTGATCTACCGGGGAGAGATTTTGTCTTAAGTGTTGCCCAAAGACCTTATGATGCCAGGAACAGAAATCTAGCCTGGTGGTCTAGAGTCTGCATCCTAGGAATTTTCGGATGTGACTGACTCATTTGGATCTTGATTCTTTGGCTTCAGGTCCTATTTCTGTTCCCTGGATTTCTCTCATTACACATAAGACACTGCCTCTGGATGGATCTCTAAGTCTGATGGAGCCTCCAGAAAGATTCTACCCTTTTGCTTCATTGACTGATATTTTCTGAGCAACTTAGTCATGATTCAAGTACTACTTGGCCTGCGACAATATCTTCAGGAGCTGGGTTAAAGAAAATAAACACATTAAAACATGTTTATCTAAATGATTGCTGTCCCCTTCAAAGTTATCACCCTGGGAGGCTATATACTCATTCTAACCCAATGCAGCCATTTCTCAAAGCATTTTTGTAATGCCTCTTTTAGAATTGCCTTCAGGGCCTGTAGCACATTCTTTTTTATTTTCTTCAATAGTAGCTCAGGGCAAATCTAATTTTTGGAGACAGTCAGACATCACTTAGAACCAAGGCTGGTGAATACTTTATTTTTATTCTAGAAACCATTTTAAAAGATTTTTATTGATATCTTTTGATTTTATATCACCTAAATATCCCCCTGAATCCTTTCCCCTCACACCCTTCGAGAGCCATCCTTTATAGTGAAGAATTTTTTTTAGAAGGAAAAGAAAAAAAGAAAAAATCAGAAAAAACCAATCAACATATGGGAAATGTAATGCTATGCATGATATTCCACCCCTTTGGACCTCCCTCCCAACCCCACCTCTGGAAAGGAGGGACATGGAACTGCAAAATAAAATTTTTAGTCAAGAATTCAAATATATTGAACAATCATTAAGTACATAATATGTTCAAGGCATTGGGAATTTGCATTTGAAATGACACAGCTTCTCTCCTCAGGGAGTTTATAATCTAATAGTTGTTCCCCTAAAAAAAATTCTCCATATCATTTCTTATCTCTTCCCTTACACTATTTTTACTTCTTCACATTAACTGAAACCTGTCTTTCCCCCCAATAACTCCATATCCCTGGCAGCCCCTTCAAATGCTGACACCTCCTCTTCAAATTCTCTCTTTTCCCAGAGCCTAGAGTCTAGACTATCTTTCAACCTCCTCTCCTTCTCTGATTTTTTAAAAATGGCTTTTTAAAAATTAATGTCTTTTGGTTTTTTTAATCATCATAGTATCCCCCAGTATCTCTCTCCTTCTTCCTTCCAAAGAACTGTCCCAAATAATAAACAGTACTTTTTGGAGATAAAGAGAAGAAAAAAATGATCACATCTAATCAATACATTGAAAAAGTACAAAAATATGTACAATGTGTGACACCTGTGGACCCCCTGCTTCCAAGAAGGGGAGGGTTGGGAGTGTCCTTTCATATCTCTTCTTTTGACTCTTGTTTGGTCTATAATCCTGTTAATTCATTTTTTATTTTTGGGGGGTGTGGTTCTTTCCATTTATATTGCTGTAGTCACTATGTGTATTGTTTTCTTGGTTCTGTTTACTTCACTCTTATGTAGATTTTTCCATGCTTTTCTGTAATCATCACGTTTATCCTTTTTTACAACACTGTAACATTCCATTACATTCATGTAACAAAATTTGTTTAGCCATTCCACAATTGATTGGCATCTACTTTATTCCCAATTCTTTGCTATGACAAGAAGTGATCCTTTAAATATTTTGGTAGATATGGAGACTTCTTATCAGTGGTTTCCTCGGAGATATAAGTCCTCTTACTTTGTTGTTAATGCCATCCTATATATACATTCTTCAGACTCTTGTTACTATAATTTATTGACCTCCCAAACACATTTCCACCTTCTCCCATGACTTTAGCCTTAATTTACTGCCTACCAGTATTAACATGATGACTAGACATTTTAATAATCCCCTACCTTCCCTCTTTGAATCTCTTGCTCCCCTAATTTCTTTTCTTTCTGCCTTGCTGAGGTATTATATAAGGTCATTCTTCCCCTTCTGTTACTAATTTCAAGAGGTTGAATGTTGCTGGAAAAAATTGTGAAATTGTGCTGACTCTGTCCAGTAGAAACTTGTGTAGTATGCATGCATGTTTGTGTGTGTGTGTGTGTGTGCATAAAACCTTACCTGAGTCCTCAGTACTATAAGGCCATTCTTCTATTCATCTCTTATGGATGTTGTTTCAACCTCTTTCTTTTATCTTCAAGTGCTGAACTCTACTTTATCCAACCTCATTATGAGAAGATATCCAGCTTCACACTTTACTGAGAAGCTTTAAGGCTTTTGATATCATCTCCCTCAGCATCCCTCCTCCTTCATAAGACTTAGTGATAAGACTTTAGTTTTAATGGAGTGGAGGCAGAAACCTACTCCCTTTCACATAGTCTCATTTCTTTTTTTTTTAAACAAATGCTTTATTAACTTCTGTTTTACATCATTCATTTCCACCAGATTTTGAGTTACAATCATTTTCCCCCCATTATTCCCCTACCCAACCTCCCAGAATAGTAGTCCCACAAGATATCGCTTCCTCCAATCTGCTCTCTCCCATACCTTCTCCCATACCCCCATCGACTTTTCCATTAGAGGAAGGTGAATCTTTGTGTCCCAATGCCTGCACATCTTATCTCCCTATTACAAGCAAAAGAGTATTAATAATAGTATTTATATATATTTGAAACATTTAATGTTACGACCTCAAATTTCAGATCCATTTCCTTCCTCCCTTGTCACCCATTCCTTCTTGGGAGATAAGTAATTCAGTATATGTTGTACATGTCTAGCTATGCAAAACATTATCATAGTAGATATATTGTACAAGGCTGCTTATAATTCCCTCCCACTCATCCCACTCCCCACCTGGTCCATTCCCTACATGATCCTGTCCCTCTTCTATACTGGGTACTTCCAACCTCCCCTCACCCCAAGGATGCCCTCCCATCCATCATCCCTCCTCTCATCCCCCTTCCCCCTATCCTGCTGCAGGTTGAGATATCCCATTTAGTTTGTATGTCATTTTCTCCCTGAACCAAATTCAATGTGAATGTGGTTTTGCCTTTTTAGCCTTCCTTATTCTCCCCCTCCTTTGCAACCACTTCCCCTTGCTTCTTCTACATGGGATAGTTTACCCTATCCTGTCTCTCCCCATCTCCTCTTGCCACTTTCCTCTCACCTCATAATTTCATCCCTTGAGTATTCTCCCTTCCCAACAAATTCAACCTATGCCCTCTATCCATATATAACTGTAACCATATACACACACATTCACATATGTATTCATATGACCACACCCCTTCTTCCATTATTTTCATAGTGAGAAAGATATCATCAGTCACAGTTATTGCTTTTCCATATATGAATGTAAATAGTTCAACTTTGATGAGTTCCCCTTGATCTCCCTTCCCCGATTACCTTCTCAGGCATCTCTTCCTTCCTGTGTCTGGATGTCAAATTTTCTATTCAATTCTGGTTTTTTCCTCAAGAATGCTTGAAAGTCCTCTATTCCACTGAATGACCATATTTTCCCCTGAAACAAAATACTCAGTTTTGCTGGGTAGGTGACCCCTGGGTTCATTCCCAGTTCTTTTGCCCTCTGGAATATCATATTCCATGCCCTTCAATCTCTCAGTGTAGAAGCTGCCAGGTCCTGGGCTATTCTGATT
Organism: Gymnobelideus leadbeateri; assembly: GCA_011680675.1. Taxonomy (NCBI): domain Eukaryota; kingdom Metazoa; phylum Chordata; class Mammalia; order Diprotodontia; family Petauridae; genus Gymnobelideus; species Gymnobelideus leadbeateri. Next base: position 43,227 of record WOXC01001283.1, on the reverse strand, counting down.
GTGTTTCCACAATATTGAAATTGTTTCTTCCTGGCTGCTTGTAGTATTTTCTCCTTGATCTGGGGATTCTGGAACCTGGCTATAATATTTCTGGGAGTTTTCTTTTTGGGATCTTTTCAGGAGGTGATCGGTGGATTCTTTCAACCTCTATTTTGCCCTCTGGATCTAAAACATCAGGGCAATTTTCCTTGAGAATTTCTTGAAGGGTGATTGCTAGGTTCTTTCCTTGATCATGGCTTTCAGGTAGTCCAATAATTTTTAAATTGTCTCTCCTGGATCTATTCTCCAGGTCAGTGGTTTTTCCCATGAGATATTTCACATTGCCTTCTAATCTTTCATTTGTTTGGACCTGCTTAACAGCATCTTGATTTCTCATAAAGTCATTAGCTTCCATTTGCTCCAGTCTAACTCTGAAGGAATGAATCTCCTCAGTGAACTTTTGAGATTCTTTTTCCATCTGGCAAATTCGACTTTAAGGCATTCTTCTCCTCATTGCCCTTTTGGGCCTCCTTTGCCATTTGAGTTAGTCTATTTTTTAAGGTGTTGTTTTCCTCAGGCTGTTGACCCTCATTTCATACTTTTCCTACATCCTTCTCATTTCTCTTTCCAATTTTTCCTCCACTTCTCTTATTTGATTTTTAAAGTCCTTCTTAAGGTCCTCTATGGCCTGCAACCCGCTCATGTTTTCCCCTGGGGCTTTTGGAGCAGGACTTCTGACCTCACAGTCCTTTTCCCGCTCTATGCCCCCAAAATAGGAGTCTAGGGTTGCATTTTTCTGTTTCCTTTGCCTTGGCATGTTGCCACTTAATTGCTTGACTTTGGGCTTGTTGCCACACTGTGGCTTTAAGGCCAGCTAGAGGAATTTTCGTCCCGAACGTGTGCGGGGGCAACTTCCGTTTCTGGCAAGCTGTAAACCCACCCACAACTTCCACCCTAGATCACAATCCAGATCCAGGGAGGTTAAAGCAAGAGCGATTACCCCCCAAGACTGATCGCTGGATCTCCCCACGATTTGTAGGCTGGGAGCCGGAAATGCCTCTGAAAAACTACAAAATGGCGTGTCTCCTCAGCGGCTTCTAGCCCCCAGGGGAGGGAGCTGACGCATTCCCCAAATACAGGTCCCAAAGTCCATAGTACACTAACCTCTTACTTTGTCCTAGGCAAGTCTATGTTGATAATTCTGGCGTCTCCACAGTTCCTGGTGTTCTGGGGTTCCTCCAGCCGGCTGCTGGCCCTGCCGCCCTGGGGCTAAAACCTCGGCTCACGTGGACCTGGGCTCGGCTCGGCTCCTGCGCTCTGCGCTCTGTGCGCTGCCGGCTCCCAGACCGCTGCACTGGTCCTTCCTGCAGGGCTGCTGGGCTGTCCTCAGCGGGAGGTTAGCTTCTCTGTGTCGTTCTATGGGTGCTGGGGCTCCAGAAGTTGTTCACAGTCCTTTTTTACATAGTTTGTGGGGAATCTGGGGGCAGAGAGGCTTGGAAGAGCTGTTTCTACTCCGCCATCTTGGCTCCGCCCCAGTTTACATAGTCTCATTTCTAAACAATATGGATTTTCTCAGTCTCTTCATCTACATTCTTTTGCTCTTTCCTGACTCCCTGCCTCAAATGAATGACCCCCATCTCCACTACTTGAGGCTCTTCCCTTTCTTTGCAAGCCAAATCAGTTTCTCCCTTTCTCCCAGTGTTAGATCAATAGTTTCAGAAGGCAACAGAACTAAGAGCAGGTGAGCCAAGAGCAACATGATCATCATCATCATCATCACCAGCATTTATATAGCACTTTAAGGTTTGCAAAACACTTTAACAGCATTACCTCATTGCCAAGGTTCTGGGGCAATGTTTAGATGAACTGTTTAAGGAAGAGAAGAAGCTTAATCTGATGAAATATTAAGTTGGCCACAACCCTGTTGCCTTTAGTCAGACCTGGCCATCTAAGAAGTGAGAAGTAGACCCAAATAAATAAGCTTCGAAGACTCAGGAAAGATGTGGTTTCATTGTCTGGTTCTCTCCAAGAAATTTTCCTTTATGTTTATTTATGAGAATCTCCAGTGTGCTAAACTATGGGAAAACAGTAACATCACTAACTTAATTATAAGAACTCCCTGACTGCTAGGATATTGCTACTGATCTCACTTACTCTAAGTCTGCTTTCACCCCCTTGGGGATCTTTTTCCCACATGGAAACTATGTGGAACTCATTATTTTGCTATATGGGTATATATAACAGTTTGATCTGGGCATTCTCATCCCTGCTGCCCAATACTAGTATTGCTGCATGGGGGAGGCATTAAAACCCACACCTAAGACTTCTTGCTTCACTTTAGGACTCAATCCATAGCAAAGGCTGCCAGCTTCCACATTTCAAGTATTGGTCTTTCTCCCATATATATTGCCACACTCCATGCTTTAGTAGATGGTCTTCATGAATTACAGTAGTCAAGAATTTTTCACCTGGTATCTAACTTTCTGGAGATGAGTTCTTCTAAATTTATAGCTAAGACAGATGCCAGCAACAGATACACAATCTGATCCATAGTCATAGGATCCTACATTTAGAACTGGAAGGGATCTTTTTTTTTAAACAAATGCTTTATTAACTTCTGTTTTACATCATTCATTTCCGCCAGATTTTGAGTTACAATCATTTTCCCCCCGTTATTCCCCTACCCAACCTCCCAGAATAGCAGTCCCACAAGATATCACTTCCTCCAATCTGCTGTCTCCCATACCTTCTCCCGTACCCCCTTCGACTTTTTCATTAGAGGAAGGTGAATCTTTGTGTCCCAATGCCTGCACATCTTATCTCCCAATTATAAGCAAAAAAGTATTAATAATAGTATTTATATATATTTGAAACATTTAATCTTAAGACCTCAAATTTCAGATCCATTTCCTTCCTCCCTTGTCACCCATTCCCTCTGGGGAGATAAGTAATTCAGTATATGTTGTACATGTCTAGCTATGCAAAACATTATCATAGTAGATATATTGTACAGGGCTGCTTATAATTCCCTCCCACTCATCCCACCCCCCACCTGGTCTATTCCCTACATGATCCTGTCCCTCTTCTATAGTGGGTACTTCGAACCTCCCCTCACCCCAAGGATGCCCTCCCATCCATCATCCCTCCTCTCATCCCCCTTCCCCCTATCCTGCTGCAGGTTGAGATATCCCATTTAGTATGTATGTCGTTCTCTCCCTGAACCTAATTCAATGAGAATGTGGTTTTGCCTTTTTTGCCTTCCTATTCTCCTCCTCCCTTGCAACCACTTCCCCTTGCTTCTTCTACATGAGATAGTTTACCCTACCCTGTCTCTCCCCATCTCCTCTTGCCACTTTCCTCTCTCACCTCATAATTTCATCCCTTGAGTATTCTCCCTTCCCAACAAATCTAACCTATGCCCTCTATCCATATATAACTGTAACCATATACACACACATTCACATATGTATTCATATGACCACACCCCCTTCTTCCATTATTTTCATAGTGAGAAAGATATCATCAGTCACAGTTATTGCTTTTCCATATAGGAATGTAAATAGTTCAACTTTGATAAGTTCCTTTTGATTTCTTTTCCTGATTACCTTCTCAGGCATCTCTTGCTTCTTGTGTCTGGATGTCAAATTTTCTATTCAATTATGGTTTTTTCCTCAAGAATGCTTGAAAGTCCTCTATTCCACTGAATGACCATATTTTCCCCTGAAACAAAATACTCAGTTTTGCTGGGTAGGTGACCCTTGGGTTCATTCCCAGTTCTTTTGCCCTCTGGAATATCATATTCCATGCCCTTTGATCCCTCAGTGTAGAAGCTGCCAGGTCCTGGGCTATTCTGATTGTGTTTCCACAATATTGAAATTGTTTCTTCCTGGCTGCTTGTAGTATTTTCTCCTTGATCTGGGGATTCTGGAACCTGGCTATAATATTCCTGGGAGTTTTCTTTTGGGATCTTTTTCAGGAGGTGATCTGTGGATTCTTTCAACCTCTATTTTGCCCTCTGGATCTAAAACATCAGGGCAATTTTCCTTGAGAATTTCTTGAAGGGTGATTTCTAGGTTCTTTCTTTGATCATGGCTTTCAGGTAGTCCAATAATTTTTAAATTGTCTCTCCTGGATCTATTTTCCAGGTCAGTGGTTTTTCCCATGAGATATTTCACATTGCCTTCTAATCTTTCATTTGTTTGGATCTGCTTAACAGCATCTTGATTTCTCATAAAGTCATTAGCTTCCATTTGCTCCAGTCTAACTCTGAAGGAATGAATCTCCTCAGTGAACTTTTGAGATTCTTTTTCCATCTGGCAAATTCGACTTTTTAAGGCATTCTTCTCCTCATTGCCCTTTTGGGCCTCCTTTGCCATTTGAGTTAGTCTATTTTTTAAGGTGTTGTTTTCCTCAGTCAGGCTGTTGACCCTCATTTCATACTTTTCCTGCATCCTTCTCATTTCTCTTTCCAATTTTTCCTCCACTTCTCTTATTTGATTTTTAAAGTCCTTCTTAAGGTCCTCTATGGCCTGCAACCCGCTCATGTTTTCCCCTGGGGCTTTTGGAGCAGGACTTCTGACCTCACAGTCCTTTTCCCGCTCTATGCCCCCAAAATAGGAGTCTAGGGTTGCATTTTTCTGTTTCCTTTGCCTTGGCATGTTGCCACTTAATTACTTGACTTTTGGGCTTGTTGCCACACTATGGCTTTAAGGCCAGATAGAGGAATTTTCGTCCCGAACATGTGGGGGGCAATTTCCATTTCTGGCAAGCTGTAAACCCACTCACGACTTCCACCCTAGCTCACAATCCAGATCCAGGGATGTTAAAGCAAGAGCGATTACCCCCCAAGACTGATTGCTGGATCTCCCTACAATTCGCAGGCCAAGAGCTGGACCTGCCTCTGAAAACTACAAAATGGCGTGTCTCCTCAGCGGCTTCTAGCCCCCAGGGGAGGGAGCCGATGCATTCCCCAAATACCGGTCCCAAAGTCCATAGGATACTAACCTCTTACTTTGTCCTAGTCATGTCTATGTTGATAATTCTGGAGTCACCACAGCTGCTGGTGTTCTGGGGTTCCTCCAGCCGGCTGTTGGCCCTGCCGCCCTGGGGCTAAAACCTTGGCTCATGGGGACCTCGCCCCGGCTCGGCTTCCCCTGTGTGCTGCGCGCTGCTGGCTCCCAGACTGCTGCACTGGTCCTTCCTGCAGGGCTACTGGGCTGTCCTCAGCGGGAGGTTAGATTCTCTGTGTCGTTCTGTGGGTGCTGGGGCTCCAGAAGTTGTTCAGAGTCCCCTTTTACATAGTTTGGGGGGAATCTGGGGGCAGAGTGGCTTGGATGAGCTGTTTCTACTCCGCCATCTTGGCCCCGCCTCCTGGAAGGGATCTTAGAGGCTGTAAAATTTAAGCTCATTCTTTTACAGATGTGGAAATTGAGGCACAGGGAAGTTAAGTGACTTGACAAGGGTCACACATCCAGTCTGAGTTGGGATTTGAACCCAAGTGTTTCTGACTCCAAGTCCAGGGCTCTATCTACTACTTCATGTAGCTACTCTGTGAAGTCATCCTATCTTGGTAAAACCTTCCAGGGCTTTTCTTCCATTGGCGTAGTGTTCAAGAAACCAGGGTCATCTCTGTGAATCAGAGCCTTTATAAAGGACTATGTACACAAATAACTTACTACAAGGCAGGATGTAATAAATACAAAGGCAATCTAGTAAAAGTGTTAAGAGAAATCTAGGGAGGGATAGATTATTTTCAGCCTGGAGGGATAGGGAAGGCTTTGTGTGGGATGTAGCTCTTGAAAAACAGGAAATATATTACAAGGTAGTATGCAAGAGTCTCATTAGTTATTGAAATGAACTTGACAGCTAAGAATGACCATGTGCCATCCCCCACAGACCTGAGAAAGAACTATTAATCAGTCTATTCTTTCTATGAGTTTCTTTGTGTGGAAAAAGGTGTCAATATGACATCATGAAAGTGATTTTCTTGTGTAGTTTACAAACTGACTTTCAAGTCAATTCCAAATGACTGTTGATCACTCTCCCATGATACTCTTTTTGCTCTAGGCTTTTGGGATGCCACTCTCTCCTGGTTCCCCTTCTACCTACCTGACTTCTTCTTGGTCTCTTTGCTGGGTCTTCCTCCAGATCACCTCCTCTAATTGTAAGCATCCCTCCAGGGGATGGGATGTTCTGGGCCCTTTTCTCTTCTCCCTCTAAACTATTTCACTCAGTGATCTCAGTTTCCATGGATTCAGTTATCATCTCTATTTTGGTGATTCTCAAATCTGCCTATCCTACCCTAATCTCTCTGATTACCTCCAATCTCAAATCTCTGACAACTTTTCAGACATCTCAAATTGGATGTTCAGGAGACATGTTAAACTAAACATGTCCAGAACAGACCTTGTTATCCTTCCCACTACCTGAATCCCTGTAAAGCCAAGCACAAGCAGCTTTTCAGAGGACTGATGCTGTGAACATCTTTCAAGGTTCTGATTACAGTATAACGAATTCTCTATTTGTTCAGTAACAAATTAAGACAAAATATTCACAGAAAAGAAAGATACAGCATTCACCATGTTATGGCATAACAACTTATCACTAAAATGGCCATGTAGTTTTCACCAAAGTGGTCATATAGTTTTAAACAAAGTACATTCATTTAGTAACTCAATCATTCTTAAGGAGGCTTGAAACAAAGTACAGAGGTCAAAAGCTCTCCACCCGTAGGTTACATTGTTGTAATCTCTTCAATCAAAAAGTCTTCTTTCTTCTTGAGTCGATATTAGTTTCCAATCATCCTTATTAGTAAGTCCTTAACTCAATCATCTAATTATAAAGGTCAAAGTTCTCTACTCCTAGTAAATCATGATCTTCTCAGTTTTCATTAAATACCCAAGAAGAGTTCTTTTCATCTTAACTGGAGGCTGGCTCTCAGCTCCCATGGTTCCCCTTTCATGGTCCCACCTCCTACTAGCTCCTTATCCAGTTCCTGTTCCATACTGAAGCTCATAGTGTCTAGTCTACCTTAAGTCCTTCACAGTTTCTGTTTCTGGGAAGATAAAGCTTAACAAAGCCACAATAACATTCATAAACATTGCTGGAATCCTCATTAATTCACTTTCTGCCTGTGAAATCAACATAGACCCAACAACAAGGTCTGAGGAATCAACACAAATCATCAGTATAGTCCCTGGGCCTCTGAAAACATCAGCAAGACCCTCCTCCAGGATTTCTGTAAACATGCAAGAAGAAAATCCTCTTTCAGGGCTTCTGAACCAGCAGCAAGGTCCCAGGGCTTCTGTAACAATAGAACTGTCCTCTATCAGCAGATGAATCTGACAAAGTAACATCAAAACAGAAAAGCAAAGTACCGACACCATAGTCATGCTTCCTCCCAGTTTTCCTCTCTTCTCATTTCTCAGAAGTTCTCAATTAGGTTCTCAGAAGAAGTTCTCAGGAGAAGTTCTGGCATCACAAGTTCTGTTCTCCATTCTGCTCTCATTTGTAGCAGTTCTCAGCAGTGCTCAGGATCCTGGCAGTTGTCTCTCTTTCTCAGCAATTCTCATTCCTGGCAATTCTCTATCTCTCTAGCAGTAGCTGCTCTGCCTCCACGATGCTCACTCCCAGAAGTTCTGGCCTCTCTCAGCTTGGGCTTTTCCTTATATATGGTATTAGCTCCTCCCTGTTCTTCCCCATCCATTTATCAACAAGTCCATACATCAACAAAACAAGTTCTGGGTTTTAATACTTGACACAACCATTAACTTGGAACAAGGTGCTAAGTACCTGTTTGATTGCAAATACAAGGGGCTGGGAAGATCTTCAAATTCCCATTACCACCAGAATCCCCTACCCCAAAACACCTCCCCTATTACTAGAGAAGCTAACACTATCCTCCCACTCCCTCAGGCTTGAAACCTAGGAATCATCTTGGATTTCCCCCCATCTCTCATCCCCACATCCCCCCCATGTCCAGTCTGTTGCCAAGGCCTGTCAATTTCATCTCTGTGTCATTTGTCATATAGATCCCCTCATTCCTCTTACACTGCTACCACTTCAGGGCAGACTGTCATCACCTCTGGCCTGGACTGCAATACCCTGTTGGTGGGTCTGTCTGCCTCATATCTCTCCCTACTCCAATCCATCCTCCATTCAGCTACCAAAGTGATTTTCCTAAAGCATAAGTCCAACCACCTCTGTGCCATACTCAGTAAACTCTGGTAAGTTTTCAACTGCTTCCAGGATTAAATACAAAATGCTCTATTTGGCATTCAAAGCCTTTTATAACTTAGCCCCCTCTTACCCTTTAAATCTTCTTATATCCTACTCTCCACCATGTACTCTTCAATCCAGTGACACTGTTTTATTATTATAAAAAATTATGTTTATTTTTTAAAATCAGCCTCATTGCATTATAATCAAACCTTGCATGCAATATTCCAAAACTCATATCAATTGTCAAGCATTTATTAAGTACCTATTCTGTGCCAGGCTATGCTCTAGGCACTAGGATTTAAAAAAAAGAATGAAGCAGTTCCTTTTCTTAAGGAGTTTACATGCACTCAGAGAAGGCAAATTGTACTTATTCAAATAAGCATACACAGAATTAATATATGCAGAATAAACATAAAGTAGTTAAATACAAGGTAGTCAGAGGAGGAGGACAGTAGTGGTTGGGAAGATCAGATAAAGCTTCACATAGAGAGTGAACTGAGTCTTGACATAACTAAGAGATCCTGTGAATTAGAGGTGAGTTAAGAATGCATTCTGGGATGGAGGGTGGCTACTGTAAAAGCATGGAGAAAGGAAATGGAGTGTCATGTTTGAGGAATAGTGAGAAGACAGTTCGATGGGACCACAAAGTACAGGAAGGGGAGTGATATACAATGAGGTTGGGAAAGTAGGTTGGGTCCTGCTTGAGAAAGGTTTTAAAAGCCAAACAAAGGAGCCTATATTTGATCCTTGAGGTAATATGGAGCTGCTGGAGTTTAATTAAGAGTGATGTGGTTTTATCTGTACTTTAGGAAAATTGTTTTGGAAGTTCTGCAGAATTGACCTGAGTGAGGAGAGGAGTCAGGGAGACAAAATGGAAAACTATTGCAGTTGTCTAGGGAATAGATAATGATGGAATGAACAAAACTAATGTGGTGGTTGTAAGTAGTGAGGAGGGGACAGCAATGTGTGACATGGAGGTAGAAATGGAAAGATTCAGTGACTGGATCTGTAGGGTAAGGGCAACTGAGGAGTTTAAGATAACACTAAGATTTCAAAGTTGGAAGACTAAAAGGATGTTGGTACCCTTGACAGAAACAGGGAAGTTTGGGAGAGGGGTAGTTTAGGGGCATAGGGGAGGAAAGAGAATAAGTTCTATTTTAGAGATATTTGGTTTTAAATACGTGTGGGACATCCAGTTTTGCAATGTTTAATAGGCAGTTGGTTTTGTGGAACTAGAGCTCAGGGAAGTGACTAGGGCTGTGTGTGTGTGTGTGTGTGTGTGTGTGTGTGTGTGTGTGTGTGTGGTGTGTATACATATACATATATGAATTATCTGCATACAAGTAATAATTAAACCAATACTGATGAGGTCATCAAGTGAGAGATTTTAGAGAGAGGAAGTAAAGCCAAGGATAAAGTACTGGGGTGTACCCACAGCTAGTGGGTGTGGAATGGCTGATATATCAGCAAAGGAAGCTGGGAAGAAGTGGCTAGACAGGTAGGAGACAGAACTAGGTGAAAGTAGTGTCATGAAATGCTGAAAAGAGAGTATATCCAGGAAGAGAGAAAGGTCAAAAGCATAAAATACTGCCTATAAGTAAAAAAAGGGTGGAGCCTTAGAAAAGACCAGATTTGGTCATTTAGAGATCATTGGTAATTCTGGAAAGAGCTGTTTCTATTGAATTATGATGCTGGAAGCTAGGTTGCACAGGGCTGAGAAGTGAGTCAGGGTAGAAGAAATGTAGGCAATGAATGTAGACTGCTTTTTTTTTTTTTTTAGTTTGGCTGAGAAAGAGAACAGAAATACGTAATGATAGCTGGATTCTATGTCTGCTGTGTGCTTTTGCATTCTGAAATGTGTGATAGTTCTCTCACAATTGATTGTGGGGGTGGGAGAGAATCACTGCCTCACTTTCATTCATTAGGGAAGGTTTGTCTGCCAGGTGTGATATCAAGAGCTGTTACAGTCCTCCCATGTTTGCTTGTTTGTTTCCTATAGAAAAGTACTTTTGATGTATCCTTAGCATTAGAGCCAAACCAGAGGAAAAAGAGAATGAGAGAGCAAGAGAGAGCTAGAGGCAGAGACAAATGGATGGAGAAGGAGATGAGAAGCGGGGCAGAATTGCAAATACGCTGTACAATCAGATTTCAGTGTCATTCTGGCTTGAATGGGTAGTGAGATTAGCTGGTAAGATTTACAGGCTTAACTCTGCAGGCAACTTCGGGTAGGTTTCACTTAAGTATCCCAGGACAGCAAGTGCCCATTTCTCAAGTGAAAGGATATATTTCACGGACCATATCTACTGTTCTCAAAGTGCCTGTGTGATGCCCCTTGATAATAGCACTGTGGCATTGTACATTAGAGTTTGTTGAAGCCCTCCGTTCTGAGGTGGTATTTCAGGCAGTGACTGACTCCATTGTACCCTTATCTCTAGAGGCCAGCTCATGTTCTAAAGGCCTCCAATGGGACTGCAAAGGTTCTCTGGTGTTTTACAAAATTTCAATAAACTGAACAGACTAGAACAGAACAGAGTGGACCACTGAGCCTTCCCTCGTGTCCTGAGGGCAGATATTCACTCATTCACTCCCCCCACCCCAGCCCAGATTGTCTGCAGTTCCCTAGAACAAGCAGAACAACCTCACAGAGCATTGATGTGTTCTCTGGACTGTTCACAAATCTCTTCATTCATCAGCTACAGGACAATTTGATCTGTTCACATCACAGCACATTCCTTCAACCATGTTAGGCGATTTCTTTCAAAGATGAGGTGAGGGCCTCCCATGCCTCTTCTGAAATAAGCAAATTGACTTTGGTACAGATAAAATCTATTTTCCATTTTATTGGCCCAAATTCACTGAAAGTACCCTCTCTTGCTCTAGGGAGGAAAGAGAACACAGTGGGAGGGGAAAGAACTACATTTTCAATATTCCCTTTAAGTATTCCACTAAGCCATTTGCTTGGTTTCATATTACATGTTTCCTGATTCTTCCTATTAACTGAAGCTTCTTTTGAGTCATTGTATTTTGACAGCCACAGGAAAATAGATGCACAGACCCAGACCCAGACCCAGACACACACAACTCTGTGCTGCATCTTGGTTTGTGAACACTGCCTTTCTAACCTGAAAATGGTTCAAGCAATATTGTTTCAAGAGGCTCTTTCACTGTTGGAGGGTTATAGATGAAGGAGAAGAATTTTAATATTAGCAGAGCCATGGGGGGAGACTTGACCAAGAAAGGAAGCTTTGTTTGGGTGATTAGTTTGTACTTTGTTAAGACAGACAAAATATCTTTTTTTTTTTGTCTTTATGGCGTAGGCAGGGTTTGACATGCTTAAAAGCAAATCTTCAACAGCATTCTCATTCACTTACATCAGCCCACTTCTCTTTCCCTCTCATGTGGCGAAACAATAAACAAAGTAGTCCACTGTTATTGTGAAGTTTTCTCCCTCCCTTTTTCTTTCTTTCTTTTTTTTTTAAGTATAAAGGTCCAAAAAAAATGACTGGGAGCTTTTCATGAGAGATTGAAAAGTCAGTTTCTTTAGGAGGACTTGGTGGTGGGTGTTCTGTCAACCCATAAGTTTCTCATGACATGCCAATCTCCTAACTATTTGGAAAAGGTGTCCAAAATTTAGATAGAGCTCAGGGTGCTTATAGGGCTATTAAAGTGGTAGGGGCACCCAGGGTCCAGAGGAGAAACCACTGCATGGGCTATACATCCGTTCTCACTGGGTTTTTTTTTTTTTTTTGGTGTGAGCCAATTATTTAGGCAAAGGGTATCATTGAAACATCAGAAAAGCAGTTGAAAATACTATTTGTCCTTGAAAATGTTACATTTAATCTTCTATCTTGGTCCTTCCTCAGGGGAGGGATGACATATTTTTGTGAAAGAGAAAAATATTGAAGTGCACTCAGGCCTACTTTGGGCTGAGATTTCAGATGTGTTAGATTAGTGAAAAAAACAACAACAAAAACCTACCTTGGTAAAGAACAGAACCATGAATAGGGCAAGGCTTTTGGGACTTTGAACAAGGTGCTCAAATTTAGAGGAAAACTTAGATCTATTTTCAGTCCTTCAGAAACAGAAACAATTGAGCTTAACACTAGGAAGAATAATTTACTATTCTATTTTTACTAAGATAGAAAGTTGCTAGATGGTGGCTTTCTTTCTACCTCCATCCCAGGGAAGCTCTTCATGGGCTCTGGTCCTTTTCTCTATACTCCCACTACCAACAGTAACCTGGTTCTATACTTCCCCCATCCCCAACTGAATTGAGGGTCTGTTTGGGGCCACTTGTACCAAAAATTGCTAGTTACAACTCTGGTGAAGACAGAATTTAGAAGGATTTTCTAGGAAGCAACCTAACAAAGTTGCATCAGCACTGACATTCTCTCCGAAGTGCTGTTCTGCTGCATCATCCTGGTAATAAAGTGACCTGGGTTCTCGAAGGCTTTGTGGACATAGCACAAACTCTGAACAAAATGGAAATGTGAGGACTGGATGAAAATATCTGAAAGGGGGGTGGCTAGAGGGCACAATGAATAGAGCACCGGCCCTGGAGTCAGGAGAACCTGAGTTCAAATTTGGCCTCAGACACTTAACATTTACTAGCTGTGTGATCTTGGGCGAGTCACTTAACCCCAATTGCCCTGTCCTCCCCCTCCAAAAAGCAAAAAAATAAAAATAAATAATTTTTTTTTTAAAAAAAGAAAATATCTAAAAGGTTGTCATGCAGAAGGGGAATTAACCTTGTTTGGTTTGGACCCAAGAGTCAGCCTGACATAATGAATAGAGAGATGGCCATATCATCAGGAAGAACTAGATTTATGTCCTGCCTCTGAATGCCTACTGGCTATGTGATTACAGGCAAAACACTTAATCTTTTCATGTTCCAGGCAACTCTTTAAGACTGAAAAGTTTGGAGAAGGTGCCAGTTTGCATGGGTAAAGATCTTCTTCATTGGTAGAGTGGGTTTCTTATAGGAAGCACCCTACACCAACGAAATCATAGCTTTGATAGAAAAACAAAACAAAATTTTGGTACCATAAGGCTGACACTTCCAAATGAGTATTCTTAACCAAATCATTTACCTCTCTAAGCCTCAGTTTTCTTATCTTTAAAATGGAGAGAATGATACTTTTACTGTCTACCTCAAAGGGCTATCTCAGGAAGGACTTGGTAAACCTTTTTAAAAACAAAACTCTAAATGTTTGCTATTAGTAGCAATTATTATCAATTGATATTATCAATATCTAGCATAATGCCTTGTACTTGTTAGGAACTTAATAAATGTTTGGTGAATTTAATAAATTTAACAATGGGTAAAGGTGGCAGAGATATAATTTTGGTCTCAATATAAGGAAAACAGTCCCTGCCACATGACGGGCACTTAATAAATTTTTATTGAATGAATTAGTAAATAATATTCAGAGCTGTTCAGAAGTGGAACACACTACATCAGGATGTACTGAGTTCCCTGCCATGGGATGTCTGAAAGAAGTTAGATAAGCAATTTTCCAAATTATTGTAGAGGGGATTTGTGTTCAGATCTGACTTGTACCAGATGATGTTTGAGTTCTTTCCAACCTGAGATCCAGTGGTTCTAAGTATCCTGCATATTTGTCAAGCTGAGAACTAGCCTAACTTATCACCAGAAGGCTAGTCACTAGGTGATACATTTTTTCAGTCATAGCAACTCATGGTGACAGTCTACTGAGGCATAGAAATTTCTGTTTTAGGAGAGGGAGTATTCATATAGATAAATTCATTGTCCGTGAAGTATTAAAGTGAGGTTTCAGTCATAATTTTATATCAAGAGACTAATGTACAGTGAATGACCTTATAATACATAACAGTTGGTATCCAGCTTGGTTCTTAAGTTTTAAAAGATCACAAGATCATGGATTTAGAACAAGAAGGGATCTTAGAGACTATCTACTTTGAGCCCCACTTTTCTTTTTTTTTTGTGCTTTTTGGAGGAGGAAGGGTAGGGCAATTGGGGTTAAGTAACTTGCCCAAGGTCACATGACTAGTTTTGTGTTAAGTGTTTGAGGCCAAATTTGAGCTCAGGTCCTCCTGACTCCAAGGCCAGTGCTCTATTCACTGCACCACCTAGCAGCCCTGAGTCCCACATTTTACAGATTTGGAAACTGAGGCCCAAAGAAGTTAAGTGATATTCATTATCGCATGGCTAGGAAGTATGAGGTGGGATTTGAACCTGGGATTTTGCTGATTCTTGAGTCTAACACTTTCACCACTATACCAGTCTCCAGGGAAGCTAGATGGCACAGAGAATAGAGCTCTGGGTCTAGACCCAGGAAGATTCATTTTCCTGAGTTCAAATCTGGCCTCAGACATTTATTATATGTGTGACCCAGGGCAAGTGACTTAACCCTGTTTGCCTCACTTTCCTCATCTGTGAAATGGGAAGGAAATGGCAAACCATTCCAGTATCTTTGCCAAGAAAACCCCAAATGGGGTCACAAAGAGTGGGAAACAACTGAATAATACCAGGCTAGTCTTTACCTTTTTTGTGTATGTATGTACATATTCATATTTTTCTTCAAAAGGAAATATTATGCAATCCTTTTAGAATCAAAAAGTAGGGAAGAGGATGGGAAAATGCACATGATCATTATCTTGGGCTAACAGCTACCATTTCCTTTCATTCTCTTGGCATTTTGCCCTGCCCCCTCAGCACAAAGAGCCAACAAAGGGCTATAACTGATGTTGTGTGGGGAAGAGGAAGTGGTTGGTTTCCTCATCCCTTTCTGAATTTCCACCCGGGGCTTCCTCCACTTGCTGAGAAGCACTGTCATCATCACATTCACTATCATCTTCACCAATGCCAGGTGCTTTCTAGAGTGATTTAAATAGATTAATAGCCCCAGCTTGCCCTTGGAGAGCTTAAAGAATTAGACAAGAATTTACAACATGAAAGCTTATTGGGTTTAACTTCCCTCACCCACTACCTCCAGATGAAGCAGTTGGAACTAGGAATGGTCAAAGCTACAAAAATTAGACTTTGTGGTTTCCATGAAGCAGTGTGGTATAGTGGATAGAGAGCTGGTCTTGAAGATTTGGGTTCAAATCCTGCCTACTGATTGTGTGACCTGGGTAAATCTCATTGCTCTACCAGGGGTGGGGAACCTATGGCCTTGAGGCCACATATGGCCTTCTGGGTCCTTGGGTGTGGCCTTTTGACTGAGTCCAAGTTTTACACAACAAATCCTTTTATTAAGGAGATTTGTTCTGTTAAGTTTGGATTTAGTCAAAGGGCCACACTTGAGGTCCTAGAGGGCCACATGTGGCCTTGAGATGGCAGGTTCCCTACTCCTGGTCTAAGCCAAACACAAATTGAAAAGAGGCCACTAAACCTAAATGAGATTCTCTGCTGCTACATGTTGACTTAGAAAACCATACAGTAACATTATTTGTGTTCTATTGTAGTCCTATTTATTTTGTTAAGTATTTCCCAATTGCCTTGCCTTTCCCCCTCCAAAAAAAGACTATAAGATGCAGAGAAGGGGCTGACATGCATGGGCAGAAGAAATAAAGTAAATCCTTTTTCCTGGAGTACCTCATGCCAACAAAATGAAAGGTTTACTTCCTATCCCTATCCAGGGGGTTGCATAGAATTACTTCCACAACAACCCTGTGAGGTACATAGCACAAGTATTATTATCCCCACTTAACAGGTAAAGAAAGTGAGGATTGAAGAGATAAAATATGAATTGCTAAGGGCCACATCATTATTAAATGTCTAAGCCAGGCCAGAATCCATCTTTTGACCCCCGAGGTCAGTGTTTTCTCTATCATCATATGCTGCCTTTCAGAAATTGCTTATTTATGCTACATGGACAATAGTATTAAAAGCTAGATTGAGTACAATCTAATCAAATGTTGATTGGTTGCAAGATGGACTAAGCTAGGGATGGTCAATACTTGGGCACAAGGCAGGAGAGGCAGGTGATTAGGGAGTTCTAAGTCCTAAGCAATGTGACATTTTAAAAGTTTGAGAGCCATAATTTCTGGGTAATTTAATCATTTTATTATTAATGCCAACATTTTAAATAAAAGGTCAGTGACACTCTGAAATGCCAAAGACTATCATGGTAGCAACTCATAGTTTATATGCCCTTTGGAAGAGGGGTGTTCCTGAGGGTGAAGATCAACTCTGATTGGTTAACAATTAATGAGAGAATCAATATTACTAGGAGGGACTGAATCTATTCTAATAAATTTTGATTGTGTTATTTACTTCTACTTACCCCCAGCCTTGGGCAATCTATTCAAAGAATTTATCCCCCACACTAGACTGAGCAAAAGGGAATTTCATCTTAGATTAGAAATCTATTCTAGTTGGTGGAATAGCAATACCCAGAATGAGAAGAATATAAATCCTCTCTTCCATCAGTCCTGTCCTTGAGAGATTGGACAAGGAAATAGGACGGGGGAGAAAGCTGAGGTCTCTCCAATTTTAACAATTGGCTATTAATATGAGAGAGAAAGAATAATTTCTCTCAGCAACAGA
Organism: Gymnobelideus leadbeateri; assembly: GCA_011680675.1. Taxonomy (NCBI): domain Eukaryota; kingdom Metazoa; phylum Chordata; class Mammalia; order Diprotodontia; family Petauridae; genus Gymnobelideus; species Gymnobelideus leadbeateri. Next base: position 26,495 of record WOXC01001283.1, on the reverse strand, counting down.
AAGAGGCCCAGGCTAAAGGGCCATTGACATCAGACAGATGCACATTAAGCAACACTCAGGATCCCAGAAAGGCAACCCACCAAGCACAGTGTCAATTGGCAAAAACAATGGGTTCAAACCTAAGTTCTACTGTTTACTACCTGGGTGACCACAGACAAACCATTTCTCCTCCCTGAGCTTCATTTTCCTCATCTGTAAAATTAATCAAGCAGTTAGGCTAGGTAACCTATAAAATCCCATGTGGCTTTCGATCTATGATCCTACATATTGAACGAGATAACTAAATTAATTGGATAATTAAATGAGAATATTTGTAAAGCACTTAGCACATAGTAAGTGGTTAATAAATGCTTGTTAATATAAGTACTGGCACATAGTAAGTGCTTACTAAATGCTTGTTCTCTTCCCTTCCTCTGTGATCTGCAAAATGATGGGACTGGGCTAGATGACTTCAAAGGATGTAAGGTCATCAATGTAGAGCTAGAAGGGGTCTTAAAGGTGAACAAGTCCAACCACTATCTTTCAGATGAGGAAACCAAGTCCCATTAAGCTAAATGAGGGAAGCTAGATGGTGCAACAGATAGAGAACTGGCCTGGAGAGGACCTGCATTCAAATCTGGCCCCAGATACTTATTAACTGTGTGACCAGGTGTAGCGCCAATGCAATATTTACAGCACCCACAATCATGATAAAGACTGTGACTATAAGTATCACATAATGTTCGATCACAAAATACACCAGATTCTCCAGATAGAGTGTAGAACTGAAGCATTTATTAAGACACCAGAAAACCAAATCCCAAAACCAGTAAGGTGATTCCATCATAGTACCAAAGATATTCAGAAGCCATAACAATGCTGAGAGCCACAGCATCCTTCAGCCTTCCCACAAACCAATACAAGATCAATATTTACTCACAAACTTCTCTATCTCCTTGTCTGAGTGTCCTCTCTCTCCCCCACCATCTAGCTAGCTCTGTCCAGCTTCCGGTGGGCTCTGCTTCCCTTCAGCAAACTCCTCCCACCAAAGGCTCCATGTGACTACATTCAGCCTATCAGGGGCAGAGTTTATCTTCACAGCAGGGAAGCTTCCTGTGGGTTCTGCTGCACTGTCCAGCAAATTCCCTCCATCACAGGCTCCATGTGACTACATCCAGTCTATTAGGGGGCAGAGTTTACTTTCAAAGCAGGGGAGGCCTTCAAACTTCCCCCTAGGTGTATTAAGGGGAAGGGAAGATATTCAAATTTCTATTCCCATTACACTAGGGCAAGCCACTTCACCCTGTTTGCCTTAAGTTTTCTCATCTGTAAAGTGAGTTGGGGAAGGAAAGGTAAATCACGTCAGTATCTTGGCCAAGAAAATGCCCAATGAGGTCATGAGGAGTTGTACATGATTGTAACAATTCAATCACCCCAAATTCAGATGACTTCTCTACTATCACCCAACTAGAAAGTGAGAGAGCTGGTGTTCAAACCCAGATTCTCTCTAAGCACAGTGTTCTTTCGACTGAAGCTAGCCACTAGGGATTCCTTACCTTTCTTTTGTTCCATAACACTTGGGGAAACATTTCAGTTCATCATTCACAATGAATCTTAGAATGTGTTTGCAGGGTTTCCATTCATATACTCTGATATGGAGCATGACCTGTATTGCAAGAAGAATCCCAGTTCTACATGGTGTTAAAGAACACAAACAGTACACTGTAATTTAATTATTTAGTCTCTCATTGCCTGTACAGTTTTCCTACATTCTGGTAATTTTTACAATGAATTAAAAGGCCATGGTTGCTCAGTAATAACTGGTACATTTAGCACTTCAAGGCTTACAAAGCATTTTACTTACATGATGTCTTTTGAGCTCACAACAGTCTATAAGGTGACTACTATAGCTATCATTCCCCTTTTTACAGATAGGAAACTGTGGCTCTACAAACTTAGGTGACCCATTGATGATTGTATACCTATTAAATAAAAGAGACAGGATGTGAAACCAAATCTTCCTCATTCCTTCTCACTTAGCCTTTTTCTTGTAAAATACTGCCTTTTACTACCCTCCTAGTATAGCAAAGGGAAGGGGAAAAGAAGGGAATAAACATTTATGTAGCACCTACTATAGGCCAGGCACTGTGCTAAGCATTTTACAAATATTTATTATCTCATTTGATCCTCATAATAACCCTGTGAGAAAAGTCCTGTTTACATTTAAGGAAACTGAGGTAAACAGAGGTTAAGTGACTTGCCTAAGGTTATACACAGCTTGTAAGTGTATTGTGATTAAATTCGAACTCAGGTCTTTTTAACACCAGGCCCAGTGCTCCCTTTACTGGCTCAGGACAGGTGGTTTGAATTAACTGAATCTTTGTGATACAAAACAGCAGATAATCCAGGCTTTGGGAGCCAAGCTTATATATGCTATGCAAAAGAAGTGGAAGTTGGGAGATTGCCCAGAGAACTGGAGTTGCCAGGGCAACCTCTGGAGTGTACACTAAACATAAGTCTCGCTTTGTCTTGAATTAACCAGATCGCCTGACCCTTTGGAACCAATTCACTACTTCACTATTTTCTGAGTGATATTTGTGGTATATCTAGGACAACTCTTGTTAAAAACATAAAATATTACAGCTGAAAGGAACTTTAGAGCTCATTTAATCCAACCTCTTTATTCTACAATTGAGGGAACAGAGGCCCCCATAGATGGTTTCCCATTGTCACATAGTTAGCAGCAGACCTGAAGCTATATAGCCTAAACCTTTTGACCTCCACCTCATTTACCCCCTCTAGCTACACATATATTTGGAAGCTTAGTTAACACAATCATTGATTTAAAAAAATATTTTTACTCTATTATTTTTTTAGAATGACCTATATAGACATAGATAACAAGAGAATTATAGAAATATAAAGGCTACCTTCTTTGACTTTACAGTCTAAGACAAATGGAAAACAAAAAGATTGATAAACATGTGAAGACTGTTGCCTCCTCTTCTGCTCCCCTCCCCATACCAGTTTCAAGGCATTTAGTGAACAAAAGAATTCAAATAAATGTTTAACATGATAAGAAAGCCCTCTAATCTTTTCACCTTCCCCTAATTTGGTAACTATCCCCCCATCTACATAGCAATTTATTTTATAATCCTTTGATGCCCTTCTCATGTAATACAGTAAGCAGGGACTGTTGTACTTTTGTTTTCACAGCATGATAAAAGTCATATAGTGTACATTATAACTGTGTTGGTGTCTTAGACTTTGTATCTTCTCCATCACACAGGATATAATAGTATATGTACACAGATGTTTAATAAATGTATGTTGTGTTATATTTTGTTGTGTTCACTTGACCCATTGCAGCCACTTGTGTTGTATGGCAGTAGTATTTCAGAGACCTAGCCTAGTGAAGTATGATCACATGGTCACAAGTTCAGAGAGACCAGGCTCTGCTTTCATAGTAATCACTTGGGAGGGGGTGGAATTTTTTTAAAGAAAAAAAAGTCTATATAGATTTGTTGGTCAGATAGGCAGACACAAAATTTGTGTCAGGCTTTGGTGAATGTATTTCTTTCCTAAGCTTAGCTTGCTTCACATCTGAGCCATACCTTGTATGCATCCCAAACTTACTACTGTCCAAAATTGAACTCATTATCTTTCGCTTGAAAACCAACCCTCTTCCAAGCTCTCCTGTTTCTGTCAGGGCACCAATCATTCTCAGCATTGTCCTTGATTCTTCACACCAAATATCTAATCAGGTGCCAAATCTTGTGGTTTCTACCTTCACAACATATTTCATATCCATCCCCTTCTCTCTTCTCACAAGACTACCACCCTAGTTGAGACCCTATGTCATCTCCTGCCTAAACTATTGCAAGTCTCAGGTACTTACCCCTTTCAATCCATCCTCCACATAGTTGCTTTAGTGATTTCTTTTATACTTCAGTTATAACCATGTCACTGTCCTATTCAATAAACTCTATTAGCTCCTTGTTAGGTCTAGGATCAAATACAGACTTCCCTGTTTAACTTTTAAAGCCCCTCACAACCAGGAAGGCCCCGACCTTCCTGTCCAACCTTTTTCCTTCCAGTAATATTGCCCTCCCAGTTGTTCCTCATAAGGTGCTCTTTATACAGGATATCTCTTGTCTCCCTCTCTTTGAACTAACTGGTCCCCCAACTTGGAATGCAGCCTCATCTCTATCTCTTAGAATCTCTCATTTCCTTAAAAATTGCTTAAGTGACACCTCCTGCCATGAAGCCTTTCCTAATCTTCCTAGTGAGATTGCCCCCAATTTATCCTGTATGTATCCTGTTTGTATATAGTTATTTGCATGTTGTCTCCTGCCTTGGACTGTGGACCTCTTGAGAGCATCCCCAGCTTTTTTTTTTTGCATCCCCAGCACTTAGCATAATGCTTGGCACATAGTAAGCAATTAATAAACACTAGTTGATCGAATGACTGGCTCCTCCTTAACACTTTCTTTATATTTATTTTATAGACATTTATTTATATATATTGTCTCATATAATGTAATGTTTTATTTTTGTCTTGATATTTCAGTTTTTAGTACACTGTCTGGCACATAGATGCTTGTTGATTTGTAAATTGGTGTTTTGTGTCTGAAGGATTCACAAAATGCATTGCCAAATTGATGTTTTTTTTTTAAACTAAATCCATTTGGGAAGGTAGAGACCCCAGGCCATATAACCCTGCTGTAAGGAGATAGAGGTTACTGATGTAACTGATGTAGAAGCTATCAAAAAGACATGTGAGGTATGGGCGAGCAGGGACGTAGTAAACCAGCAAGTAATCATTTGAAGCGCCAGAATTGGTGAGAGGAGGAACTTTTTATTTTAACTAAGGTCAGCTTAGGAGAGATTGGAGTTAGGAAGACCAATCAGAAGACTGTTGCAGTAATCTAAGCAGTTGTTAATGAGGGTTATATTAAGGTGATTGTAGGAAGAGGAGAAAAAAAGGGGATGAAATTGAGTGAGAAGAATGAATTGAAAGTCGTGGCAAATAAAGAGATGTGAAAAATGGGGGAAATGGAAGTTTTCAAAAAAGAGCTCCAAGATTATAAATGTGGGGAATTGGATGCTGGTATTTATTTAGGAATGAAAATTCACAAGTCAGGAATGATAGAAAGTTATATCAAGGAAGGGATTGGATGGTAAAAACTAGTGAAACATCAAAATGGTGCACTATGGAATCAAAGCTCAATATGGAGACAAGTGAAGTGAGAGTGAGTAAGATAGACCAATACACATAGATGGTTCAAGGTGAAGTTGAGATTAATGAGTGAGAAAGTAGGAATGGCAGAAGGAAGGATAGGAAGTTGGAGTTAGAGAGTAGAATTCCAAAATTTCAGATCTTGGAGATGGTTCAATTCTGACAGATGGTGAAGTTTAAGATGTTCTCACATTAGTATGTTACTGAAGTGAGGTGGAGAAGTGGAAGAGGACCACAGAGAAAAATCATCCATTTTATATTTTTCCTAGTTTTGTGGGTGGCTATAGCCAAATAATCCTGTTTCAAGGGTTGCTATGGCCAAAGAATTACCTAGTGCCTAGCCTACTGGCAATTAAGTTCTCTGTACTTAGGTAGGCTTGTCCTTAGCGAGCAGATGTAATCTGTTGCCAGAACTTACTCAAAGCCTTTCTAGCATGGTAGAACATTCCAGTTTTTGCTTCATGGGCAGAAAATTTGAGAACCTACATTTGATTCCATACCATGAGGAGACATTTAAAAGGTTGTTTAAGACATCATCTTTATCACCATCATCATCATCATTGTTGTTATTATGTGATATAGTGGGTAGAAAGCCATTCTTAGAGTTAGAAAGATCTGGGGCTCAATTTTACCTTTGAGATATACGGCTGTATGAATCTGGACAAGTTTGCTAACCTCCCAGTGCTCCAGGAAACTTTTTGAGATCTTAGGTTGCAGAGAAGATGCCATTTCTCATTGTTAGAAGGTCTTTTCTTATACCAGTGAAATCACAAGTCAGATTAAAATAATATAAATGATTACCATCAAATTCTGGGAATCATCTTTGTTTAGAGCTTCAGCTAGAAATTTTGGCACCTAGGGCAGGAAGTAAGAGGACCAAGAAAAGGCTTGTGAGACTAGCCATGGGAAAGGAACAAGATGGGCTTGGCTATGAAGTAGCTCACCTGTGCAGGAGGACCATATTCTTGGCTGTTTTTTTTATATGTTATGCCTATTTTCGGTTAATATTATATTCTCCTGATCGAAGAGAACAGAAAAAAAATCTGATTTCTGGCCACTTATAAGAATGAATTATCTGAATAGCAATTGTCTTAAAAGAGATGAAGTTATGGTATCTTCTGCCATATTTAGACCAGTATAATTTTTAGAGTGTTGTGTAGTGCAGTATAGTAGAAAGAATGTTGGATTTGGGGTCAGAAGATATGGGTTTGAATTCTGGCTCTGCTATTTACTGTGTGACTTCAAACAAGTCACTTTGATTTCTTGGGTCTCCGTTTCCTTGTCTGCAAAATAAGGAGGTTGTATAAGATGATCTCTAAGGTATCTTTTGGTTCTAAATGCTATGATACTATGACAGGTTTAGCTAATTACAGTACATTCTTTGAACCCCAGGTCCAAGGAGGCCCATGCCAAAGAAAACCGGCTGCTAGATCAGGCCACAGCAAGAATGGCATGCATTTCCTTAGTTTTGAGATTCTGAATCTCAGAAACTTTCCTTCCTTTTCTATAGTTACTGACTTCCTGCTGGGTTCTGTCCCCTTGTTCTGCCTTTGCATCTAGTTTCTTTATGATCCTTGGCTCTTAACCTCTAATTTTCAGCTCTAATTTACTGCTCCATTTTGAGCTCAGTTTTTGTGGACTCTCTTGACATAGACTTTCCCTTCAACTGTCTCCCACCCATCATTCTCTGATTTTGCATGGGTTCTCCAGGTGGACTATCTCCCTGATCTATCATCTTCCATTGCCTAACAAACATAATGAACATTATGACTAGGAAAAAAAATGTTGTATAAAAATGTTGAGGGCAGGGTGGTAACACCCAAACTGACTTCACCATGTTTCTACATTTGTTCACACTCCTATGGGTAGTCTTTTAGACCTAGGCCTCAAATCATTATGTTAGGATCTCTGGGGTGCAGTGTAGTCTTTGCTGCATTGATAAAAGTTGAGGATTAGAGAGGACAGATTTATTATTTTGGAAATTTTAATCAATCTTGTCAATTATCTGGCAACTGGCCATTAAAATAGCTGGGAAAATATTTTATAAAAATAGCTGGGAGAAGAACCTAGAGCAGATCAATCAGAAGAGGATTGATCTGGTCATACTCCATACACTGCTTCTCTGTGGGACATTTTGTTCAGGTTGACATTTATAGCCCTTCACAGTTTGGTCAACCTGCCTTCCCAGACCTGCATCACGTTATTCTCCTTTTAATGTACACTGTGTTCCAGCGAAACTAGCCTACCTGAAGTTTCCTGAAGTTGCTGTTCATCTCCTACCTCTGAGCCTTTCCATAAGCGGTCTGTCATGCCTAGAAAACATCCTCTTCTCATCTACCATTTCTTGAACCCTATAGGATTTTAGATCCCCCAGTTGTTAATATTTTTGTCTCCTTAAAATACTCTGTACATTCATTTTCCTGCATATGTGTTGTAGTTCTTTCTCAATAGAATGTAAGCTCCTTGAGGGCAGAGACTGTTTTTGTTTATAAATCTCCACTGCCTGACACAGGGCCTTGGATATAGTAAAACTCTCTTAGTAAAAGTTTAAGTTGGACTGAATCTTCTTCGAACCAGGTGACTTGGATCCTTCAAAAGCAACTAAAATACTAAGAAAGATTCCAGCCAGAAGTGTCCTTACTTTATTATTTGTAATTAATGCTGCCAAAATGAGGAATGAGAAAAGGGTTTGATTCATCCAGGAAAAAAAATAGATAAGAAATGGAAACTTATTTTTTCCAGGCAAAAAGAATATTTCTCAAGCCTACAAGCTCCCTTTGTTTGCTGATAGCCATCTGTTTGCTGATAACTTCTATGGATGGGAAGTGTTTGCATTTTTGGGCAAATTCTTTCATTTCTCTTGGCCTCAGCTTCTTCATCTATAAAATAAGGGGCTTGGTCTCTTAGAGCTCCAAGAAAGTAAAACTCCTCTGGAATTCCTTTGTTCCATTTTCCTTGTGAAACATCCACTCAAAGTCCAACTGTTCCTCCCACCATTATTTTGCTACAGTAGTTTCTGAAATGGGCACTATTTTTCAAATTTGGTCTGCATTACATTCTCCCACCAGTCAGTCCCTTGAGTCACCAGGTCTTTTAGGCCTCTGCTATCTTATTTTTTGAACAATAGAATCAAAAATACTTCAAAGGAAAATAAATATTCTAATGAAATATAAAACATACCAAACTTGTAATGCACATTGTTGGTAAATATAATTTGTTAATTCCATATACATTACTCCTCCTCCTACATCATATGGTTTAGGCAAACTAGCCTTCTTTTGGTTCCTTACATAGAGCCCTTCAACTCTCATCTCTGTCCCTTTGCTCTGGCTGTCCCCCATGTGTAGAATGTACTATATTGTCCCCCTTGCCTCATAAATCCCTCCCTTCCTTCAAGACCCAACTCAAGCACCACCTTCCACAGGGAACCTTTTCTTATACCTTCAAGTACTAATATCTTTCCTTCCTAACAACCTCATATTTAACTACTTTGCATTTATTCTGTATATATTTATTTTTTATATATTCTTCCCCAATAGAATATAATCTTGAGAGCAATAGTTGTTCCTTCCTTCCTTCCTTCCTTCCTTTTTTTTAAATTTTGGTCTTTGTGCACCCAGTGCCTAGCATGTTCTGGCATATCCAGTAAAAAATAAAGTGATAAATATTTGTTGCTTGAATGATTGATGTCAGAGTGGGCTGAAGGCTATAAACCCAGAACCAGCAGAAAAGATTTCCATTTGTCTTGTTTAAAAGTTTAATATGGACACTGAAAGCTCGAAGGCCAAAGTTAAGATGGCAATGAGCAAATGCTTCTGAAGTTATGAATGGGCAGGGCTGGGGATGGATGGCTTTTATTTATAGCTTCATTTCTGAAGAGGGAGGGTGGGGAGGTGGGAAAGGAGAAAGCAATCAGCCTTCTCTGCTTCCATTAAGGCTCTGGTACCCTAGTTGTGCCTTTCACTCAGGAAGGGCAAATACATAGTCAGAGGAGGAAATAAGGTAAGGAGGAAATTTGTTATTGATTTTCTTTCCTTCTGTGAAATTACACAACTGTTCGATGGTTTTCAGGAGTGAGACAGTCAATTGAGACCACCTTGGAATTCTGTTCCCTCCTGGTCCTTTTAAGCTTCTTTTCTTTCTCTAGCCCGATAGTATCATGTAGTGTTCAATTCCTCTTCTGTGCCAAGCTGCGTGGGAGCTTTTATTCATGACGCCACAACATTATTTTGCCTGTTTTCTGGCCACAGTCAAAACTGTATTTTATTCCCAGGCCATGAAGCTTTTTCCTCTTTTCTGTAACAGGCCACTGGAAATCTGATGAGATGAGAGGGAATAATGAAGTGAATAATAAGCCTATTTATAGCTTCAGCCTCTGGTAGCAAAACCATTTATCAGTAGCTAGACTTTGTTCTGTTCCCTCCGTTTGAACTATAGCAGAATTCAGCCCAGCAGACTTTCCTGAGGAGAGTCATTTATCTAGAATTTGCCTTTCTATCTTTATACATTTTGGGTATGTTGAAGTCCTGAGAATTCTATTTCTCTGATAGTACCAAGTCATCTCTCAGGTCTATTTAAAGAGAGTCTAAAGCCTTAGGGCTCACAGTAAGGCACATGAACTAATACTCACAGCAAAGGCTGGGTGCTGATTTTTGTCATTTGAAAAAGTGCTTGCGGAAGAATCAGGCAGTGAAGATTAATGCTCAAATAAATATAGGTAGTGTCATGGTGTGTGATGATGATGCTAATGATAGCTTGCATTTATACAGCACTGACATCTGACACCCTGTCAGGTGTGTACAGTGAAAGCATTATTGCCCCCATTTTGCAGAGGAAGAAAAGGCATCTTAGATTTTTTTTAAGGGAAAATGACTTGCCCAAGGTCACACAGCTAAAAGGCAGCAGGTTCAGGTCTTCTGACTTCTCATCCAGGTCTCTTTTTTATCACATTACAGATTTTTGTCACTCATTTTGGATGAGACTGATACTTTGAAAAACGTAAGCAGGTTTGCATGTATTGTCTGTGCAAGAAGACATTCCAGAAAATTGGAGGAGGGGGAAGGAGCTCTTATGATACCATTTCAGAAATATGACATTAGTGGATCAAAGATCTTTCTGGCATCCAGCAGCATTTCCTATGCTTGATCATGTCTCAGAAATAGAGGATATTATGATAATAAATAACTGATATTTATATAGTGTGTTTCTTACATTTATCTAACTTGATTCTCACAGTGATCTTATAAAGTAGTCTAAGTATTGTTATCCCAATTTTATTGGACAAAGAGGAACAAAAATGACATTTACTACATAAAACTAATAGATGTCAGATTGAAAAATGGATCCTGGTTATATAGGTTTCAGGTCCAACCAGCATTTCCTTTGTCCCTATGGCACAAATGCCTCCTTTAAAAAAATTCTGTCTCTAGCTCTGCGTTACAAAGTGTCCTGTCAATTATTCCCCTTGAATGATACAAATTTTTTCTCACTGGCCCTAGTTACAAAGACACAGTATTTCAGCTTGCCAAGTTTATAATCCAGTATGGATGATAAGATAATGTATACAAATAAATACAATACAAACTAGGATGTGATTCTTTTCACCAGGCATTTGGTAAGCTCTCAGTATGTGCAAATGTATGATACTGATTGGAAATACAAAAGTTAAGTCAGACTTGGTTCTTGGTCTCATGAGAATTAGTAGGAGGGGCATCAAACAGACATACAAATTTGTTGTTGTTGATTAATGTTTTCAATTGTGTCTGACTCTTCATGACCCCATTAGGGATTTTCTTGGCAGAAATACTGGAGTGGTTTGCCATTTCCTTCTCTAAATCATTTTACAGATAAAGAAACTGAGGCAGAATTAAGTGACTTACCCAAGGCCACACAGCTTGAAAGTGTCTGAGGCTGATTTGAACTCAGGTCTTCCTGACTCCAGGTCCAGCACTCTATCCCCATTGTGCCACCTAGCTGCCCAGGCTACATTAACAGGGCCTTCTGGAAACATCGCCTATCTAAGAGTGTACTGTTAAATGTTTAACAACCAGCTCTCCAGAAAAATTAAACAAACCAGCCTGTTCTTATGCCCCACTTTTAAGTTTAATACTTTCTCCATCACTTTCTTAAGTCTAGAGATCAACAATAACCACAAAAGAAATCAAGCTCTAATTTGCAGCATTTGCTGATCTCCAAGGTATAAATGTTCACTTTGATATTTTAACAATCAGCTCTAGTGAAAGCCAATTGGAGCTGAGTTGGGTACATTTGTGTGATCTATTAGTGTCCTGACTGGGGGAGGGGGGCCAGGGAATTGAGGCTAAGGAGGGGGGGGTGTAGTGCTGCAGCTTGAAGATCAATGAGATATTTTATCTGAAGTCTTAGAACCCTGTGATTCTTAGAGAGTGGAACTCTAATTATTAGGCTGCCTAATGTTCCCCAAGTATCACACTCTGAAGATGAATGAAAGGTTTAACTGATACTATTCTGAAAAGCAATGCTGGGATAGATCTGATGTCACACTGCCGTCACCACTTATTCACTAACTAGTATACATTAGTTATGAGTGTGTATCTTGGATGTTTGTGGGGGCAGTCAGCACAAGAACAATTCAGACCAACTCCAGTACTGGAAACTCCCACCAACAAACACACCAAAATAAAAAAAAAAATCCAAGGTAAGACCCTGTGGCAGTATGTGGTGTAGATTTTCCTAATGTCTCTCCTGCACAAGAAGTAAAATTGCTCCAAGGCTGGTCTCATTCCTCTACTACCATTCCCTATTCATAGACAATCCTAAGGCTTGATAGAGCCTCATGGAACTGCAACTAACCACTTACCTTCTCAGAACTCTACAGGGTTGTGCTTCTGAAGGCAGTGGGTAGAGTACTGGTCCTGGAGTCAGGAAGCTGAGCTGAAATCTGGCCTTAGAAAATTACTAGCTTTGTGACATTGGGCAAGTCATTTTCCTCAACTGTAAAATAGGGATAATACTTATACATATAGTTCCTCACAGAGTTGTTGTGATTAAATGAAATAGTTTTTGTAAAGTGCTGAGCTCACAGAGCCTAGTAAAGAATAAATGCTTAATAAGTGCTTGTTTCACCACCTCCTCCTATTCCCTAATTTGTTTTGTGAACTTTGGATTAAGTCAAAGGGCCACACTTGAGGACATAAAGGGCCACAGGTGTTGTTTTGAGGCCTCACATTCCCCACCCCCACACTAGGGGATGGGACAGCCCATTCCATTTTAGTCAAGTCAGTAAGCATTGGCTAAATGCCTATTATGGGGATACAAAGAAAGGGAAATGACAACCCCTGCTCTCATGGAGTTCATAGTCTAACAAGGGACACAATATGCAAATGACTACGAACAAACAAATAAAATACCTATATACATATACATGCATATATACAGATATATGTATACATGTGCATATGTGTAGATATGTGTATATACACATGCACACACATATACATGTGCAAACACACGTGTATATACATATATAAACATTAGAGTTAAGCTTTAGTGGGAAGGTACTGGCATTAAGGGGGATAAGGAAAGTTTTCTTGTACAAAGTGGAATTTTAGTTGGGACTTGAAGAAAACCAGAGAAGGTAAGAGGCAGGAATGAGGAGGGAAGTCATTCCAGGTATGGAAGACAGTCAATGAAAATACTTGCAGTTAGGAGATGGAGTGTCTTGGGGGAGGAAAAAGAAGGAGGCCAGTGTCACTAAATCTCAGAGTAAATGGAGGGGAGTAAGGTGTTAGGAAAGAGGGATGTGTGGGGAGCAAGTTATGAAGGGTTTCCCAAGCCAGAGGACGATATATTTGATCCTGGAGATGTTAGGGAGCCAATGAAGTTTATAGAGTGAGGAAAGTAGGGTTGATATGGTCAGACCTGTGCTTTAGGAAGACCACTTTGACAACTGAGTGGAGAATGGACTATATAGTAGGGTGACACAAAGTAGGGAGACTAACCAGCAGATTATTGCAATAGTCCAAGTATAAGGTGATGGAGACCTACAACAGAATGGTAACAGTATCAAAGGAGAGAAGGAGACCTATATGAGATATAATGAATATGAAATTGACAGGACTTGGCTCCTTACCAATTGGATATAGTGGTGAGGGACAGAGGATTAGGGATCAAGTAATTTTAATCCTTTGTAGATTTTTTTTGCTTTCTCAGTTTCTAAAATATTTTAGCTTGCAATTTCTGACAATGCCAATGTACAAAAGGCAATTACATAAGTTAATGTAATTATATTCATTATTATAGCTCTAACTTTTTTTAAATGGCTTCTTTTGTGTCTTTGGTTAAAAGATTCGTAATTATTACAGGAGTTCTATTATTTGTATAATTATGAGGGATTTAAATATTAGGGTTATCAATAACACTTTATATTTATATAATTATGAGATGAAAATACCCAAGTACCCCCCTTCATTTTCAAAGTATTGACTTCTGATGCCACTGAAGGGATGGGGCAGGGATTCTTATTTTGAAGCTTTGACTTAGGAATCACAGTTCAATGACCAGACAACATGGCATAATATAAAGAAAACTGGTTCTGGAGTCGGAGGACCTGGATTCGAATCCCACCTCCGATATTTATTACCTATGTGACTTTGGAAAAGTCCCTTAACCTTCTTCATCTGTCAAATGAGGATGTTGGACTAGATGAAGTTTCTTCCAGGTCTAGGTCTATGATCCTATGACTAGATAAACTCTGATTTCCCTTCCTTTCCAGCCTTCTAGATTTATATTCTGGGTGTAATAAATCCTCTGAACTTCTGTTTCTTACTTATTGTATCTCCTCTTTGAACATTCCAATCATACCATCCTAAATTAGCAAAATTTTAGAATATAAAATCAACTTTACTATTATGCAAAGAATATTTCCGTTCCCCCCACAGTTTGTCAGAAGGTATATTATAAGTGTTCTGCTTAGTCACAGAATTAGTCACTTGACACAGTTTAACACAATAGTTTGGATCTTTTTCTTTTTTTTTAACCTGTTTTATCCCTGGGCTGACCAATTAATTGCTAATATTAGTCTCAATTAAATTACATCCTTTCTGTTTTGGCTCCAGGTACATTTGGTTCCAAATTCTAGGTCAAAACCATTCTCTTCTGTCTCCTAACACCACTCCCACTGCCTGTTCACTACCTTGTATGAGTTATATATAAATTCAGTCACCATTCAATGTGTTCCTTTTCTAAGTTCCTCTGTCTCTAGGTCAGTTCCAGTGACATGGATGAAAAGGGTGCTGGGGAATGATGAAGTTTGGAAAGTCAGGAATAGAGCCTAGAGAGAAGAAAACAGTCATATATACAAGAGCCCTTTACTGGCTAACACCAAGTGTTAGTATTTTCCCATCTTTCCCTGATGATATTATCTCCTATATAATATATGTGTACACACACATACATACATTAACATGTATATACATACATAATATACACACATAGTATTTACTTCTATTTATGTTGTTTCTCCACAGTAGAACATAAGTTCATTGAGAGAAGGAATTGTTTCACTTTTCTCTTTGTATCACCATCATCTAACCACTTTTTGCCATTTTTAAGTGCTTAATAAATGCTTGTTGGATCATTTTTTTTCCTCCAGGACCCAAGACCAGGTAGTGTGCATAGTTGGTGCTTTACATTTTTGGAACTGAAATGGAATTAAACATGTAGAGGTGTTTTTTTTTTTTTCTGGAATCCAAGTCCTAGAAGGAACCTCAGAGACCATCTATTCTGACCAGTACCTGAATAAGAATTTCCCCTACAATGTTCCCAACAAGGGGTCATTCACTCTCTGCATAAACACCTTCAGTGAAGGGGAACCCATTACCTGAGACAGCTTTACCAATTAAGAAGGTTTTTTTTCTACATAAAATCCAGATTGTCCTCTCTGCAATCATATTTACTATTTCTTTCAACACTTTGACTTCATTGATGGCAGCCACATTCTGCCTGACTGTCTCTTCACTGTCTTTCTACACTCTGCTTAACCATTTTTGTTCTATCCTATCCAGTCCAAAAATCATTCTTCTTAGACCAAAAAGTGAGAGAAAATTAGACTTCAGTGGTTTGTACTATTAGAAATTAAACTCACTATGATCAGGTCAGAAAACACAAATTTTGATTAATTTTTTAAAAATAATTCTTCATGTAACATCTGGTAGTATAACAAGTCAATGCTACATCTGGGTCTGGAGGGCTCCATTTGGGTTCATATCTATTCAGACTGATGCTCTGAATCCCCATTCTCTCTGAATTTCTCCCTCATGGCCATCTGTTGTATTAGTCACATGCTCTCACATTGTAGTCATGAAAAACGGATGAGTTGCTTAGAATAGAAATGCAAGATCAAATCAGGAAAATATATTAGCAACAACTACTCTCAGTACCATGGCCCAGACCCAACCACTTCTCAATGCCCAGGGATAGACCTTTGTCTCAGCCCTGCATGGCTGAGTATCACTTGATACTCACTCTGAGGGAGCAGGACATGGGAGATTAACAACTGACCCTCTGAATGACTATGAAAGGAGATGTTTCTTTTTCTTTTTTTGCTTTTTGGAGGGGGGAAAGTAGGGCAATTGGGGTTAAGTGACTTGCCCAAGGTCACACGGCTAGTTTTTGTGTTAAGTGTCTGAGGCTGGATTTGAACTCAGGTCCTCCTGACTCCAGGGGCTGGTGCTCTATTCACTGAACCACCTAGCTGTTCCCCCCACTCTCCCAGGCTGTTTCTTGATAAGGTAATTTTTGGTGCTCTCAGTTAATCCTGAATCTTCAGGAAGTTGTTCACCCCAATGATATTGAGGCCCTAGGAAATCTGCTGCCTGTGTACCTGCTGATTCCATGACAGAAAGGGTGAACTTTTGTCAGGATGGATAACACATAACTGCATTGAATCCAAAGTTTGGCATTGCAAGCAGGAAAAGGGAAACTATAATTTGTGTAAACCAAAAAGTGATTTTTGTCTTGCTATAATCATTTTTAAACCCCAATAACTAGCATTTATATAGCACTGGTGCCAAGTACTGTGTTGAGCACTTTACAAATATTGTCTCATTTGACCCTCACAGACATGATCTCATTTGATTAGCACCTAGCTGCTTTCTATCCTTGATACTTAACACAGAGGCTGTCACATAGAAAGCACTTAATAAATACTGGTTGGGGATTTTATTAATAATGGTGATGAGTCAGGGACTCCTCTTTCTATGGTCATTTTTATCCTCCATTTCCTTCTTTGAAATTTTTGTCTTCTAAGGATCATAGTATCTTATGTTTAAAGTAGGAGGGAGCCTTAGAGACCATGTTTTCTACTCCTCTCAGTTTACAGATGAAAAAACTAAGGCCTACAATAGTGATGTGACTTTCCATAGACCTCTCAGGAAAGACATGTCAGAGCCAGGATTTGAATCTTGGTGTTCTTTCTGCTCTATGCATTACTGTCCAGCATTCTTTTACTAACTCTCATCTCAGAGGTATCCTCTTACTGTCTGTCTATGCAAGCTTTCCTAGCATAGGCAGAGCCTCTCTGGTAGACTTCAGAGGGGCTCCGCTAGCATAGAATCACAATTTTTAATCAGTGTGCCAAGTTTTAGGAGTGATATTGACAAGCCACAGTTCATCCAGAGAAAAGCAATCAGGGTGGTAATAGGGCCCAAAACTGTGGCATATGAGGATTGGTTCAAACAAATAGAAATATTTTTCTTGGAGAAAGAAGAAAAGAAAGTAAATAAGCATTTATTAAGCACCTACTACATACCAGACACTGTGCTAGATACTTTACAAATATCACCTCATTTGAGCTTCACAACTCTCCTGGGAGGTAAGTTCTATTTCACAGGTAAGGAAACTAAGATGGAGAGGGTAAGTGACTTGCCCAGAGTCACACAGTCAGTACTTGCCTGAGGATGGATTTGAACTCAGGTTTTCCTGACTCCAGACCCAGTCCTCTGTCTATAGTATGCCATGTACCTGCCTGGAAAAGAAAAGCCTACTTTTCTCCTTTGGGGTGGGAGGAGATTAAAGGGGTAATATTGATGACAATTTTCAAATATTCAAATAGTCATCATGTCGATGAAGCATTAGGTTTATTTTTACTTAGACTTGGAGAGAACGACTAGGACCAACAGGTAGGAGTTAGAGTTACAGGGAGATAGATTTCATCTAAACGTATGAAAAAACTTCTTAACCAATAAAACTAATGAACTGCCTTGGGAGAGATAGGAGGGGGAAGAGTGACTTTGTATCACTGAAGACTTTGAGGTTGAGGTTAAGTAACCATTTGTAGGGGATATTATAGAAGGAATTCACATTGGACAAGATGGTCTCTGAGATCCATTTCACCTTAGAATTCTATGCTTTTATCCATGCTTATAGTTGGTGAATGTATGTAAGAGGAAAGGTCAAACCTTTCATGGCTTTTGGTTTTTGTTCTGTAGGGAAGCAATAAGTCGCCTGTGTGAAGCTGTTCCAGGGGAAAATGGACCCATTAAAAGACGCAAGGTAAGTAATAATTTGGTTTTCTTTTTGATGTTTCCATGACTATTGGGTCAGTGACCACAAAAGACTACTTAGTTCATTCTTTCATATATCATATAGTATCATGCTATGCCATATCACCGTTCTCTGCTTTTTTTCTCTCCTCTCTCTCTCCCTCTACTCTTCTTGCTCTTTCTCCTCCTTCTCTCTCTTCCTCTTCTTTCTCTCTCTCCTTCTCTCTCCCCACTTCTCTGTCTCTGTCTCTCCTTCTTTCCTTCTCTCTATGTATGTGTATATGTGTGTGTGTGTGTGTGTGTGTGTGTGTGTGTGTATAATCTCCCAGTGGGAATTTATCCTACATTAATATCACCCAGAATAGGTCTTATTTGGGCAGAATAAAAGGTTAGCGATTTGAGTAAGAGCCCCAGTACTTGAAATCCCCATTTCATTAAAGGACCATTTTTTTTTTTTTGTTAGGATAGTCTCGATTCTCTTCCCAGCCTCTTGGGAAGTATCTTCTGCTATTTGAGTCTAACCCATGAATCCATTAATACTTTAGTATGAAACAGGTTGTCAGAGATTAGTAAGCCAGATGCCCTTTACAATTTTACCTAGTGCTAACCCTAATGTCACTCAGGGTGGAGCAGGTAAGCAGAAAGAGAAACTCTGACAACCAGATTGTAAGAATGATGCTGTAGAAATAGCATTGGCTTTAGAGTCACATCTGAGTTCGAATCCCAGCTTAGTCACTTATTTCTTATGTTATCTTGGTGAATCATTTCACTATCTGGGTTTCCATTTCTTCCTCTGTAAAGTGAAGGTGTTGAACTAGATGACCTCTCAGCTCTAAATCACTTGTCCTATGAGTTTATGATGCCATGACTCACCACCACCAGCTTCTCTGGTGAGGCCCCCAGCATCCTGCACACATTTTTCACGTCCTCTTCCTGCTCACTCCAGGCCCTTAAAAATAGGTAAATTCACTTTACTGATCCCATTCAACAGTCTCATTCATTTAAACCCTTTTCAACCAAGGAATAATATCTAATAAGGTAGATAATCTTGTATATGATTTTTAAAAATTCCAACAAAATACTACTCCCCTCAAGAAAAACAAACACAGTCTACTCTTCCCATCAGAAGGCAAACAGGTAGGAATATAAAAAAGGAATGATGGTCTTTTCTTTTTGCCTGAAATAATCCCTTCCTCTGAGAAAGGGGACTAAAATCTAGACTTAGGTGTGAATGATGTTTCTCTCCCCCCTCCCCAACTTTCAAATATACACTCTTTTAAACATATAGTCAGATTCGGGCTTTACCAATCATTGATCTTGATGCTAGATAATTTGAAGTTTTGTAGTTCCTCAATAAGCAAAAAAGTTGATGGTCCACTGGGTGGCATCATAGTGCAGCAGAAAGAAT
The DNA here is from genome assembly GCA_011680675.1 of Gymnobelideus leadbeateri. Lineage (NCBI taxonomy): Eukaryota > Metazoa > Chordata > Mammalia > Diprotodontia > Petauridae > Gymnobelideus > Gymnobelideus leadbeateri. The sequence continues at coordinate 7,348 of WOXC01001283.1, read as the reverse complement.
ATAGGGTTAGGCTACAGGAGACTCGAGTTATAGTCCCTACTTTTTTTTATTAACTATGTGATTTAGAATCATAAAAGTTTAGAATTGTTAAAGATCTTAGAGCTCAACACACCCCCCTCCCCTTCACTTTAATAGATGAAGAAACACAATGAATCACAAAAAGGTAAAGTGACTTGCAAAGATTACAAAGATAGAATGCTGGCAGGATCAAGCCTAGCACCCTTTTCTCCTGATTTCCCAATCAGAAGTTCAAAAGATCTTATCACATATTCTTCTCCTGGAGGAAGACTCTTGCATCAGTTTCCTCATTTGAAGAGTAATGCCTCTCCCCAGTGGCACACCCTTCCCCCCTCATCCAGTAAGGGCAGGCCCTGGGCAAAATTGTATAGTTTTCTGAACTTGTCTTCTGCTCCACTTCTTATTTTGACATGTACCCTTTCTCCACTTCAGTGGGTCTTCTTCCCATAAGTTTTCAGATGTCCAGTGTCTCCAGACCCTGCCCCTTCCCCACTTTTAAAGCTCACTGCTAGCAGATGCTCTGATGCCAGCCATTTATACTTTAGCATGAATGACTATACTTTAATGATCTTAATATGAATTTGCATTTTAAACCCTAGCTCTAATTATGAAAAGAAATGTTAAAAATAAGCTTGAAGCATCAATGGGGAGGTATAGGAGATATTTTGAGGGTTGAGGGAACTTTATAGTAATTAATTCTACATATATTGCCAGCCTAAGGTTATTGTGAGAAGTAATTCTATATAATATATGTGAAAATGCTTTTAAAATTGCAAAGCACTATATAAATGTGAGCTATTGTTCATTATTATTATTGCCACATAAATTATATTTAAAAAACTAGCAGCAAAAGAACCCTGTGGAAGTTCAGATGCGTGATTTGCATATATTCAGTGAAATAATCAACATTGACATTAAGTCTGCCTTTTCTGTGTATTAATAGCCTGTCTCACATAGTGCCATATGGTATATAGGGAGGAAAGAAGATGGTCCAGGAGTTGTTTATGTTGCTTTCTGTGCAAAACAGATTGTTACCTGGGATGAGCATGGGAGAATGTACTCATTCATTACCATTATTTACAATATGCTTCAAAATGTGCTTAGTAATAAAAATAAAATATGAGTTCCAATAATGGATGGCAGCCTGTGCAAAGAGTAGTTCAGCACTTTTCTGTAAAAAGTCAGAGCAGGATCAATCATAAAACTTTACTTTCATTTGCCCCTGCCCTACCATTGACCCCTAGCAGAGTTCTCTACCCCACCTTTCCTCTTCCCTTAAAACAAGCACCTAAGTACCCAGTGTTCCATATTGCCCAGCACCTTCTGCTGTCACTATAGAACCACGCACAAGCCTACATTCCCCGGGTAGTGTCCCATGCTGGGGATCTATTTTTGAGACTGCCCACCCACCTGAATATATTTCATTCCTTCAAGACTGGTTAGCTAATCTGATAAATCCATTTTAGATAATATATTAATGGCTGCTAAAGTGTTAATGATAGCCCAGCTCTCTGCTAATACTTATGCATTTTAACAGGGACCTTCTGGAAATAATGTCTTAACTCATAGAAGTGATTAATGGTAGACATTTATGGGGGATGGAGATCTTTGGAGGGAAAAGTGGGGGGGTGCTTATGGCACACTTCCAATCACACTACATAGACAACAGTCTACTCTGCTATTTGATACTGGGCCTTGAGCCAAAGTACTGGAGGGCAGGGATATCAATGAGACATTTTTTTTTTTTGGTAGAAGGAGAAGATTGAATTAATTGCAGAGTATTCATCCATGAGCTGGGTCAGAGTGATTGATATGCAGGGATTTTGTGCTAATGGGGCCTAAAAATAGAAGGAGGTGGGGCATAAAAATATTAGAAGAAACTATTTTTCTAACTTGTCTTTCCACCAATATCATTGGCTGACTGAGCTGTTAATCAACCAGTAACAACTCTAATAGGTTATTATGCATGTACTAACTAGACCAATGCCAGTCAAGAGCTGAGCCAACAGGGCAGTGTCCATTATTCCTTTCCTTGACTCTGCGGATTCAACCCAGGAAGGTCCCTGATAGGTCTGGAAATGTTAGCACAAAAGCACAAATAACACAAAAGCCTTAGATTGGTACTTGACAAATGTCTTTCCCCCTTGTAAATAACTGAATTGGGGAGGGGATGGTTTTAGGAACTTTTACCTTGGGTCTGTGTTTCCAAATAAGGCAGTGGTGCCAGTGTGGTTAGAGCTCCACTCCGAGGAGTCACCACCTGGATGGTGAAATGATTTGGTTTATTTAAAGTAAAATAAAGAAGACAAGCTTCTAGGACACATTTATCATCTTGTTAGGCAGCAAACCCTGCAACTTACATCCAATTTTTCTTTCTTCTTTTTAAAGCCTCCAGTTAAATGTTTATCTTCTGTACTTGGCAGAAGTAACCTTCAGTTTTCTGGAATTAATATAAAACTGACCGTCTCAACATGTAGTCTTACTCTGATGAACATTGATACCCAGCAGGTAAGATCCTAGAGATAATTTTACTTGAAAGCATTTTTAAAGATACTACTGATTCATTTCTAAATATATTAATTTGTTTCTCTATATATCCATTCATTTATTCAAAATTCAGTAAGCATTTATTAAGTTCCTGACATGCTTCAGGATCTGTGGTAGATACTGGGAATATGCAGACAAAAAACCAAAACTGTTCCTGACCTGAAGGAACTTACATTCTATTGGATCTTTTTTCTAGAAGTAATGGGACAAATAGAATTTAGTCAGGGATGATGGAGGGAGGCAGCCATGTAAACATATATAATAACAACAACATATATAAGAATGGTAGTCAGTTCTTATGTAGCAGGTTCCTAGTATGGAGACTTTCTTCTCCAATGTAACATCTTTGATTTATACATAAATTCTAAGGGAAACAGAGATTACATGACTTGCCCAGGGTCAAATGGCTATTCAATATGAGAAGTGGGATTTGGATCCTTGCCTTATTGATTCCAAGTACGGTTATCCCTGCCACATTGCCACTTTCCCCCATCAAGGTTTTGATATATCTCGGGTCAGCATAAGAAATTAAATGGGAATTTGGGGGGAATTCTGTGAAGACCAAAGATGACACATGAAGGCCAGGAGATGACATGGAAAAAAGTTTAGAAACTTAGAAATGCATAAAATACATGTATAGTATTGTATAACATCAACAGATTTTGTCTTTTAATGCTATAATGATTCAGATTTCTTCTCTGGTATGAAGGGAGGGGCAAAAATTTTTCTGTGGAGCACCATGCTCCTAACCCCCATGATGTGGAAAGAATAACTATACACCATGTTAACTCTACCAGGCTGCCTCCTTAACCCGTTATGATAGAAACATTTATTGTTAACTATCTTAAAGCTCAGGGAACCTATCTTTTTTCTTGTTTAATAATGCTCCATGTGCCCTACACAAGTGAGAGCCAAATAAATACCCTTTGATAATATCAGTGATGATGATGGTGTTTCAGAGGGGGAGAACAATATTCTGCTGTTCCCTTGCAGTAACTTGTTTTAGAAGGGAAATTGAAGACTGGCTTCCTCATCAGAGATCTTGACTTTGGTCCAGAAACCATGCTTTGAAAAGGTGACATTTATTTGCATACCCCACATCCTAGGTCTGGAATTTTAAAGACATAAATATGGATGCTCATTAGAGTTTTTCAAATCACTGCCCTTTTCTCATTAACAGCAATGGTCTCTCTTACCTTTTGCCAAGGCAAAATATTGTAAAACCAACTAAGAAAAAGTGTGAGGAATTTTATTTAATTTTTAAATTAAATTTTTTTATTTAATTTTCTGGTCAACTGAAAGTTAAGCATAAAATCCTTTCTCTTTCAGGCCCTATTGTTGAAAAGCTTTCTTAAATGTTAATATAATTCCCTGATTTTATATTCATTCATTCAACAAATATTCAATGAATGCTTACTGCATAGTGCTCAAGGCTGAGGGAAATAGAGAGAGAAATAAGATCCAAATGATAGTCTGTAAAGGGAGTCTTAACCTGGGGTCTGTGAACTCATTAAAAAAAATATATATATATATATATTTATAATATATAAATATATATAATATAAGTAATATATTATATACAAATAATATATAATTATAAATATATATTTATATAAATATATTTATATTACATTTATATAATATATGTTTATATATATTATATATATAAATATATATATTTAGTAACTGTATTCCAATATAATTGATTTCCTTTGTATTCAGTCATTTAGTCAATAAGCATTTATTTATTTGTTTATTTTAAAAGTCCAGAACCCTTGTGGATTTTAATCTGGGGGTAGAGAGTAGGAAGGGGAATTGGGAGCTAGGCATCCTCTTCCTTCCTGGGTATTTCCTGGTCTCCTCAGCTCTGGGTGATTGCCATGGAGCAGAACAGTTACACCATCTCTGGACGACGGCAAGGGTTCAGCTGCTCAGCTCACGATTCCAGCGCTTTCAGGATAGCTTCATTGGCTTCTATCTGGATCTGAACCTCGGCCCAGGCTGCGTCATCTGATGCCCCTGACAACTCTGAGTGCACCTTTTCCAGGTTGGATCTGGCAGCCGCCAGGTCCAGCACGTCCAGAGCCACAGCTTCCTCTGCCAGCAGCTGCACCGAGGAATCGGCATTCACTGTGACAGAACCACTGCTCACAAAGTACTTGGTGGTGGTGCCATCCTCGGCGTGCACGGTCACCACCCCGGGCTTCAGCACCTGCAGGGTGGGAACGTGAGCAGCGAGGATCCCAAAGGCCCCACTCTGGGTTGGGACATCCACCTGCTTCACATTGGCCTCATTGAAGTACACCTGTGTCGGGGAGGCGAAGGTGAAGGACATCTGGCCAGGGACGGCGGCGGCGGCCGGAGGGGTCGCAGGGGCCGGAACCCGGGCTTGACGCAGCAGGTGGAGGCCGCAGCAGCGGAGCAGGGCGGTGGGCAGCATGGCGGCGGTGGCGGTAGACAGGCCGGGTAGCGGGAGCAGGGGAACGGGCTGCCCGGCCAAGGATGGAGAGGTGGGCCATGCCCAATAAGCATTTATTAACCACATTTATTATGAGCCAGGCATTGTGCTAAACAATGGGGATGCAAATGAGCAAAAACCAAGTCAAAATAAAAAACCCAGTCCCATTCTCAAGGAACAAATTGCAAACAATTATGTGCAAACAAGATGCATACAGGAGAAGCTGAGGGAAGGCCCAGGATTGTATAGTGGAAAGATGATGGTAAAGTAGAAAGGATACTGGATTTGGAGTCAGAGGTTTTGGTTTGAGCATTGGCTCTGCCACTTAACCAACCACTTGTATGACACTGGGCAAATAACTTTACCTGTCTGGGTCTCAGTTTCCTCATCTTTAAAATGAGGGGGATTGGACTATATGACCTCTAAGGTCCTGTCCCCCTATACTTGTGATCTGGACTTGTGATTTCATCAATATTGGGAATTCTTTCTATAGAGGCAACTATCTCTAGATAGGCAACTCCTAAGATTAAGGAAGACTGGGAAAGATTTATAGCAGAAGGTGGGACATCAGATGGGACTTGAAGGAAGTCAGGGAAACCAGGAGGCAGACATTATGAGGGAGAGCATTCCTGATATGGGAGATAGGTGGTAAAATCATTTTGTAATGTATATACAGTTGATCCTTATTATTTGTGGATTGTAGATTGTGGATTTGCCTACCTATTCACTAAAATTTATTTGTAAACTTAATACTCATGGCACTCTTGTAGTCTTCCTTAGCACAAAAAATCGAGTCACCCAATGCACACATTCCTAGTTGAGGTTGAACAAGGCAAGCTCTGACTTTTTCTGCCTTCTCTCATACTATCAACAAGTATTCTTTTCATGGTCTAGTTGGTGTCATATTTTTCACATTTGTGCTATTTCTTGGCGATTTTGTTGTTTAAAGTGGTCTCCAATTGTAGGGCTGGAGTGCTATCTGGTGTTCCTATGCACAAGAAGATTGTGATATGCCTTATGGAAAAAATCCATGTGTTAGAGAGGCTTTTCTCTGACATGAGTTATATAGCTCTGATGTCCGTGAGTTTGATGTTAATGAATCAACAATCTGGTACATCAAGAAAAAGGAAGAGGAAGAAATTCATCAATCTGTATGTAAAACCACTCCAGAAAGTGTTAACATAACCAGAGCTGACAGGAACCTAATCCTGTGTTTCCCCTAGGAGAAATGTTTCAGTACTTGCTAATTCAGTGTTCACAGTGACTTTATAGAACACAACCACCACAAATAATAAGAAATGACTGTATTTTATGTTATGCATTTAAAATATTATTTTGAAAAGGTCTCTTTAAACTTAGACTACCAAAGACGCAAGAAAGATTAAGAATTCCTACAGTACTAGTCTAGATAAGACATGTCAAGGGAAGGTAAAATTTGCTAAGTACATTTCAAAGCATAGATCCCTTTTTGCATTTGCAGAAGAGTTGCTGTTGTCGAGTTGTTTCAGTTGTGTCCAACTCTTCATGACCCTATTTTGGGGTTTTCTTTACAAAGATATGGGAGTGGTTTGTCATTTCCTTCTCTTCTCCAGTTCATTTTATAGATGAGGAAACTGAGACAAGTGACTTTTCCAGGGTCACATAGCTAGTAAATATCTGAGGCCATATTTGAACTCCTGAAGATGAGTTTTCCTGATTCCAAGCCCAGTGCTCTATCCACTGTGTCACTTAGCTGCCCTGTAGAAGAGTTGGGGACGTTTTAGAGATTCATGGAGGAAATTACATTTAAACTAGGCCTTGACGGATGAGTAGGAATTCAACAGAGATATGATAGGGGTATGGTGATGGAGGGCATTATAAAGTATAGTGAAGAGTGTGGTCAAAGATATAGGCAAGAAAGGGAAAGACATGAGCAAAAAATGAACAAGAGTCCAGTCTATAGGCATATAGGGTACATGAAGTGGAATAAAGAGAGATAAGATTAGAAAGGTAGGTTGGGACCAGATTGTGGAAAGATTGTGAATTTATTAATTTTTAATATTCAAAACAAAATATTTATATATTTTATTTATTATTATTTATTGATTTTATTTAATTTGTGTATTATTTACTGAATTCATTCAGCAGCTGATGGGACTCAGTGGAAGGTTTTTTTTTTTTTCTGCAGGGGAGTAATATGATTAAGACTATCTAGTAAGAGTAGAGAGGATGGATTGGAAGAAGGAGAAGCTGGAAGAAGGTCAACTCTTTTGAAGACTGTTGAAATAATGAGTTAATAAGGGTTAATGTAGGGTGCTGGCAGTGGGGAGAATAAGAGGGGATGAA